>KK351013.1:4764307-4840424 GCA_000671755.1 Glossina brevipalpis
TGTACCGAATTTTCTCTTTGTTCACTTCCATTTTTAACACGCTGTAACTCACAACTGAATGCACCAAACAAAAAACAACAAAAGAATTTTTTTTTACTGCGAAATGTCACCTTTCCAACGAGCATAAATCTGAAATTGTTTGATCGATACTTTACGAGAAATCTACCAGTGTATCCGTCTACCGAAAAAATAATGGATTTCTTTTACCCCAAACTAATATTTGTGTTACAGATCGTTAGTAGCGATCGTTTTTAAGGATGTGACGATGATTGATGGACGAATCAGATAAATTTTTGAAACTTGATCTGTAATGACAGAGAGGCAGGCAAATAGAATGCATTTAACACATTTAATGCATTTCTTTGGGTTTTACAAATGTTAAAATAAATTTTTCGCTAACCAATGTGTAAAGCTTTCTCGATTCGAGATGATAGATAAATAAGATGAATTAGTTTCTGTTATTAATTAAAATTTTGAAAATCATTAGGAAGCTTAAAATCCTCTTCTATAAATGTAATGACAAACATTCCTATCTAAAATATTCGACGATATTCGAAGATTAGCACGATAGGTCCTTCTATGTAAAAACTATTTTGATCACCTATGCGTAGAGTGAGTGCAAAGTGTTTCGGGTAAGTTTATTGCTTTTTTTTTGCCCCCAACATATTTATGAATTTCAATTTTCGTATTTTACTGTTGGAAGATACATGATATAGCAAATGTATCTCTTGACCGATTGATGTTTTTCATTTCAAAAATGTTTTAAAGAAATCAAACATCAGAGCTCACCTAAAGCTAATAAAAGCATTATTGTTGTGCGTTAAAAAGCGTTAAAAACAGTCTTGGAATTTCTAGGTCACCCTGTGTTCAAACGAAGTATGCTTAACGCAAACAAGTTGGAACATTAAATGTAAAAAATTTGCATTTGTTTTTAATTTAATAATCGAGTAAAATAAAAATATTTCTTCTAGAAGATCATGATTTATGACGTCATCGTGCATATCAACGAAATTTAATATTTCGTATGAATTTTGCGCATATTCAACTCACTTCACTTCATTTCATTCTCAATAATAGAAATTTCGAAAATAAAAAAAAAAATTAAAACAGTTCCGTAAAAGACTTACGTAAAAGACCAGAAGATTTTTTTAAGCAAAATTATAAAAAAAAAAAAAAAAAACAACAACAAAAAACCAAGAACAACAAACAAACGGTATTCAATATAGCATTAATTATAAAAACAGGCCAAACTTCACTTTAAAAAAAAAAACAAATTTAGAAATAAATACAAATTAATTATTAATTATATATACAATAAAAATTTTCATTAAAATTATTGCAAAAACAAAATATAAATACAAAATACAAAAAACTTATTTAAGTGAATTTTTCAGTTCAGTTCTCTACAAAAGAATTACACAATAAAAGAAGAAACACAATCAACAACAACAACAACAACAACAACAACAATTGAGGGAGTTTTCAAATAACTCTAAACTCAATCTTAAAGGTTTTCAGTACAAATTTTTTTACTTGTAAAAACAAACGTAAAAAGCATTAAAAAATTATTAAATAAAAAAAAAATATATAAAAAAATATAAAAATAAAAATAAAAAACTAAAATTAATTTCTTTAAACTCTAAGAAATTTCTTCCCGCTAAATCTATTCTTTAAGTAAAAAAAATAATTGCAATTGAAACGAAAAAAAAATTATTTCTTCAGTTTTTTTCTTTCATCATCAGTTGTTTCATTTGAAATAATTTAGAAAATGAATTTTTAAAAACAAATTAAAAAATTAAACATAACGTAACATAACGTATACCTACTACTACTGTTACTGTATAAATTATTTAACACAATTTCAACAAACAAAATATAATAAAAAAAAAATAAAAAATTAAAAATAAAAAATAAAATAAGCCTTGAAGGAAGCAAAATAATGTCATCAAAATCAATCAATTGAAATTTTCAACAATGTGTACAAAAGAAACAAGGTTAAGAAATTTCATAAACAACCAAAAAAAACAAAAAAAAAATTGAAACAAAATAAAAAAAAAAAAAAAAAATTCGTACGCTACGAAAATATATATAAAATAAACGTTAATCAAGTTATAAACAAACAAAAGCAAAGCATTAGAAACAATTTATTATTATATAAAACGTATATACCTACTGTCTGTCGAGGCCCCTGATGAACTTCCCTCCCCCCCTCCTCTATAACGATTTTGAATAATACACCAAAACTCATTTATATCAAATTGATGCGTCAACATTTCAAAGATCAACTGGCAAAATTCTTTAAAAAAAAAACAAATGAAAACAAATGAAAATGTTTCATATAATTATTAATATTCGTAGCGATATGTATTGAAGAACAAAAAGAAGAAGAACAAGAAGAAGAGGATGATGATGTTGATGAAGAAAAAGAAGAAGAAGAAACAAAGTGTTAGAAAATTAACAATAATTTCTGAATATACCGGAATAAATTACATTTTAAATTAAATTTAACATTAATTAAAATTATTGAAAATATATATTAAAAAATTATAAAAAAAAAAATGCAAGTCCTTAACTTAATAATAATAAACAAATACAAACAAACAATTGCGCAGTGAAATTATTATATAAATATATGCAAATATAAACAAGGATTTAACAACACACACGACAAACATAATGAAATAAAAAAAAATTAAAAATAGAAAAAACAAACACGTTGTTTTGCTTAAGGTGGCATCATTCTTCACTTTATAGTAAATTTTTCACGCTATCAAAGACACAAACCCATTTTTACTCTTTTTTTTTCTATTTACATATTAAAAATCAAGAAATTTTCTTAGAGTAAAAACTCTTTTTATAATAAGACGATACACGCACGGATACACTTGGGTATAAAAATCTCCCGTAGAGATGTAAGCAAAACAAAAGTGTGAGAGCAAGAGAGCAAAAAAAAAACTAAAACGAGCACAATTACGATATGTGTGCATGCTTGAATTAATAGTAGAATAATTTGAACAGACGCATAGGCGTAGGTCTCTGTTAGTGCAGCAATCGAGTTATTTGTGCTTGCTTATGCTTGCGTCAAAGCTAAACGGTTTTTTACAAGGATTAAGACTTTTTTGATTGTAAAATGTATATAGAGCGGGCGTATACGATGTTTATGTTCTTATAAGCTGAAAACAATTTTTGCTTAATTTTTTATTCCTATTTTATCCTACTTTTCTATTAAATCTTAAATTATCTTATAGCGTAGCAAAAATAGTTTAGTTTATTATGATATATTTTAGTTACATTTATATTTCCTTTCATAAAGCAATGCTTTCATCTATTACGACGCAAAAAAGTTTTTCCGTATCTCAAAACTATTACTTTCAAGTTACCTACTAATGAATTATTGATGGCGAATTGCCATACAGTATAAAAATGTTTTAGTTTGAGGAAGTGTAAATTCTAAAATTTTTGTTTATATATATATACTTATATTTATATTTATATTTAAAGCTAACTTTCTATCTGTTTCTCAATAATACGGTTGAGTGGCAGATCCAAAAAATAACCTACTGCGATACGAAACAAGTGCAACACAGAAAATACATCCAATTCGAATAAATCTTGTGTATAGATCGGCCCGTTGCGAGCGACCCGCATTATTCACCAAAACATTTAAGTCTTCGAAATGACTCAAAAAATTTTTAAAATGTAGCTCATGTTCTTCCAATTTCAACATATTCATGGGCAGGATCAATACGTCTTTAAAAGAATTATTATATGAGACATTTCCCCGTCGTCTACTCTTTCCCCTGTGTGCCGTGAAGCCCACTTGACCAATTTGCTACTCTACACATAATCCTACCCTATCTACATTATGATTCAATAAAAAAAAAGGAATAAAAAAAATTAAATCTATTTTCAATTTAATTCAAATCTTGCTGCGTTAGGGCTTAAGTACACGGTGCTTTTTAAACTTCAAAATCTGTAACTAACGTGTACTTTTCAAACTTTACAATCTGTAACATAGAAGAATTATGATGGTTGGCAACTCTCTGCACGGATAATAACAACATGTGTGAATTTGTTTATTTTGTTGATATTTTAACTTAATATGAAGATAACAAGATCTAAGAAATTAAATAAAACATTGAGTTACTTTGGTGCTCATTTTAACTATCGCGAACCATATCAAATTCTAATAGATGCAACATTTTGTCAAGCCGCATTAAAGGTAAACCGCGGATGAGTTTTTTTTTTTTTTATAAAAAAACTTAATTTCTTATTTTTTCAGAACAAAGTAATAATAGAGGAGCAAATACGAAATTATTTCCAAACTCAAGTAAAACTGTTAACCACACAATGCGCAATTTTGGAAGCTGAGTCTTTGGGTTTAGTTGGGGCTACACAAATTGTTAAGAAGTTCTTTGTGCATAAATGCGGTCATGAAGGCAACCCGATCGTAGCATCCGAATGTATTAAAGAAATGGTAGGCGATAATAGATATGGGCTGAATTTTGAAAAATTATTAAGCTATTTCAAATTTTAGACCAAAGACTCGCGTTATATTGTGGCTTCACAAGACAAGGCACTGCAGACCAGCTTACGTAAAGTACCTGGACGTTGTTTACTTTATTTACACAAAGCAACACCAGTATTAGAGACGCCTTCGCAAGCATCTAAAAAATGGGTTCAGAAAAAGTCGAAGAATATTTTAACGGTTGATATCAAAAAAATTGAAGATCTAAAGTTACGAAATGGCTTAAAGTCAGCAGAGGAAAAACCTAGACCGAAACGTAAAAGTCCGAAAAACCCTAATCCTTTATCGTGCAAAAAAAGTAAGAAGCAATTATCTAACAATATTCAAGCGTTGGCAAATCGCAGTAAACCACCGATGAAAGCTAGAAGAAAACGAGTTAAACTACCTCGACATGTTCAAGAAATTTTAAAAAATAGTTAACAGCCATTTTAATAAAATTTAAAAAAAATCTCAAATATTGCGTTTGGCTGAAATAGTTAGTGTCATGTGTCATGTTGTTTTTCCATGGCTTTTCCTTCACTGATTCTTTTGTAGGGTCTTTTTTTGTTAGTAAATACCTTATGAGTTTTAATAGACGTGCATGTCTTTATATGTAGGATAACATATTAACTGGAAAGCGACCACATCAGGAAAACTCCATTTTGTTGGCTAAAGCACTTGCAAACAAAAATCCATATCTTTCTGGTGTTAAACGATAGTGATTTTCTATTGTTTTCGACACTTTTTCATCAGGTTTGCCTGTAAAAACTTCTAGTTAAAAATCTGTAGCCATCGACCCAGGATTGTAACATTGATTAAAGGTTGTTTAATGGTCAAACACCCCAGGTATGCGTTTATAGCATGTTTAGCAGCGCAATAGCTGACTGAGAATGGTACATAAGCCAAGCCTGACACTCTGGAAGTAACGGTAATTGTTATGCCGCAACCCGTATTCATTACATTCGTTACGTCTGTGGAGACTAACAAATCTTTTTTCCTCTTACTCTCATTGTTTAGTACTTTCCCTTAACTTTTTCTCTCTTCTTCTCTCTTGCTGCACTAACTTCAAAAGTTTCCGCAATTTTCTTTTGACATTATCCACTACATTTAATTGCTTCAAAATCGTAACATTTTGTGTTGTTTTCTAAGACTGTAAACTGCTGAAACTCTTCGAATATTAAGTCTCGAAGTATTTTTTGTCCGTAAGTCCTTCCTACTGGCGTAATCATCATTGCAGTTTTCATCTCCTCTTCTGTATTAAACCCTAATTGCCGGAAACTTTAAGAAATTGTCCGAAATTTTAGAAAACTGTCGGGAGTTTTAAGAAATTATCGGGAGTTTCAGAAAATTATCGCAAATTATTATGATATTTTTGCCAACTGTAGTGTTGGACAATTTTTGACATTTTTCCCATTTTGTCATATGTCATTTTTCCAATTGCCAATTGCCACTTGCCAATTACACTCTAGGAGAAGCTTTGATGTTATTATTTACTCTTTCGGCTACTTTTGGAGTAGCTTGACTGTCGGAGTGGATGTAGATGAACTCTCTCCTGCTTTCATTTCTTATATATTTGACACGTAGGTAATATGCATCCAATTTTTGATGGAATATTACACTTCTTTGCTGTTGTAAGTGCAGTGTACGAATGACGTTAACAGGCGCTACCACTGTTCTTGATATCATGAACGCCAAAAGCACCTTAACGCCTCTTACTTATTTCTCTCTGCTTTAATTTTCTATTATATGAAAAAGAGAGAGAAAAAAAATGAATTTGAAAGTATTTCCCATCTTACTTAACTTTGTTCTCTTAAGTAACAACAAGTTTCTTGTTCCTCATTCGTTGCTACTGTCGCAGATTCAGTGCCTATTATGAATGAATGACGTATAACATCATTCATCATTATTTTAAACTTGTAAAAATTTTCATTATCTTTCTAGAAACTCAACAAGGCGGTCGATATTTTTAGTTTTTTTTTTAATCATATTATCGTTAACTTTTTTTTCAATATATCCTTGCATCTGATGCAAGTTCAGAAGTTGAAATGTGTGTAAAAGTAACTAATGCAGAGTCTGTCGTTTAGTCTACTATGATCTTCACTATCAATTTGTTACAATACTTAGTTAGTTCTTCCGACCTTCGTTGCTGATCGCAAAAATTTAACAAGAGTGGCATTATAAGATGGAATACAGTTATTGGCCTGGATATAAAGCTGCAACAAAAGATTTGGTAAGAATATTTATGAAATTGGTTTAACAAAAGGCTTGAAAAGATGTCAACCGATTCATTTTTGTGGTTATGTACACATGATGTTTGGTTTAGTATTGAAATTCTAAAAGCTCACCGCGAAATTTTGAAAAGCAAGTGTTGTGTTTGGTGTTTCGTAGATGAATCTTTAGAATTTTCAACGAAATTGCGATAGAACCTCACATATGTGCGAAAGCACAAATTTGGTTTTGGTAAAAAAATGAAAAAGAAAAATTTGCAACAAAATTAATTATATTCTTAGAAATTAGGGTAATAACATAAGGCCTATTCATCAAGACAGTTTCCTTCAAAACGTAACTAGCAAGTCTCAATTTTCTATCTTAAAAAGATAACCAAGTGGCCAAATTCTTGACTAACCGGATAAATGTTGTTCTGCCAGATCGTTTTTTAGAAAAATAAGTTTGGCTTTACATTTTCTTCTTCTGCTTCTATTTAGATAAAACTTCAAAATTAGTAAAATTGGTTCATTACCCAAAAAAAAAAGGATTGATTGTCGGTCTTTCTAAGAGAATAGCCTCAAGATTGATTGAATTTTTACTTCAGAAATATATCAAAAAAAAGTCGTACAAAAAAGTTATAAAAAAAGGATTTTAAAAATCGTTTTTTTTTTTTTCATTCTCTTCTTTCCTTCTTATTTGTAGTTCCAAGTGCCTCAGCCATTCAGCGTATGCTGTAGTTTTAACTGAAGCTATCTGCCGCCCAAAATTCAGCCAAATAAACGAAGAACACATTACGAAGTTTATTCCCTTTTGGGTTAGTTGATGTCGAGATTGTGTCGTCGGAAAACTGAAAAATAATTTTTTTCCTCGTTGATAGAATATTATTCAATTGAAATATATTTTTGAAAATAAATAATATGCTAATTAGTTTTGTTGACATGACTTAAATCCATTTGAATCGCTAGATTTTAAAAATTAACTATTCTGGGACTGAATCTTAGTAATTAATTATAAACATCTCACGGATCTGGCAGTCCATTTGGAATTGGGTTAGAAGTAATATTCCATATTCATTAATTGTTACAAGAATGGCATTAAAACTTTTCAAAATCATAAATTTTCCAAAAAGAAAGTTTTAGGACATATGCGTCTATGGATTACCCATGAGCTGATTGATTCTAAGGCGAAATTAAAAAGAAAGGAAAAAAGGATTAAGTATACTATAAAAGAAAAAGTTTATTTGGTAAGAGGCAAAATTCCCGAAAGAGTAGAAAAAGGGTTTTTTAATGTTTTCCATTTCATTTTGAAATGTTTGAATTCAATATCTGCGCTGCAAGCCGACATGTGTTGTTGACCTGTTTGCAGTTAATTAAAAAATTTCATTTTATTATATAAGCTTTAACTTTATTCTTACATTTAATTTGAATGTATGCAATTAACGTTCTTGTGCAATTATTTTTTAATTTTTTTTTTATATAATTCTTAATGCTTAATTATTAAATATGATCTTAACAACTAACAAGCGCACTAGAAAGTAATTGTCATTACGTCTGAATTGCAGGCTTTTTATTATGAGATAACGAGAACAAATATCCGTTGAGCTAACTTTATTGAATAAAAATTGTAACTGAAAAAAGTTTTAAATCGAAATCGGTATTAAATCGAAATCAATATTAATTAGTGTCAAAAATATAACAAAAAACTAAAGCGGCTTTTTTTTTTGAAACATTTTTCATTGAGTGATTTCAAAATATTATTTAATAGTATTCATCATGTTGTTTTGTATATTTTTGCTGTGTATGTATGTAAAATTTTTGATATTAAGGCACATTACATATATATATATAAAAAGGGGAGGAATGAATTGTTATATTATATTATATTATATAAGCCTTGTTTCTTAGATCTTGGTCTTGTTGTATTACATTTCATATGCGAGTTTCGCATCTTTTCTTTTGATGCAATGGTTCATCAAATTGTGCTTTTAATTGCTGCGGTTGTTTTAAATAAATCCACTTGTGATTTAAATTTATAATTTTTTGATTGCATTTTTCTTGTTTTTTTTTTTCATATATATATATATATATATATATTAAAAATTTATAAATAAAGGAATTCTTAGCAAAATGTTTGCAAAAAAGTCAATCAATTTTGCATTTCACCTGAATATTTAAATTCTTAACGACATTATTGTGATATTAATTATAAATAAATCTTAGCTTATTAAGTAAAAATTATTTACTTCTTGCCAAACACGAAAGCTGTACGCACACAGTTCGAAATTAAACAACAAAAAAAAAAAAAAAAAAAGAACGAAAATCCTTAATAAAAATTCCTCAACACATTCGCATCTTAAAATTTCAGATAAGAAAAATATAAAATAACAAATTAAGTTTATCTTCAATGTATTTGTAAAATACGCGCCTTATATCGATCATGATAGTTCGCCAATTGGTGCATTTTGCAGCCACAAATCATGTATGAAGTTATACAAATTGTCACTAACGGACACCTGGACACCATTGCAAAATAAAATTTATAAATATTTTTAATTTTTCTTAATAAATAGTACTCGCACTAACCTTGTAAGGAGTAGGATTCAAAGTGCGTTTATGATCATTCCTTAAAGTTTTCAATGACGTTCGTACTTTTTCGCGTACCTGCTCTAGCGTAGGTAAGCTTTCTTTATCAATAATTTTACCGTTTTGCCAATAAATCTTATATAAAGGCTCTACATGACTTGGAATGACGTAGGCACGTTTAGATTCTTGAAAGGGATGACGACACAAAACCTTTTGTCCCACTTCCGGCGGTGATTCCGATACTTTTTGCAGTAAATCGATTAGGGCGTGACCATCTGAACTATAGAGTCTGTGAAAAAAAGAAAAATATACAAAAAGCATTTTTTTTAGTTTCTAACCTTGAAAGCTTATGAATATGAATAGTTTGTTAACCTCTCTTTTTGATAATCAACTACGTTTATATCTATCCAGTCGTGCCAAAGACTAAAAGTGTAGTACAAGTAAGCTTTAATAAGGAATAATTTTGATAAAATTAAGGAGTTAGGCCACTTTAGAATGTTACTCTCAACACAAAAGGGTTTATTAACTATTTTTTTTTGATGGACAAAAGGAGAGGAGACTATATTTCTATAAAATACTCGCAGTGAATATTTTTTGGTCGATTGGTATGACTGTTTTGAGCAACTGACATAAATTCCGAGGCACCAGACTTTTCACCTGTTGGTTTAGTAATGCCAGCGTTTTCTTTTTAATTAAACAATCTTTGTTGTCATCGATTTTGTAGAATGCAAAAATTCGTTAAACATCGTCAAATGTTCTCAAATTTCCCTTTTGATATATAATATTTTTATTTTTGCATCCATAGTATCATAAACGTTTGTATTTCTATTGGGTTGTTCGAGAAATCATTTCGTTTTTTTTTTCTTTTCAACAGAAGACTTATTTGTATTTTTCCACAACCAACTTCACGCTTAAGCCGCATGATCATCATATATTAGTTTGGGGAAAAAGAAATCCATCCAATCTTATACGAACTTCAGGACTTTATTTAACATTTCAAATTGGAAAATAATGGATTTCTTTTTCTCCGACCTAATGTTTTGAAAGCTGATTTAGTAAGTCTTGCCTGTGAAAAAGCTCGATTAATTCTGAGCAGTAGTTTTTGGTTGGTGCCCTACCGAACACGAAAAGTCGAGAACAGCATTTTCAACATATTTTACTTTCCCGTTACCGAAAAGATAAAAATGCTGTACAAGCGAGAAAAAATTATCCGATATATATGGAGAAGATATATTGACAGAAAGCCAGTCCGATCCGGCAACTTTGATGTATGAAGTGAAACTATGTTCTACAAGGCCAATTGAAGCTAACGGAGACGAAATGGAGGCATTAATTGATGAAAACTTGCAGAGTAACATCTCATTAGACCGCTTAATGGTTATCGAATTATAACATTATTTATACACTATAAGAAAATTGTCTTCCATTATCAAAAAAGGAAATGACTTCTCGAACAACCTATTAGAATAAAATAAATTTTTATTGTTAACATATTGCGGGCCAGACATTTTGCTGATAACTGTACTGACGGGGTAAGTTTTTGCGTCAAATATTTTGAAATTAATCATAATTTGTTAGTGGTTAGAAATCACAGTCACTTCGCCATTTTGTTGACATCTATGTTTTAGAATTTTAAACATTTAATCCACTACACAAATTACCAAAAAGTGTCCTGGACTAACAACTCGCAACTGTGCGATATCTTGCCTACGGCTTCTAACAACGTAATATGAAAGAGAAGATATCTATCTCATCAAGGATTCCTAACAACGAAATGGGAAAGAGGAGATATTTCCTCATCCGTCCGCAACGTGTTAAGAGCGTATAAAAATTTACATTCTTTAAAAAATCAGCAGGCAATGCTTGATTCTTTGCTATAATTAGTTAATTTTCCTTTTTACTTATTATTAATTTTATTTTATCGTCATAATGGAAGGATTAAATTGACTAAACCTGATTTTCGGCTTGAACTCTAATTAAGAAGAATGTAAGCATTTGCCGTTTTTGGGTTGTTTCCTAATTTTGGTGGATTCCTAAACCCACCAGCTATGGATAAATGTTAAAATAAAGCATCTGATACTATAAATGTATTCCTAACTAGAGCAGACGTTCGGATATGATCGCAAATCGTTTAATAAAATCGACGCTTATCAAGAGAACCTTCTGTAACTTTCAATGTATGCTGCAAACCCTAAACAAAAGCTGCATATATCCTTTATCTTGTGGCATATTTAAAATGATTAATTAGGTGCTTATAGTATTTATTACCTATAAGCATTTTTATGACCGGGCATTGTTACTTTCTCCACATCCTGACTTAATTTAATGCGTGGCTGATCATTAATTTCCACCAATTTGTAAACGCATCCCAATGCGGGCTGTCGCTGGCAGGTTACTAAAAATATGAAACATAAAGGAAATTAATAAATAGGAGTAAAGTGAAATAAAATAATTTTTATTTTATATTTAATGCTCACACTCTCACCTAAATGGGTACCAATGCCGAAACAATCAATTTTGTGTCCCTGTTCATTTAAGCTTAGTATTGTGTCTTCATTGATATCATTGGAGGCCACTATGGTAAGTTTATTAAACCATTGCACCTTAAAGCGTTCAGCTACTCGTTCAAATGTCTCACGGGCGAGACATGATAGATATGCTAAATCACCGGAATCAATACGTATGCCAACCGCTTGATAACCCAAATCGTTTAATGCCAAAGCGACAGCGCAAAAGTTCAGCAGACCACTTCTATATGCATAAATGAAACATATTTTGAACACAAATTCTTTGCATTAAGAAAAATAATTTTTCAATTTCAACAACAACAAAATTGCATCGCTAACTGTTGTGTTGGTAAGTGGTGTAAGTTAAAATCATTACTCTTGTAAAAATGGAGAAGAAAAAAAAAAATGGAAATCATTTTCGAAAAAAACTAAAAATAACATCGATTGTTCCGCTAGCTTAAAAAGGTTAAGAGATTAAATTGAAATATGAAGTGTGTGTGTGTGTATTGAAGCCTTTGCCTTTGCCTTTGCTTTTGCTTGCTGAGCTCAAAATAATGCAAATGTTAAGCTTCACATTGAAATTATGTTTATTGTACGCAGGCGCATATCACTTGTATTCGCTTTTTTTTTACTTGTAAAGCCATGCAGTGTTATCTCTCGGATCCTTTGTTGTTTTGATATATAATCATGAAATTATTTATGAAATTTCCAAATAATATGAGAGCTATATTGGACATTTAGCAGGCGATAATTGAACGTACCAATGGAATTATTAACAATGATTGAACTTTGGTGAATAAAAACACACGCACATACACAATTTAGCGTTTTACCATTTAAACAAACACAACTTATTTTTTTAGTACAAATAGTTTTGTATTTTTAATTTTTTTTTTTTTATTTTTTTTTATTTTCTTTTGATGTACATACCTCTGTCGAAACTGTGCCGGGAAGTCATTTTTTTTTCTCATTTGTTAGAAAAGGATTTTTGTAAATTAATTTTTGTGTTTCATTTCTTTGGTAAAAAAAAAAAAAAAAAAAAATTTAATTCTTTTAATTCGTTTATGCAAACAAAAACAAAGAAAAAGAGAAAAATTATTGATATGAAAGCACAACAAAACATAAATTAAAAAAGGAAGAAGGAAAGTTGAAAGTATAAGGCAAACGCTATTGCGATTTTTTTTTTTTTTTTTTTTTTTTTTTTTTTTATTGAAAACAAATATAAATGAAACAATTTAGTTCGCTTTTAAAGCGAGTTTTGAATAAATACCCACAACCATATAGAAATTGCAAAATATTTCGCTAATTGCGGACCTATAATGTTGACGATTTGAATTATTGGTTGATAAGTTATAAACTGTCGTCTTATTTTTTTCGATTGTTAGCTACCGTGGGTGCTTTCAAATCGCATCCTTTTTTAATAGTTTTTGTAAACCATGTCCAGACATGTTTTCAACAATTGTTTCAAATTTTGCAACTTGGAAATTCCAATAGGAGTTAATGTGTGGACGGACAGACGGAAATATTATTTTGGGGAAAAAGAAATCCATCCAATCTTATATGAACTTCAGGACTTTATTTAACATTTCGAATTGGAAAATAATGGATTTCTTTTTCCCCAAACTAAATATTTATTTAAATGGAAAAGTCTTACATTTCGTCTAGCATTTAAAATATGTATTAGTATACCACCAGCATCCTTTAAATGAAGAAGAAGAAGAAAATTGTAAAAATTAAAGTTTAAAGAAAATTCTTCAAAAGCATACACCACCAGCATCCTTTAACCAACCAAGAAAGAAGAGGAAAATTATAAAAATCAAAATTTAAAGAAAATTCCCCAAAAACATAGACAATGACAATAATATCAATGAACATCTAATGAAGAACGTATTTATGAGATCACGGACAATGTTCTCGAACAGATTTCGAAGTTAGGTTATGTTATTCATGAACTTGGAGAATTGTGGCAAATTAGTATAAACTATGGTTATGCGTATTGTGGGAGTTTTTTTTTGTTTACATTTATTATGATGATATCGATGTACAGTTTTTATTACGATACGAGGTAATCTTTTTTCCATTTATGGTTGAATTTAAAATTCAATACTTTTAGAGTTTCTGAAGCTTATACAAAAATATATATATTGATGTATACATATACACACTCACACATAATATATACTATATATATAAACAATAATATGATAAATTTACGAGATACGTTCAGAGAATAGCCCCACTTTGGGAAATATGTAGAGAGAGAGAGAGAATTACAATAATTATTAATTCATTACATAATTTTAATGTAAGAGAACACGAACGAAAGAGTTGAAATCCAAAAAATATTACAGAGGGCAAGTGTGGAACCATAAACAAGAGTAAACGTGTCTCCAAAACTTTAAAGACTAGATTGTTTGAAAAATCTAACATTTATTCCAAGTGATTTAGAAATCTTCGACAAGCCTTGTTCTACGCTAATGTCCGATATTCATTATTCTTTCATATAACTTATAAGGTTAGAATTACATTAATTATTTGAATTTGAATTGAACTTCGTTTAATAAATTACGAAGCGGCTCTTTGTGTTCTACGGAAAAGATTCATAAGAGGAGAATACTTTTTCTATCCTGTCTTGTGTATCTTATTGTCTTTTTTTTCCCGCACAGAAGCGAAAAGATTTAACGCTATGTTCGGTTGCGATTTGAACGCAACTTATTTTCTGAAAATTCCTTTTTCGCACTCGTGAAATATAAATTCAAATCAAATTTATTATGAAAAACTAAATATTTTAATTGAGAAACAAGTAAAAATGTTATAGTCGGACCAAGTCCGACCATTAAATATCCTACACCAGTTTTCCTAATAAGGTTAATTCTTCACTTACTATCGTGGGAAAACACGAAAATTTATAAATATATTACGGTGTTGTCCAAATATAGGTTCACCTGACCCAAAACATTAACAAAAAATGAATTTATTTATATTAAGTTATTATTAGGAACTCATTTTTATCATAAAATATTGCCATGTAAAGGCTTACTTTTCATGGAAACCTTTTTTAAGAGGTAATTTCCAAAAAATACATCTACGTGAACCAAATTCGTTGCAGTTAATTTTTATGTGAAATTACTATTATGAACAAATTTTCCTCATTTCATTTGTCATACGAAGGCTTACTTTTGATTTAAATTCTTATATGAGATGAGGCTTAAAAAATGGTCCAAATTTGGTGCAAATCATTTTTATGTCAAATTGCTATTAGAGGCAGATTGTCATCGCAAGATATTAAAAATTGTCTTTTTTTTTTAATATATAAAGGCTTATTTTCGTAAGGAAGATTATATGGAAGGCATTTCAAAAATTTTCTCATTCGATCCAAATTTTTTCATTTATTTTTTTATACCAAAATACTAGTTCGTACTAATTTTTATCCAATAATATTATGAATTGAAATATTTGTCATATAAAAAGCCTTTTTTAAATGGGGCGTTATATAGGAAGCCATCGTAAAAGTAGTCTGATAAAATCCGTTTTCAATAAATTTCGTCATTGGACCAAAAGATACTCATATTAAATTTTGTCAAAATATCTCAAAAATTGCGAACTGTAGGTTGAACATAAAATTGCATAAACAGGAATTCGATGGACAAGCATACTGACAAATTCAAATCGATTCAGAAAATGATTTTGACAAAGCATATATAGAATATAATAGTGTGTAGAAGTATATAACATTATACACTGAACTGGTGTCTCCCCTGTTTCATTTCAATACACCACAAATTCCAAATACGACAACGGAGAACTAACTAAAATAACCCAAAGTGAAAAACTGAATTAACATCTTTTAAACAGAAATTAAAGAAGAAGAATAGTTTTGGTGAATGCATTAGGCAGCAAAGCTTTGTAGCTTACAATCATTGAGAGTGATTTATGTCGAATGCTTTCAAGAATTGGAACCATTGTAATATCTTTCGTTACGTATTTGTGTTTTCAAAAATCATCAAAATTAACAGATAATTAATTTAATTGAGGTTAAAGTCATCTTAATTGGATCAACACTTGAAATTTGAACTAATGAATGAAATATGAGAAGCGATTAGAAAGATATTTGCAGCAACACCTATTAACGGAACGATCAAAAAGAAAATTCCTCGAAAGCATTTACATTTTCAAAGGACCAGAATTGCGCGCGGTCTTGTACTTATGGATACCACTGTGATTACGAATTGTGACAAAAGAACACACAAGTCATCTTCGAAACTGTCAATTTGGTCTAATTTGCAGAAAAGGTTTAGAAATGATTTTTTCATACTGAAACAGGAAGCGAATAAAAAAAAAAAATATAGCATTTTGCGGGCTGTTTCAGGCGGTCAGCTCACATGCTGAGACATTGGGACATTATTTGTAAATTTCTTATTGAAAATCATGTTCTTTTCAAAATAATAAGAATACTATGGAAAATTTATGGTCCTTTTTGCTCTTCATGGTCATTTTCCATAAAAGTCAGCAATTGAACGCCTTATACTTTTCGGGAGCATACTTTTCATACGAAAAAAATAAAAAGGTTAGATTAGGCGAGAATATTACACAAATGTCTCGTGTACTAAGCTGAACGGAAAAACCTAAACCTATATATATACATAGGCTTGCTTTAAAATGCTTTACAGTCGTACATTATATATGATATCGCATTCGTTATCTATATGGCTTTACTTTCCCAACGCACCTGAAATGTTTAGATCTATTGATTTCAAATTACAAAAAAAGATTACAAAAAAAAAATCGTATGTTTTTTAAAAAACTTAATTTTTTGATCTCATTAGTGATTTATAGAAATTCATTTTGGAAATGATAACACCTACCTACCTACCAGGAAAGGCGAACAAAAATAGAGTAAATAGTAGTATTAAAGCAAAAAAAAAAATAATTCTTTTAAATAAAAAGGAAATCTAAATTGAATTGAATTGAATTGAATAAATTAATTAATTTTTTTTTTCTTTTGTAACACAATCAATCACAAAACATTCAAGTCGATAAGCGCATGCAAATAAAAATTATAGTTTAATGTATTGAAAGCTTATGGAAATAATTATTAATTAATTTACTATAATTTCGAAACAATTGTTTACCTGAATGACTTCTCGGTTCTTTTGCACAGGTTTGACAGAGATCGTTGTAATAGTCGTGACGTGCATGCTTTGTATTTATTACTAGCATGAAGTTGCGATTGGTTAGGCTTGTTGTTGTTGTTGTTGTTATTGTTGATATTTTGATCATTTTTATTAATATCGTTTTCCATTGTAGTGGACACAGCATTATTAATATTATTTATATTTCCATTTGTATGAATTGTCCAACCATTAGTCATATTAATACCACCAGCACCACTATTAGTAGTAGTGATTGGCAGATTTGTTTCATTTATATCAGTCGACCATCTGCCACTTAAACTGTTAGCATTCGTTTTACTAGTAATTGCTTTAGTGACAGTTTTTGCTGTAACATTATTATTACTGTTTGTACTTTTAGCAGGGCTGTAGAAATACATAACCGTTTATCATTATATCAATATTTGTTAAACATATACATATACACAGCTATATTGGCAAGACGATACACTTTTGTTTTTTAACTAAATAATCAACACTAACTAGATAGGTTAGAGTGCAATTTTATATATATTTTATGAAAATTTCCATTTATTGCAAAAGTATTTTTTTGAAGGATATATCTTTGTAAGTTTGTGATTTTTGTTCCGAGAGAATTTGCCTATAAGCTAAAATACCTCTTGACATCATACGTATCGACTAAAGCCATAAATCCATCAGGAAATGCTATAGCATACGAAACCATAGCGGCCAATTCGCCTTCGGACGATTCCTCCATTGCTACGTTAAGAAGTTCGGCTAGATTTTGTCGATGCTTAATAGCTAATTCCAGTAAATCGCCGGTAACGCCTGCTAGTTTGAAAAAAAAATCACAGAGAAATCTTTTAGATTTTGCTTTGAATTTTTAAAAAAAAAAACTCTCTCAAACCTACCGGTCACTTTATGTTTTAAGAAACGTGCTTTTAATTCTTCAATACCCGTGAAAGATGTAATGTAAGCGTGTGCATGTGTACCTTTTACCGGTATATTGAAAAGTTTGCCTGCCAGAACGTTAGAGGTACCATCGAAACCACCTAAAATTTAAGGAGAAAACAAAACAAGAAGTAGTTGTGGTAAAGAAATTTGAATATTTTATCACTTATGTTTGCTTTTTTTAAAAAATGCATACGAAAATTAAAAAAATATATTTTACTGATTAGGTCCAGGTTCAGACCGATATATAAGATGTATTTTAAAACTATTAATATCAAAAAGTAAGAATTGAACTCTTAGCTGTACAAACGTTTAATATTAAAAGATATTTTATTTAAAGTTTATCGCCGGCTGTACACTCTCTTCCATTTTTTTGAAAAATTAGTCCACTCCCGGAAGAAACGATCTTCACAATTATCGAAGTGTTGCTCAGCAAGAACGTGCGACAGCGACGCAAGCGAACAGCCTGGTGACAAACCACCGCGAAAACGGAAAACGCAGCCCTGTCGAATGTATTCAACTTATCCTTCAATAACTTAACTGTATGTACTGATGTACTGTCGTGAAGCAAATTAACCTACCATGACGCATTCTTCGATCATTGCTCCACACAAATTGATCACTTATTACCAGTAGCGTTAAGTGTTAAAAATTGCTCCAAATTTTTGAGATTTATAATAGGCTAAATTTTCCTGATCTCATCGAACGCGGAGTGTTGGCTCTTTTCAAAGTAATTTGATTTTCTAGTTTGAAGGCTGGTCATCTTTCACGTTTTGGATAGTGAAAATAAAGGATGTCTCAATAAGACTGTACTATTTAAATTTTGGCATTTTTTTTCATGCAAGTGGTAACTATGAAATTTAACAGCTGTCATCTGTGATTGTCCCGATTGTTAAAAATGGAACACCAACAACAAAAAAGAAAGTCTTAGAATCGTAAAAATCCATTATAAAAATGAGGAAAGTTACGCTGAGACCACTCGCAAACTTTATGTCATTTTCGGTTGAGAAAGTGGACCGCTTATAGACTGCTCTACAGAGTTTCAATTCAAATGCTTGAGTTTACATTGCAGATGCACGTACTCCTTATTCCATTTTTAGTTCACATTGACGTTATGCTGTGATAATTCAATAGTTTCGCCATAGAGATCCATCCGCATGCCCAAAAATCATCCTTGATTTCTTATAGAGAATTGTAACAGTCCGACGGACTAATGCCGAATAAAAGAGTTCTTCGTCTCGTACAGCCTGGATTGCAAACTGTTCTTTTTTATATCAACCATTGTTTGGAATCTCTTGTCTCCGCTATTTCCCCTCTTTTCAGTTTTGTCCGGTTCTTGATTTAGTTCGAAACTATTATTAAATATTAGGAATATTTCTAAATAAATAAATTTAAAAAATATTTTTTTGTGACCAAAAACTTTTTTCTGGATTCACTTTCGCATTTCTTAACGCATAACTTATGATTTATTTATTTAAATTAATTAATAAAATTAAAATACTAACGCTCTTTGTTTATTCTGTAACTTATTTTATACTTTTGCTCCATATACCAAGTATTAGGTAAATATGAAACCAGAATCTTTTGTATTGAAAATACAGGTTTTTTGTATGAAAATTACTGAAAGTGTTTTATTCAAAGAATAGACTATCGCAGACTATATATTTTTCTTATCTATCTAAACAAATCAGTCAATGATCTATCTTTTCGTGCGAGTCAAAACGGCGATCTACATTTACGCGATCCGTCGATGGAAACAAGTTGTAAACGCCGTGGTTGCCGTGTCGGTCGGACGTCATGTAAATAATTTTTTTAAAAATCGAAATGTTCAAATCGATTAATTACTGTTGGCGGTGTTTGGTATTAACCATTAACCTTCTGGTCCCATCACACACAGACTCTTCCGTCTACCAAAGCGATTTACTCTTACGGAAGATATGAATGGTACGCCTGGTACGCCTAAACATGTATTTTCGCACCTGCGATTTTTACAAAAAATGTACTTTATATCGTCGTCGCACGATGCAAAAATATCACCGATTGCTCTTTAATTGGCACAAAACACGCAGGCAGCCTTCACTTTTCGAAAAGATATATTTGCGATGAGATATAATTTGATATTACGACTAGTTACGATTGACAGATGGTCAGGCTATAAAGAAAACACTACTTCACGCAATATCTGTTCTGCACACATGGTGTTACGCATCTGTTTCTCAAAACCGCATTTTGTATCTACACACCTGATAATGTGTACCTATGCACACATAATAAAAACTCTCTAGAGAAACATATGTTTGGCTTCAAGCGAACTTTTGAATCTCTGGTTCGTCTTAAAATCAGAAGAGACTTCAATGAATTATGATGGATGTGTTATACATGGAATAAACAAAATAATACTGAATATAGTATCAGGATTGTGGCCAGATAACATAAAACTACCACGACAAAAGTGACAACAGAATTCAACACTCACTTGATTATAGTATGTTTCGACAAAAATAGTACGATGGGAGTTCCACAAAGCTAACTTTCATGGAAGGGCTTGCAATACCGAAACCCTTTATAATATCAAAATGCGAAAGAAGTTTTATTAAATGGAAAGCTCGTTAGAAGAGATTTAGTTCAGCCTTTTTCATGTATACGTTGCCCCGATTTAGAAGGTCTTCTTGGGCAAAGGCTAAATTGAAGCAGCTGCACTACGAATTGTTAGGGGGAGGCATTTACAACAGCGTTTCTTATTTAATGAAGCACACGTAACATTCCAAACCGAATATTTTGAAACTCTTTCAAGCACACACACACACAATCAAAAATAATTTAAATTAATTGTAGAACCGTTGAGGTGTGTATGTAAATGAAGTTCCTGGTCTAAGTACTGGATGCAAAAAATTTATCGAATCTGCATCTATGCGTAGTTCCAGCGAGCAACGTGACTGTGGCTGGGACTTCAAACAATTCATAGAACGAAAGTTTATTTGCTCCAATTTGCAACTAGGGACATATCATCCAAAACAGTTATCAATTAATAAAAAGGATTAACGCCCGTCAATGGGTTCTCGAGGATTGTAGAAGGAAGGCTACGGCAAAAAGGCCGTTTTCATTTTGCGAAAAAAGAATAACCTCTCTCCAAGCCCTTTGGTGTTAAGAGATCGTACTACTTTGCAAAATTGCATGGTTCATCGAAGCAGTGTTAAATATGCAAGCTTGGCTTGGTGTTGGGACTGTGTCGATGACTTTCCAAGTGGTAAGATAGTAGGAAAGTCTCTCTGGAATGTATAGCATATCCAAAAGTCCAAATAAATTTACGGAAATCAAGTCGCTCAAGAAAGATTGCAGCTTGTAAGTATTGTTCGTTGAATGCACTACTTGAAGAATGCCTTCTTGCCTGATCGCTGTGTAGACCTAGGATCCCTAGGGAAATATCGTGACGGATGTAAAATCCGAGATAAGAACATCCTGTAACTAGTGCAAAATTCTGGACTATACCCATGTACGAATGTTCATTCTAGAACTTCGAGTTAGTGGAGCCCCCCTTTAATGAGATTGTTGCGCTACTTGAAAGAGCCGGCTATCATTCACTGCATTCACTGCTTAGATGCATCGTAACATCAAACTCGACAAGTAGATATCCACGAAAACTTAAGGAAAATCTTGTATACGTATTTCAACTAAGTGCCGGTTCCAATGTATTCACACTTTTTTCTTGACTTCAGTCAATTATTAAACTATCTCTATGGAGAGTATTAGCCAAATACTTAAGGAAACTTTTATTTCGAACGATTGATAGGTGTAGAATGGGCAAACTGAAAATTAGTTTTACCGTTTTGTTTACTAGAGACCCTAAAAAATATTATATATCTTAATTAGTACATATATATATATATATATATATATATATATATAATGAAAAACTTTGATTGATTGACCTGATTACGAGCTACTGTTCATCTGCATAAGAAATCAATTGAGTTAAATAACTTAGTAATTAGAGGCACATTAAAAGTTTTCCGAATATTTTCCGTATATATGTGTGCGTGTTCGTGTGTGTGTGTGTGTGTGTGTGTGTGTGTGCTTGGGGAATTCCACATTTCTGTTTTTGTAAAGTTGAAAAACTCTTGCAAGAAGAGGTTAATTTACGACGTGTTAGCTGCTTCACAACCAAAAACACTTTTGCGCAATCATCAAACGAAAGAACGTAGCAGTGAAATGAAAAGTAAAACCTGGCACCGACAAGCACAAAACAAACTTTATATCAACTTATTTTGTACCCAAATGTAAGCAAGCCACCTTACGTCTTTTTATGCCACCGGAAAATATGTTTACACATGTACCCACACACATACATGCAAAAATTGCCGATAAGAAATGAAGCAGAAATGTTTCGTTAAGGAATTTTAAAGTACTAACTAGTACGTCCCAACACTCTCATATCAATCTTTTTACATTCGCTGATGACGATGATTAAAGATGTTCTTATTATATGTTATTGCTTTTGTAACACTTGAATATAAAGATAGATAGACATAAAGAAAATGTATAACATATGTACAGGGGATAGACAAAATAACATAAACAAGCGCAAGGGTTTCGGAATTGAAATCCTTTTATGAACGCTAGCTTTGTTAAGCTGACACCGCGTACCGTTTTTGTTCAAAACACTACTACTCGAATAAGTGTTGAGTTCTACTATTACTTTTGTGAAGGATACTATCCTTAAGTAAGTAAGTATGGTTGAGTTCACCTGTCACTTTTGTTACGATAGTTTAGTTTATCTTGCCAAATCACAATCCTGGTACTGTATTGCACATTATGTTCATAATATTTTGTCTCTCCCTTATCCGGGATGACATTTTCAACTGTAATGAAAGTCAGGAAGTCAAAAATTGATGAAATAATCTTATTATTCATAGGCTCGAAGCGGTGAGGTGAAAGCAAAGAATTTTTTCCGAGAATTCAAATATTATACTTAAGTTTCTAAACCATTACGTATTCTCTATGAATTTGTATGACAGCTTGAAAGTAAGACATAGCATGTTTAGCTAAAAAGAAACCGGCAGTCGTACTTGCTGCTGCTCGTTCTATTTTTTTTTTTTTACTCCAAGATTTCGTTTCAATGATTTAGATAAATTACAGGGCTTTGATTTTATACTTAAAACAATTTTAATTTTTCCAAAAATATTTGTTAAAAAATCAAACATTAAATCGCTTAAAATCCACTAATCAAAAGGTACATAATTATACGGCTCGATAGCTTCGAGAAATTATATTTTAGTACCGAAATTTAAGCAGTGATCGCTTTTCACAAAAGTTGAATTTTTGAGTCACGTGAATAATTCGAATCTTGAATAAATTAAGGCACAAAGAAATGTTGAAAGAAATATTTCCATACAAATCCATACAAATAATGATACAAACCATAAGTTGAAAGTATTAAATCAATCAGTCTTCATAGACATACATAGATTTCGTGAGCTGTATTTAATAAAGACTATGATCAAATAAATAAATAATAATGACCTTATTTACCAGCCTGTCTATCAACTATCAGATACACGTGTTTCGTAATCACGAAAAAAAAAAAAAAAAAAAAAAAAAACAAAATTGAAACTCATAGATAAACGCCAATGACTTTAACACTCACCTATATAAGAATATCTTGACGCTGAAAGGCCACCGTCAGGACCTTGAGCTCGTCTTAGGCCAAATTCTAATAGATTTACATGTTTACCAGCAACCATGCGATACCGTGCAGCATTTGTAGCCATTAAACTGAAAATCGATAGGAGCAAATTAATATAAATAAACACTTTATTACAGAGATAGAGAGAGAGTAAAATTTAAAATTTTTTTTTATTTCGAGTTTTTAACTTTCATCTATAGAAGAATAGCCAAGAAACAGTGTAAAGGTGTCTCAAAATGTGCAAAAAATTTGAATTAAATAGAAAACTGATTTAGTTTTTTTTTTTTAATTATGATTTTTTTATTCAAACATGTGTGAAATACCACTTTAAAAACAAATGGCCTCCAGAGCTTTGTTCGAAATTTTTCATGATCAGTCTCATTTTGAATTCAATTATGATCCAATGATATATGCAGCCTCAAATGTTCCAAAAACCAAACAGTGATACGTTATAGATGTATTTGTTTTTTCACAATCACATATGGGTTGTCTGAAACCCAAATGCGCTAATTTTGACGTTTCACAATTGACGAAGTTAACTCAATATACTCCGACCATATTTTGTATGAAATTTGCAAACTGTGACCGACAAAATGTTCTTATTTTTGAAATATTGTTCAACAATGAAAACAAGTCGCTCTCTCTCTCTCTCTCTCTCTCTCTCTCTCTCTCTCTCTCTCTCGCGATTTTTACTATACTGTCACTATATTGTTAGCTATCAAATTGTCTTTTTTTTTTCATTTGGCGGCAAACTCAAATCTTTCGCAAATTTTGGTTCCATATATTTTTTAAAACAGACATCATCTGGTAAAACAGCAAAGAAGAAGTTTTTTAACACCGATATCGTCTAATGAATCGCCAAAGGAAAGCAGTAAAAGAGATGCTGTACAACGCACGCTCGCCTTATAATTCACGAAAATTCATTTTCAAGATAAGGTAGTTCTCACGCAAGAAAAAGATTCAAAAACAAACTTTTTCCTGCGGACCAACGATTTAAAATTTAAAAAAACATAATTTTTGTGCCTTACAGGAGGTAATGGATAGATACAGTTATTAAATAACGATTGAAAATAAATCCAATAGACACATAACAAAAAATTAATTATCAAAACAGTAACATTTAAGGCGCGCTGTAAAGTAAATATATATACATATATATACATATATAGAAACCTAACATTTTGTCTCTAATTAGTTGCAATTTCGTCACAATTTAAGTGTTTTGCTTGTTCTACTATAAAATTACGGGATACATAACTTTTAAAATAATTTCTTTAATATATTTTAATACAAAACTAATAAATTGACATCCGAACAGTAGATTAACAATTTCATTTTCACTTTCTAATTATAATATAATATATAATAGTCACTTTTTTGCCGTTTTCTATCAAAAATTAAGAGAATTTAATGTAAAAGAAGAACGGTAGGTAAATATGTGTGTAACAAGCGTTTAACGTGGGTCTCGCCGTGGAGGCATAACCTCACGGTACCCGTTGGCACACGGAGTGGGAAAGCGCCACTCACGCCACCCAGGGAGTAACACTCCGGGATTAGAATGTCTTACAACACTGAAGTTCCAGAATGAAGACATATGTATGGTATGTCTTCCCCTCTGACAAGGCGAGGCCTATCTAACACCTCAAATATTTAATGTTCCCGCTGCTACTTCTTTCATCTTTAAGAGAAAATTTGAGAATATCATAAGGGAAACACAACCAGCCTTTTGAAACTATGCACAAAAAGGGTCATTTCCTCGGTATCATTGCAAGAATGGAAGCCCCTACTCGATCAGACAATAAGTAATGAATTGTAAACCAATATGTGTTAATCAGAAAGAGTAATGCCTACTAGCAACAGGGAGGAGGCTGGCATATTCCAGGTTAGCCCTGCTAAAGTTTCCTAAGCGAATTTTATGGTATCGAGCCGTATTTCATTCTAATGAAAAAAATGATACCGAGACTTTTAACGTATTCTGTCCAATTTCATCAATTATTGTTGGAAACGTCTTCTAATAATAATTCCATTGGTTTTGAACAAACCATAAAACCACACACACTTTGATCGGGACATCAAAGATGTTCAGCTTTATAGGCAGATTCGCCTAGTGTGCATCATGTTTATTTGTGTTTCGGATTTGGAAACATAACCACTTACGATTCAAATATCATTTTGACACTTTTTGAACTTCTTGAAATCTTAGTATGGAATAATATGGAATACAAATATCGTTTTGACAAAATTTTGATATTTAATTATGATATGGAATACGACAATTCAAAAAAATTCGATGAAAAGTTGCAACACATTTATCGATAAAGTATAAACAAAGCTATCCACTTACCTGGCGTAATTAACTAACGTTAATAAGGTTGTCTCCAACAATTGTGCTATAATTAAAGGACCTTTCACTTTAATGATAGGCACTCTAGGGAAAGCCACTGTACCCTCATCAATGGCATATAAGGTAACATCTTTAGCAGTCAAATTACCCAAATAATCAAAAAATTCATTTTCTGTTCCTTCTGGCAACGTTCCTCGCAAATATTTAATATCTGAAATAAGAAAATTGAATTTTATTTTTTTTTTCCATTTTCTCTGCATAAGCTCTTTTAATTAATTTAGATACTAAACTTACCGCTTTCGGAATAATGAAAGCTTTCTAAAAACCTTAAACATTCAGCTAAACCAGCAAATATTGTAAATTCTCCATGGAATGGATTTGAACGAAAAAATAAATCGAACACCGAACGATCATCGGTTTTTCCGGATTTCCAATATGCGTAGGCCATCGTTATTTGATATAAATCTAATTGGAAATGGAAAACAAACAAAAAATTTTTTTTAATTTTTTTTTTTTTTACTTTTTTTACTTTTTTTTTACAATAATATATTAAAAGTTATAAATATTTTTTTTTTAATTAAATTTTATTAATTAAGTCGAAACAATAGTGCAAGAGGGAAATAAGATTCGAGAGGTCTAATAAGGCCAATTGGCTTTAAGGCAATTATGTACAGGGATAATAAAGGAAAAAATAGATAAAAGGATAAAGTTAATAGATAAAATATAATTAAATAGATAGACAAAAAAAAAGTTCGTCTGAGGTTTTACAAAATAAAAAATTAAAAAAAGCCTCTTACTTAAGTAATGATAATAACAGAGAAAATCAACCTAGTTTGATGATAAAACTCTAAATTCTTATTCGATTATCTCTATAATGTTTTATTCCGATTTTTTTTTTTTTTTAAATTAAATTTTATATTTTATTGAATCCATTTAATTGATGCTATTAATAATTATCTTAAGATCTAAAATATCGTTATCTAATACTTGCATTATCACGCATTCACTGTCGCTGTCTGAATATAATTGAATCGTAATCCACAAGTTTATATTCACACACATTATCGTCTGTCGTGCTTTTTTATCAGCAATATTTCATTCAAAATACATTTAATGTGTGTATCTGTGTGTGTAGTCAGCTAGTTTGTCTATGCCGTATTCATTCGACTCATTTCAAAATGAATGTTCATTAAAAAACATAGAATAACATTTAGAAGAACTTGCAATAACCTCTGCCTAGAGCAAGACCTACTGCTCTAATTAACTTTTATGGTTGAAAGTAATTGAATTGAATTGAATTGAATGTGAATGGATCGATTATCATGATTTTGGTATCATACCGGATCCATTTGTCGTCTAATCTAATCTTATCGTCAGGGGGATTGCCACTACAATTTACTATAAATGAATTCTATTTCAAATAATTTGAGAACACGTACGCCGCATATTCAGAAAAAAAGTAATTTTTTTATTTTTCTTGAAAAATATTTATTTGTTCATCAATATCTATTTTATCTCTTGCAAAAGTTATCCCGTTTGTGCAAGTTCTTTTGCCCAATCCTGGTAGCACCTCTGATATGCTTTCTTTGCTACGGTCTTAAGCTCTTCTACCGATCTCCCTTAATCCTGGCAAAACTACGTGCTTTCGTAAGTCTTTTCAGTTTTGGGAACAAAAACAAATGGCATGGGGCCGAGTCCGGCGAATACGGTGGCTAAGGCATGATTACGGTGTTGTTTTTGGATAAAAGATTACGCGCAAGCATCAACGAAATTTAGCAATTTCAGAACAAACTTCGTTGCCACAAACTTTATGCCCAAAGTATCCGAAAAATATTGCGTGGCATGTGTCAACCGATATGCGAACATTGTCAGTAGCTTTTCTAATAGTGATTCGACGATTCTAGTCCTGCTGTACCGGTTCAAAGTTTTCATTAGTTGTTGACGTAGATCGTTCTTGCAAATACTAAACATCATAAGCTCTCGATAAAGTAACGACAAAACTGTTAGATATGGCACTGACTTCAAGACATCTTCGAGTTGAATCCGCTTTTGACTTTTCTGTTTCTGATCAGACAAAAGCAAATGGTCCCTAACTTTTTGCGATGTGCATGGCCGCCTGTTGTTGAACGGGTTTGTTTGGACAAACAGCCAGAAATAAGCAGATTTTTACAGACTAAAGAGGTTACCAATGACTTAACGACCTTAAAGCCACATTTAGGTAGATTTCTTGTGCACGAATGTAACTTTAAAAAAAGCGAAGAAAAGAAGAAGCGTTTAAGAAGGAGTAGTACGTAAATAAGAAAGGAGCTCTATACCAAGGAACTCGCAAAATTATTATTATTATTTAAGATTTCTTACAGTTTCTAATGTGATTGCAAAGTAATACCATCTAAATGCTATTAAACGCGGTGGACTCCGATGCATTTAGCTTTCCGGCTGTCTAGACAGGGAGTTGTTGGCAGTAAACAAAAAAAAATAGTGGTTATATCAACAGATAGATAAACATTTTGTCAGAAAAGTAGACAGTTTAAATAATTTCCCCCGCCCACAAGTACAACTTTACAAAACTTTACCTAAAAAATCTTGCTATTCTTTGTTCTAAGTTGACCTTGATTTTTGGTTTTCCAAATTTTCATACTATTTCTGTGTTTTCAATTTGAATTCATTCGCATTTGTTAGTTCGAACGAACTGCGTGAAAAAATATATATTTTTGAGATTTTTTTTTTTTTTTTTTTTTTTTTTTTTTTTTTTTTTTTTTTTTTTTTTTTTTCAAGAAAATAGTGAAACCACCCTTTGAGAAAACAAAATATTAACAATTCAGATTTATTGCATAAAAAAATGGGAACAAAAAAGAGAAAGATTATATCAGATCAGAAGATCTCATTAATTCTGAAATCGGAGGAAGAAAAAATATTCACGTCATCAACAACTTGAGTTCAGTTTAAGAACTGATTCATTACATATATGTATATATGTATATAATATAATATATGTTTATATATATACATACACACACACATTATTAGATTATATATGTATATATATAGGTATCCATTGCGAATATTTACTGCTTTGCTTTAGTTTTAATTGTTTGTTTGAATACTACTACTAATTGATTTGAATATTGATTTTAAATTAATTGTAACCACATACTGAACTTTTTCTCATCGCTTATATGATATAAATAAATGCCTAATTACTTCACATTCATTGCAAATTTTAGTTTAATATGGGATTCGAGAAGCATCAATTAAAGAAATGGTTTTTTTTTCGATTATTCGAAATGTGTGGTCAGGTCAGCCGGTTTTTTAACCTTAAACTCTACGTGTAGATAATAGAAAAATAGATGGTTTTCCTTTGGTTCTTCTTCTCTAAGGACAATGAAAAAGAAATTTTCCAAGTTTTGTTTAAAGTTAATTGTATCAAAGAATATTACTTTGTTTAATTTGTTTTCTTGCAGCTTTCCTTGACTAAACCAGTTGAACCATTGGATTATGAAGAGTTTTTATATCAACACACACATGAATATAAGAACTTCAGGACTTTATTTAACATTTCGATTTGGAAAATAATGGATTACCTTTTCCCCAACCTAATATTAAATCGTGAGCCTTTGAAGCATATATTAGATTTTCCGGCAGTTGATTGCACCGTAAAATCAAAACTTTAGAGCATATTACGCCCGAAGAAAACATTTAAGTTTCAATTCAGTAAAGACTGCAACCGTATTCATTAAAACATTTCGAAAATTTTTAGTGTAAAAATGCGTTAACTGTTATGTGCGTCTTTGGACCTTCAACATATCAATACATTCGGAAACAAACTGGGCACTAATATTTGCTCGGGATTATCTCTTGAAATGCTAAAAGTACGAACGATAACTTTCTTCGGAATCAGACGATAAATCAGAACATTGCTAATGTGAAAACTGCTCATCCAATATTCAGACAAATTTAATACCTTAAGCTTTAATTTTTATTTTTATAAAATAATAATAACAAAATTTATATATTAAGATTTATTTTATGAATTATTATATTAAATATTTTTGTATTTTTATATTTAAATCGCTTAAATATGAAAATGTTAAATATATTGAATTAATTTTAGTGTAATAAAAAGTAATTAAATTATTAAAATAATAAAATATCTTATTTTTATAAATTTTATGGAATTATTTTTAGAATAACTTATAAAAATATAAAATTTTTTTTTTTTTGGAATGAAAATGTAATATTTTATTTAAACTATATAGAAACTTAAGCATTAAAAATAAAAAAAAAATTAATTAGAAATATTTTTCAATATTATTGTTAACAGTGGATAAACTCTTTTTAGTTTCAAAATTACATAGAATTAGAATAAATCGCTTCTTATTCAATAATTTATCGTAATTTTTTTGGTGGTTGGAAATATAATAATTGGTTTGACGAGAGTACATTTTTGGAACTGTCAAATGTCAATAATAGCAACGTAATATACAAAGACCAATATCTGATTTTACCTGTTAGGACTACGAAAAGTTAGCGGGTCCATTAAGAGATAGTTTCGAGGAAATCTGCTAGGTATGTCATTAATATCTTCTCGGGCTTCTCTGAAGAGCTTGTATCATTTATAAACATTTTTTTTTTTTTTGCTGAAACTAGACCCTCTCTTTGCCACAGTCAACATTTGAAGTAAGTAAGTAAGTACTTCCTCACAAAAAATTTCCTATTTTCGATAGCAAAAAAATCGCTAAACACACCGAAATAGGTCTAACTTTTAAATCGGTCAAAAGCAAACTAAAGATGCAAAATGACGAATAATGTCACAATATATTGGAGACATGTGTACGAAAAAATAAAAAATTCCAAAATTGAATTTACTTAGCCCATGAAATTTGAATTTGCCTTTTTTTTGGAATACATCTCGTACGGATGTTACATAAGCAATCCGGTTAACGAATAACTTGACAAAAACTGAGCGTTTAACTATTTTTAATTATTTATATTTATTATTATATTTTTCGTTATCTCACTTTTAAAACGTACAAAGACGGTTGTTTTTTTTTTTTTTTTTTTTTTTTTTTTTTTTTTTTTTTTTTTTTTTTTTTTTTTTTTTTTTTTTTGAAATTCAAAATTTGTTTTCCGGACTTCTTTTAATGCGTATATATGGAATGTTTAAAGAAATATTAAGAAAAAATTGGCAAAAGTAGCAATAATTTTTAAAATAAGTTTTGTACTTTTCATTACTGATAAAAAAAAAAAAACAATATTAGAACACACAAAAAAAAAATTTGAAATAAACAGTCAGTACGTGACATTCACATCGAATATTTTGCAAATTAAACAAACTGGTCTAATTATAAAAATAAAAAATTTTATCGTTTCGCAATTGAAGCGCAACAACTTTTCAGATACTCAATACACTAACAATGCAGGTAAAAAGTCAAATAATAAAAAGAAATTCCAAAAAATTTACACTTACCAGTTAATAATGGTCCATAATCCATAAATTGTCCGGTTGCATTGCATCTTGTTTCACGATCACTCATATTTAACTGTAGTCACTTTAATATATGTTTTAATATTTTAACTGATTTAACATTTGAAAAAAAAAAAAAAAAAAAAAAAAAAGACAATATAATAATTAAAATACTAAGGAGAGATTACGTTTAAATATTTTAATATTTAATCTATGACGCTCATTAATAAACTCGTCCAACTCTTCTAATCAATGTGAGTTGACTTGACTGACTAACTGACTGACTTTCAAGAAACTCAAATTTAAAAATACTCTCTATTTATATTCAACAACAAAAGAAAAACAAATTATTTAATTAGTTGCGCTTATTAACATTATTAAGACTTCTAAAAAAAAACAATTTTTCTTTTTTCAACATTTTTATGACCAGAAATGTAACCAAAATATAATAAAAATAAGTAAGAAAATTATATTTGACTCTGACGAATCTTTTATATGCCTCTATTACCTTGATATGTAATAAATTTACACAAATAATAAGAAAATTATATTCGGCTGTAAACGAATCTTTACACCACCCACTCATTACCTTCATCTTGGAGAAAAGTTCAAAAGAAAAACCAAAATTTCAATATTTAGGAAATACCATTGAAATCTTTATTGTATGTCTGTTATCTGACTAAGAGGCAAAATGCCCAGAGATAAAGCAAAGATGTTTTCAGTATATGTTGTACTGTACTGTAGGCGGAACATTCGACCGATTTGGTTTATCTTCAATACCTTCGTACATACTAGAACTTCCAAATGCCTCTAGCAAATTTTGAAGTCAAAATCTTCACGGCAAAGAGAATATTTACTTCAGATATTGTAAGGACGGACAGACGGAAATAGTTAAACCAATTCTAAATTTGATATTGAAGAGAAAATTGTATATTTTCTAAACCTTCCTTCTGGTTGTATTGCAAACTAAATTACTAAATATGAATGTACCTCCTATCGTTCGGGGGGACGGACATGTATAGAAATTATCTGATAATGATTTTAAAAAGCAAATGAAATGCACACTTAAATTAGGGCGGATCGTTTAGAATCAGTCACGGCATAATATCAAGTATGTAGTCATTTTTGAAAACTGTAGTAATTGAGTGACCTTGAATATTGGTAATAAGTATATAAGAAATTTTTATTATGGTTATCGTTACTCTAACTTAGTCATATTAAGAAAATTGTCTTTAGAATATAATATATATATATATATATATATATATATATATTCTAGTAGTCAAGGAGCGATTTAGCTGATATCGTTATCTATTTATCTACCATAGTCTGCTGCTATTAGTAATTCTGTAATGGAAAGTAAAGCACATATAAATTTTTAAAATAACTCTGCAGTCATTTTCAAAGTTAAATTTTAAAAAGTTCTATCGAAAAAGATAACCAGTATAACCTAAAAACTCAATTAATATCTAAAACTTAGTTTGAACCCCACATTCCGAATATTGTTTAAGGATTAGATTTAAGTAATTGTAACGATTAGGTTGGTATTATGCTTAGATATATTCTTAAAAATCTACAAGAGAAAAATGGAAAGCTTTCTCAAAATTATCCAATAAACATTTTTTTAATCAACGTACCAGTTTGAAGTACAATTTTATCGTTAGGACTGTGACATACACGGGCAATCGCTATAAGAATATATATTCTTTATTAGACTAAAATCTTCACCTTCTTTAAAAATTCCAATTTGTCCAAATATCTGTCTATTTGTCAATTTTTGGAATTCTCGAGAAGAAGAAAGAATTTTCTTTCACAATTTCAGTTTATCCAAATATCTGCCTATTTATTAGTTTGTTTGGAATTTTTATGGATGAGGAAAACAAATTAAAATCCGCACTTTCTTTAACAATTTCATCTTATCCGAATATTTCCTTATTCGTCTGTTTTTGGAATTCTCGTGAACGTGAATAGAGAGAGATGTTGAATTGAGCTTCTTTTTTAAAAATTTCAGTTTACGCGAATATCTGCCTATACGTTAGTTTTCGGAATTCTCGTGAACGAGTGAGAGAGAGAGAGAGTGATATTATTTTGAAGACTGAAATTGTAATATTTCTTTTCATACATATATATATATATATATATATTTGAATTATTTAAAAAATTTTCCGTCAACCTATCTCATTATCTCGTTATTATCACTTTTTTCTTTCTTTTTGAAGATCACATAATAAGCAACAGTTCTCAGGCATAATACTTCAACTTAACAAACTAGCGAATTTTAAATTTCAATTTATATATTGATAATAATTATTAAATATGTTCGCAATGACGCACAGTCCGTCAATAATGAAAAAAAAATTATTATAACATCAGATAAGAAAGGCCATCTCGGTATACCTTTTTCAAGCGCGCTGTGATATATATATATATACATTAACAATTTTTTGAAACATTCGAAATAACAAAAGAAAAAAAAAACTGCACACAACTCAGGATGGGAATTTAATTATTACAATATCTAGCTTTAAGTATACTAGAGCATGCAGAGTATATATAGAATGTCAAGCTTGATTTGATTGAGAACTTGAGGCAATAACCAACAGACAGAATCTAAGAGAAAAATGAAGAGATGGGCATGGCGAAAGCGATCCATTATCCTGCCACAATCAAGAGTATACCTATATATGTATATATATATATATATATATATATATATTGACATCTCTTATAAATATTCTGTACTTTGCAAATGCACGGTTAAATTCGGTAATTGATCTCGAAACCGTACGGATAAAAAATCGTTGCATGCTTGCAAATATTTCCTTTGTTTCTATGTGTAGCATAATTTTTGATATATTTAATTCTACAAACACAAAAATAACAACCAAGCCATATTTCGAATTCCATGATATAACTCTTTAAAAAAAAAAATTTTTTCCATTTGTACATCACTAGGTCAGCAAGAAGAACGATTTTTTTTTGTTAAATCTTTTATTATGAGAATTTATATATTAGTTTGGGGAAAAAGAAATCCATTATTTTCCAATTCGAAACGTTAAATAAAGTCCTGAAGTTCATATAAGATTGGATGGATTTCTTTTTCCCCAACCTAATATTATAAAATTGCGTATATATATATATACATATTATAAGATTTCAACATCCTGAGGGAGACCATGTCTGTCCAAAACACACGTGAAGCAAAGTACTTTATCAAAAGTAAATCTTTCCAACAAATTTTGCATAAGCATCTGCTATAAATCGTAGTTATTTTATCGCTTATTGAGACCGCATTGTCTGGTCGATCATAGCTATTTTTAAATTTTTTCTGCGTGTATGAACTAAATATGCGTGTGTCTAACAAGTCAGCAAATTTCCTGAGGTAGAATAGAAAAAAAAAAACAAACGAAAGTGAGTATATATATAGTCTATCTAAAATGGCCAAAAATTTAAGAACACAGAAAGTTGCATTATTAAAATCGAACTTTTTTCATAATGTCGCAAATTCAATGAAGAACTTACAATTTAAAAAAACATGAAAATCGGAAGCATTTCAGAGTGAACGCTATCGTTTGTACATTTTGAAAATAATACATAGATGTGTTATTTACATTTATTTTGTATTGTTTTTCAATGTTTTGTGTTCTGATTTGAATAGATTTTTATTTTAAGAAAGAGTTAAAAAAACAGCAAACGGCAAAGGCAGCCATTAAAGGACTCTACATTATGCTACGCTTATAATGCGATGTTAGAAATTTAATTATAGTTATGAATTTTTGAAAAAAATCCACGATAAGGATCTGAAATGTGAACCGAAATGGTTTCAATTTAATATCTAGACTTTTCTATACAAAGAACTTGTTGTTTTTTAATATTTTTGTCATCATGTTATAAAATGTTAGTCTTCGTTAGCTTCGGTTTTGCTTTTCATGTGCATCCTTACATAGGATAAAATATTACATTTTCATACATGGAAAGGGAAATGAAAAATAATCGAAACTTATTAAATTTGGAAATCTTTATCTTATAGTGACTCTTTTTTAAATGAAGTATTATATGGAGAATAGACGCAAGAATAGTTCGATTCCATACTTTTAGATAGGATTCGCCCTGAGCCGAAATATATCAGTTTATCAAAATTTAGCAAAATTCATCATTTGTAGCTTGAATACAAAAAGTCACGAATTGTCTATTAGACTTAAATCGACCAAAAAAAAATTATGATGGATGTTGCAAACATCCGCACAAAATTAAATAAATGTAAATCTCTATCAAAAATGATGGGAGTATACAATGAAATTGAGACGTAAATTTAATAAAAAATAAATGAATTCAATCATACGCTTGTTATTCAGAAGAAATGCTAATTCAATAAAATATCTGGAGGAACTTAGCATTTAAGCACCACACACTATTAACTCTAACCGGAATCAATAATTCACTCACTTTTTATATTCAATTTGTAGTTTAAAGGAAAACAAGCTTTGTTTTAAATCTCTTATAATTGTGTTCGTATCTGCGTGAGAACTGAATATTTTTCAGAGGAATCTTCTAGTTTTGTTTATTTGCTTACTTTATAGATTGAAAGAATTTCTGTTTATTTCTGTTACTTAGCAGCCACTAAATATATAATAACTAGTCTTCCATAAATGACTTTGAAGGGTGTAAAAATTCCTCCTTTTAAACATCCAAATTTTTTATCGCCACATTTTCTTAACATTACGACGACAGATTCTTAAAAGTTAATCTATTGCTGATATATGCGTTCGTTGACCCTCACTGACGTCACGAAATGCGCCAATCGTACTTTTAACTTATGATAATGGACAATATTAATTTTCTGAAGGTTAGCTGAAGGTCGGTAGTAGTTCTATTACTTTATTTTTTTATTCGGTTAAAAAGTAATGTTTTGATTTGAATTTCTATTACTACACAGCCTATATTTATGCATATGTGTATTCTCATTCTCTTACTTATAGTATGATAAATATATTTATCGTGCTTTTTTCGTTTAAGTTCTTAACACGATATCTTTTTTTTTTGACTTTTCTTCACTGGTTTCTACACTTCTGCACTTGTTGAAAATATTCGCTTACTTTTATTTTTACCGCACTACATATATTTTTAAGTTTTTCATTAATATTTTCTTTTTTCTATTAAACGTTTACTTTATTCAAAGACTTTTATTTATTTCTTAAGTTCATTTATTTACTATTATTGCTCTATTTGTGATTTATTAAATATATACAAATCCACTTGTGAGATAGGAATGTCAAAGTGCACAATTTACGTCCGATGTAAAATAAGTTTGATTAAAAGCACTTTATTTGTATTAAAACTCAAGTTATGATCGTCAATTTTTGTCTTTACATCTTTTAATGAGATATATATAATAATCTGTGAATACGTACACATAAAAATTTTTATTTGAAGACAGACATTCAACTATTTCCTAAGCCGTAAATTTAGTTCACTTTTTTTTATTTATTTCCATTTAGAATTCGCAACTGTCAAATATCTTTTTTAGCGTTGCCAATAGCAAAGATTCTTAATTATTTACTTCACATAAGAGAACAAATTTTTGGGAATGTAAAGATACGATAGATAAATTTAATTTTGAGAAAACTAGATTTTGCTTGTACGGCTAGAATTGAACTTTACTTCTCAAAAATAACATTTAGTTGAAATATAAAACGAAGATCAGCTAACAAATAATCAGATATTTCAAATCATATTTTTATATAATTTATCAGCACTTCATGGGTGATTGCCTATATCATATTTAAATATTAATTCCTCATGGAATCTTTGTGGTCATCAATACAACTTTTGTGTCAGTTTTAAAAATTAATAACAACATTTTGCAAGGTTATTCGTGATAGAAAGTTTCATTAGCATCATGTAACACCATCGCTAACTATCGTTATTGTGACTAAATAGAGAGCGCGAAAAAAGTGAAAATCACCAGCTAAATATGCTTATATGATACTATAATATCAGTTTCTATGTTACTTCATCTGAAAACTGATAACAGAAACGTTACAGTATGACCCTCCTTAGTTTTGAATTTAACAAGATAACTCTGAGTCATTCGAATCGGGATATTTATCTTAAAACTTTCATGGAAATTGAAGTGTTTTACAATAATCGAGATATTTATCATTATTTCCAGATGATTTACAATAATGAAGATATTTGTCATTATTTTTAAACATTGATTTATTCATTACAATAATCTATTTATCTCCTGATACAAATACAAAAAAAAATGATTATTAAAAAATAGCTTAACAGTTTCAACCAAATTTTCAAGAAATTCTTTAATTAATGTCGTACACGCTTGGACTTTTTTCAGATAATCCGAGCTGTGATGATACACTAATGACATATCACACGTTACATTGATTTAAAAGTGTTATCACTGACTTTTTCATATGAAGTAGGTTTAAATTTTTTTTCTCAGGTGCACTATCACTGCCATCGTCAGAATCACTTGGTGAGTCCACCTCGTTTTTAAATTTTTCAATTTTTTTAGCATTTCCTTATTTAAAAGAATAAACCGGAGGGCAATTAAACTTACGTGTTGATCACTGCTATGCTGTTAATAAACTGAAAAACTCATATATAATGCCAATGCATGTATTTATCCATTTCAATATGTACAACTGTAGACATAAAATTATCTAAGAATTTCTTAAGAAAGCGAACAGATTTCGCAAAACGAAGATTCTCGTTTCGCTGTGATAACGTATTATTTGTTTAAACGAGAATTCTCGTTTCACGATGCGAATGCTTTAATAAAAAGACTTATTAAGAACAACGTTAAAAATGAAGCTGTTGACATATAATGCAGAAAAAATACACCGAGTGCAAAGGGAAAGAAGAAACAGAAAACCGAACTTACTCTTACAAGCAAAAATACGAGGTCGTTAAATTTTGATTACAAGAATATATTTTGTTAAATTTTCTTCTATTCTCTTTGTGAATATTTCCATTGACTTGAGTCAAAGGACATTTAATTGTTTAGCTGCTCAGTTTAACTATTTCAGCTTCTAGAACGTTGTTTAAGGCAGACAATGTTGAATATATTTAATTTATTGTTGTTAAATTTCCTATGTATGAAACTGATAAAAGCATTTGCAAGTTATAATAGTTCTATTAATACCCTAAATCACTTCCCTTGAAACAATTTTTTATTTATTTTTTTTTGGTGACAAAATACGAAAAGTTATAATTAATTAATTATAATTCAATATGATTAAACAAATTTTCCAATTTCAACATCAAGCTTAATTTATTTGACTTTTAAAATGTTCTTGTTACGTTTTCCCAATAACAGGAAAGGACAACATCTCTGCGGTATATCCTTATTACATACACACATATATATATATATATGTTCGAAAAATAATTTAGGTGTAAAGAATAAATTTATATGAATAAAATTCGTTTTAGTACGTGTTTTAAACATTATTTGATTTGGTTTTTGTTTTATTTGCTTTATTTTAGCGGCAAAATCATTATTCCTAACACATTAAGACGTTTATTTTTTCTTCAATCTTTATACCGTGTAAAAATTCCAAATCAATAGAGTTTGCCAAAAACATTTTCAAAAAATTTATGGTTAATAGGCATCAATTCTGGGCGATTCTGCATATAACTCTTCTTTTTTCCGTTCACCGTTCCTATATTGCCTAAGTCGTTCTACGCGCATAGCCTAAAAAGGACGACATTTTCATTCATTTACTTTTTATACTAAAGGAAAGCAACTTACCTCAATACGTAGCATTTGCTTACGCATATTAAAACATTCTCCAAAATCATCAATCAACTCTTTACACTTTATCTTTCCACGCTCAGCACCGTAAGCTTCCAAGCATTCCATCATATCCATTTCGAATTGTCCGCATTTATCATAAGTTTGGTGATTAAGCAAGCAACCGGTTAAATCCGTTAGTGGCAGACGAAAAAAGGGGCTTAACGACATTACGACGAAACAATGCTTAAAAGTATAAAATAATAATATTTAAAAGTCCCATCAAAAAGGAACAATTGTCACAGGTTAATAAAATGACGTAACACGAATTTCATCCAAATTCTTAAATTTACAAGCATTTATTCTATTTGTAAAAACACTTACAATTAATTATTTGTTTTTTTAATTTCAATGTCTTTGCAAATAACTAAATAACTTTTAGCTCAACAAAAACAATCTTCTTAAAAATTTTCTCATGAAATCTTGGAAAATATCTGTCGACCCAGAGATATGTTAAAATAGTATGAATTCAAATAGCTACCAAAAACCATATATCGAAAAGTTAAGCGTTAAACACAATTGCCGCTTCAAATGCATCATGTAGCAAGCATTAATAATTTGAAAGTATGTAAGTATTCACACTATATTGAACACATTGCTTTGGTAAAATTTCAATTTTGCTAAATGAGACATGCAGCATTCAAATTTATGCACTTATTACTAAGTGTTCAGATAAGAGTATATAGAACAAGTATCGTTTTGACTTGCCACCATAAATAAGAAATCAAAAGACAGACTTATATATACATGTATATTACTTGCAGTCAATCATAAATATACTGAAAATCATGACTGAGAATGAGAATGTGCTTCAATTAAAAAAGCGATTATACATTTATTTATTTCGTTAATTTACATGCGTTAAGAAAAAATTTATATTTGAAAATAAAGTGTTGTATACATTTTTTATTTTTTATAAACACGACCTCATTGTGTTAACCGCCTAAGCCAATGTTGAACTTAATAATAATTAATACCGATTAATTCGAAATCAATACATGATGGTTATTATAATAGTAGAATTTGTCTTTTATTGTACAAAATTCATTCCGCAACAATGTAGCATAACGGTAAAAAATTTTAAGTTGTAGAGTAAATGGTAAAACATGAACTTACACTTTGGCATTGGTTGTGTGTTTGCAACAGAGCACACAAAAGCCCAGAACAGCTGTATAGTATAACTATAGTAACTATTTTTTTTAATGTAGAAAATGGTTAATAAAAAAATGAATCAAGATTTAGTTGATTTTTTAAAAGACTGTGGTGTTTGCCAAATATGTCAATTACGATATTTAAAGGCTCGTGGTACCGAATATCAATCGATAAAACAAACTTTCGAAAAGGTAAGTTTCTTACATCCATTTACTAATTTCATTCAAGAGATTATTTTCCTTTAGTTAAATGTGAAATATGAGAGAGTAGATACTAATTCATCAGAAGAGAGTGCAGTGAAAAAACCTCGAAAAGACGTATGCCCCACGTGTTTAGGTCTGTTTTCTAAGGAATTCCAAAAATATATTATTGATGGCATCTTAAAAGCTGAAATTGAAAATTATGATTGTCGTGACGTGGTTGTGGCCATTAGTATGCCCATGATGTTGCAAATTAGGCAATTATCGATGTGGTATGCATTATTGGAACGTTTTTGCCCGCTTATTGATATGGAAAAGGCTCCTGATGTGCCACTAAAAGAAGCAGTTAAATTAATCTTAAATCCTATTTTGTGCAAAGAATTGCAAAGAAATTATGAAGCGAGTGGTATAATAATAAATGTCACGTTAATGCATAGCGAAGAATTGGATGAGTTGGCAAAATTACAAAAATTACATGAGAAAGCATTTCCTCGTCCACCAAATAACAAACGTCAGGATATTTCCAGAGGCCTTATAGAAAAGCAATATATACCTAAACGTTTAAAAGGCGAGTTATTTAAGCAATTTTTTCCAGTGCCACCTGCTGTTGTAACTGAACCCCTGAATTTAAAGTCCATCGAATTGTTAGGACCCACGATTTTTATTGCTGGACGATATTGTAAACTAACAAGAGAACTTTCTCATACACCATGGATCTTGAACGGCCACCGTGTAATGAAAGATAGTATCGAAGAAATAATCATTAGAAATGTTACGCCAAATCTTTGGTAAATCTTCTGTAAACGTAAAAATTTTAATTGATAATTTTTAAACGCAGTTTTTTTTCAGTAACGACCAAAGTAAAGTTATTTTCATGTCAAGTGGTCGGGAAGATGTAGATGTGCGGTGCTTGGGCAAAGGCCGTCCTTTTGTTTTGGAAATCAGTAATGCGTTTAAAACGAAACTATCCACTGCAGATGCTTATCACATAGAATGTGAGATAGACAAATCAAAAAAGATTTCCGTTCGTCATTTGCAAATTGTCAAGAGGGAAGAGTTAGTGCACATTAAATCCGGTGAGGAGAAAAAACGGAAGTTCTATAGAGCTTTGTGTGTGCTGCAGGAACCAGCAACTTTGGATATCCTAGAAAAACTTAACTTGCCTCAAGGATTTGAAATAAAACAAAAAACCCCTGTGAGGGTGTTACATAGAAGGCCGTTGCATACCAGACCCCGCAATGTTTATAGTCTTAAAGCTTGGGTATATAAGGAGAATTTAAACATTTTGGTTCTGGATATTGTTAGCCAAGCTGGTACATACATTAAAGAGTTGGTGCACGGTGAATTCGGACGCACTGTACCATCAATAACATCTTTGATTGGCCGACCCATCGATATTGTGGCACTCGATGTTATGGCTATTGACTTGGATTGGCCTACACCAATTAACAATAGTCATGTTGAAGATTGAAAGTTAAGCATATACATTTTTTAAACATACACCAGGTTTTATTTAAAAATTAATTTGGTAGTTTTATTGAACCCAGTCTCATTGAAGGCGTCCTCACAATTTGCCACTAATTGGCTCTAAATTATGTACTCCTTGATCATCCACGACAGCCACATTAAAATTTGGTAAATTAATAATCAAGCGTTTATGTATTTCGGCAACACATTTCTTTAGCACTTCATACGCTTCTGCCTGGGTAATCTTGTCATGGTGGTAACGATCAAAAACACTGGCGCAAAACATCGCACCATAGCCTTGCCCGCCATATTTCACCGATTTGGCGTTAGCTAAGTAATCTACATAATGCAATTCTGGTAGAGATTCTTTCGGATCGTAACTTAAATTAAAACACAATTAAAATAAGATAAAATGTTTGACTAATGAACTTACCCAGCTACAAGCATATTAACTTGGTACGGTGTGTTGCTCCTCAAGTAATCAGCCAGATTTTTGCGTGTAAAATGTGCAATACATTTTGGACTCAAGTCGTATCCGTTGCGCATTTTATAGAGTGCTATGTTCTTAGAAATAAACTCGGTAAATTGAACTGCATCACCCGAATCGCCTACTGTAGCTATCATCGCATTATTGGATATTTTGTGTATTTTGTTTTCGTCTAAACAAAATAAAGATAGAGTTAGTTTCTTCAATTTTCGTTGTGTCATGTATGTGATTGACAATTGATCATGGATTGTATAAATTTTTAGCGTTGTTTACCTTGTTTCATTACCACAATAGATCTAGCTTGCGTTGTATCGGCTGCCAACATCACAAATGTAGGACCCCTTATTCCCAGGACTGTCTCCATATTTTCCTTTTTGTTTTATCTGTATTCCAAATTTATTCAAAAGAATTAAATGCGACTATTTTTGATTTGTAGGGAATGACAATTCTTTTTATGTATGTTCAACGAAGTTGGTTGCGTTTAACTGATAAGCAGAGTATTAAAATAATAAGAAGGTGCAAATTTAACGCATCTTAAACCTGAACATTTTTTGTAGCGTATCAAGTGGTTACATAATTTGGTGGTTATTTTCATTATAATTCAAACGCAGTTTCCTTATATTTTGCATGAATCTCATTAGATTAAGCATACGCTATATTGATCGATCATTAACGTTTGTATAGAATATATAGAAAATTGTGAGTGAAAAATTGAACTAAGCGCCGTAGATGTTTTTTGAAGTCAGCTTTACAATATTAAGCCAAGTGAGAAAACAGTAAGGTATGGTAGAAATATCAAAGCTTCTAAGCTTAAAGGTCTCGAAATTTTTTGCATCTATTGCCTAATTCAAAATTGAAAAAAAAGCGCACATAGTGAAAGTTATTTTTCTTCAACGTGGAGAAAAAAGTCGGCTCAAAGTTTATATTTAGAGTCTTAACTGTACAATCATAGAGAATTTACGTATGAGATGAAAGATGAAGTCAAATTTTGCAGTATAATAAACGCATGCTTTCTCAGTTTTTCTATTTAAAAAAAAAAAAAGAAAAATACGTACGCAACGTTCTGGTATATCATTCTGAATTTTAAATGTGTTTAATAAAGTTATTCATGAAAATACAACACTAAAAATTTGATTTCCGTTTTGAAGTGTCAAATCAATAGTAAAAATATAATGATAATGCGGTGCTGTCATTATACGTACATTATTGTTTTTGCAGTTCTCTCTTCTCAGATAGTTTTGAGTGCGTGTCAATTTTCGTCAAGATTTCCATTTTAATATTGGAGAAAATTCATCATCTAATTGGATATATAGGCCTTACCTCGCATAGGCCTAATCTACGCTTAAATTTTTAAAGTAAGAAAAGGAATTGGGAAAATTGTCGTAAAGTTGTTAATTTGGTTATTTAATTAAAATTGTGAGAAGACAAATCAAGTTACAATGGCTGAACAAATAATGGAAACAGTATCTGAAACCGTAAAAGGAATTGTGGACGCGGTCAAAAATGCAACTAATAGCGAAACGATAACAAATGAAAAAAAAGTCTCAACGCCTGAAGGAACCGCGATAGCCTACGGAAGTTTAGTAATAATGGCTATGTTACCAATCGTTTTCGGTTCAATACGTTCAGTAAAGTTGCACAAAGCGAGAAAGGTTCGTAATTAGTTACGACTTAAAATAGAAAAATGACAACTTTTCTTCATTATAGGTAAGCGGTGAAAAAGCTGATACTATGAGCAAGCAAGATGCCATGTATTTTCCAATCATTGCTTCGGTGGCCCTTTTCGGTCTATACTTGTTTTTCAAGATATTTTCAAAAAATCATATTAATCTACTGCTTACTGGCTACTTCTTTTTTTTGGGTATTATTGCTTTGGCTCATCTGCTCAGTCCCGTTGTAAACTCTTTGATGCCTGCTGCGGTTCCAAAAATACCATTCCATATTCATTTTACTAAAGGTGAAGGAAAAAGCAAAGAAGATCTCATTAATTATGAATTCTCTACACACGACATTGTGTGCCTGATCATCTCAACCGCAATCGGTGTATGGTACTTAGTGAAGAAACATTGGATTGCAAACAACATGTTTGGTCTTGCATTCGCTGTCAATGGCGTAGAAATGTTGCATTTGAACAATATTGTTACAGGATGTATTTTGCTGAGCGGACTATTTTTCTACGATATCTTTTGGGTTTTCGGCACTAATGTTATGGTGACAGTAGCTAAAAGCTTCGAAGCGCCAATTAAATTAGTTTTCCCTCAGGACTGGATAACTAATGGCATTAATGGTTCTAATTTTGCCATGTTAGGCTTGGGCGACATAGTTATACCAGGCATATTTATAGCTCTTTTACTTCGTTTCGATCACAGCACCAAACGCAAAAGTCGTATCTATTTTTATTCCACTTTAATAGCCTATTTCATGGGTCTTATGGCTACAATTCTCGTCATGCATGTCTTTAAACATGCTCAACCAGCACTATTATATTTGGTACCCAGTTGCATGGGTACACCATTGTTGATAGCATTAGTTCGCGGTGAATTGAAAACCTTATTCGCGTAAGTTACACAATATTGTATAAATATTACAATGGTTTTATAATTTTTTCTTTGTATATACAGCTATGAGGATCATCCAGAGGAGAAAACGGAAAAGAAGGAAATCAAGGACAGTGAAAAATCAAATAAAAAGAAAGAATCTAAAAAAGCGAAATGATTAGCAGGTCAACTAAGTACTGTCATCTCACCCGCCAGTAATTTAAGTTGCACAAAATCCCATAAACGCCTTCAGCAGCGTCCCAATTCATACGCCTAAATTATTCTAAAATACTTTGGAAAGTATCTAACGCATACGAACGTACTCCATATATATATATATATGTATATGTATGTATATGTATGTATATGTATATGTATGTATATGTATATGTATATGTGTATATATATATATATATATACGATATACAGCGCTTTCAAAACTATACACACATATTTAGAAAAAAATGCTATTAATGCACTAATTTAATATCTTGTAAATATGGGAAAGTTACATTTACCAGACAAATGTGAACAACAAATGCGTTTTTTTCTTTAGTGGCTTAATTTATCTTTTCTATAATTACTGAATTTTTTTTTCACTAATATATCAGAGACTATTCTAACACACTTAAGTTAAAAGTTAAATAAAATAGATTCCATTGATGATTTCGAAATATTTTACTGAAAATCGAATTAATCTCCAATTATATGAAACACAATTAATCTACAATTAGTTGGGGCCTTGGGAAGCATTATAAAAATTTAGATCTGAATATAGGCCTTATGTATAATATCTTTCAATTAAGAGCCATAATGTCTTTCAATCGAAGACTGACTTATTAAATCTGGAATATTTTGTTGTTGTCGTTGTTGTTCTTGCGTTAAAGCATGCCTGCATACTGCAACTATAAGTTTGCTAGTCTTAATTAATAAAATTTAATAAAGATTGTAACAACTTTGTAAGTATAAGAAGCCAAGTTGTTTCGTAGCAAGAAATTCATTGATTATTTCCACTCATATTCAATACTTTGTGTTCATATTTTAATTTTTAATCGTTGTATTAGAAAGGTTTCTCGTATTCCACTAATTTGTTAGGTTGGCACTTTAATGTTTCTTTCTCGCCTTAAATAGATGTCCTCTTATTAAATATTTTTTTCTTGTGACTTTTTTTTTTGTATGGAAATTTAAGAATTCGACTTTTTTTTTATATTGGGAAAGTAAAAGATTTAATAAAGAAAACTAAAGTAGCAATTTGTCATGTAAAGAATATTTTCTGATAAATTTAGCTTACTACTAAAATTGTTCTTTCCAATTCCTAGTCAAGATTTTAATATTAATTATTGGAAGAAAGAGTAACATCTTTGCAATGTCGAGAACTGTCAACATATGTTAAAATTAATCGGTTAATAAATGGAAGCTGATCACAAATATATGTGTCGGAATGGTTTTTCACATGATAGATTCATTTAGAAGATCGGTTTTCGTTTTCAATATCATCCATAATCTACGAGAGTAATCTTTCTTATATGGTCATTAAAACTCGTACTATTTTTCTAAATTTCAAATTTGCGGTCAAGTAATAAAGCTTTTCTCTTTGACCTTGATCAGACTGAGGATCGCTTTAGCTCATAAACATTTTTTAAAATAAAATATAGTAAGCATTAAAAAATATTTTTCGAAAAATTGATTTAAAAAGGCATCGCCAAGTGGAATTCTTTTTGCAAAAGATCGCTCGTCATTGAATATAGAATTAAGCATTTAATTTACCAAAGACATCCCTTGATTCCCACTAAAATTGCAAAGCTAGCTCGAAAGCCAAAAATGTATTACAATATTTAAATATCGTATATAATGTATATATTAGTTTGGGGAAAAAGAAATCCATTATTTTCCAATTCGAAATATCAAATAAAGTCCTGAAGTTCATATAAGATTGGATGGATTTCTTTTTCCCTAAACTAATGTATATACAATAATATATATACACAATAATTGTATCTGTTCGGGAGATTTACTTTTTCCATTGACTATTTTATTGTCTTCCGTAAACATCGTTTTATACATTTTGAATAGATAGATAGGAAGTGTTTAAGCTTGAGCACGAAGAACTATCACAAACTTTTATTAATTACTCTAAGATTCGCGAATACTTTTATGAACGTAATTCAAAATTAAGAGAAGACAATAATATTACGCTTTGGTGCAAAGGCGATTTTGGATAGAAAACGAAGATGTAAGCAACAAAAATCTCGAGACATGCATACGTGCATGTAATGTGTATATGCGAAATTTTTAGCGAAATTATTGTATCTATTTTAAGAGTCAGTAATTATGATAAATTTGTAGCTTTTATTTACTTTTTACAATTTGTGGCAAATAGTTTTCTTTTGAAATAGACAAGAAAATGCAATTTTATAACTATTAATCATATATCATAACTTAAAAATTTACTCCAGAATTTCATGCTTAACAGAATACAGGAACAGAAAACATAGAAAAACAAATAACATAATAAGGATAATAACTTTCTTATTTATCTTCTTATTTACGGGCAGAATGTTAGTAGCTAATGTAGACAAAAATACCTATTATCTATCTACTTTACTTTTGCTAAAACTTTAAATTGTTTAAGAATAAACATATAAAGAAAGTAAGAGTAAGATAATCTTTTCAAAGCTGGATATTATATATATATATATAAATCGTGATAGTATTTCAAATTGAACACCAGATAATTTTCAAACTTTTATTGAGTTTTCTTCGTGGCAGCATTAGTACTAGTACTGTTCATAATTTGTTGTTGTGGTTTGGATTGCTTCAACGTATCCTCAACGCATTGCTTATACAAATTATTTAGATCAAAACTGGCTCGAACATTGTCAGCAGAAAAAAAGAATTTTAATAATTTTCCTCTTGCGTCTACCTTTGGATGACGTTCTACTTCCTTGCCATTTTTGAAAAGTATTACAGTAGGAAGTTGACGTGACAAGCTACTATCGGAAATGCGATATTTCTGTCCAATCTCTGGAAAACGGCCAATGTCAAATTTACCGAATTTTAAATTATCAGCGTTGTATTCTGCAGAAAGTTCAGCAAATATAGGTGCAAAATTTACACAATTCGGATTCCATACCGTGTAAAAACACACCAACCAATTGATGCGTTTGTTTTCAGCCAGTTCATCTTCAAATGCTTGAATTGTCCGGAAGTATGTAATGTGCTCAGGGCCTTTATAAGTAGGCTCTGGTAATAACATTCCAACGAAAATGCATAATAATAGAAAAGTGAGACCGTAACGAAAGTCACTGTAAGCCCATAATATAGCATTAGCAACTTTTGTGTACAAAAATGACGATGACAAATAGTTTATCATATTCACACTGCCTGTTTTTCTTGATCGTATCATTATTACTATTAATAGGAAAAACAAAATTTCGTTTTCACGACTGTCCAGTTCGCACATATCATCGCCCGCATGCCGAAACACTATAGAACAGATGAGCTTGGTTTTTTTGGCCAGCAAATACGATAATGCCATCAAAATATTCACCCAATAATATGGTTGAGCTAATGTACGAAACTGTTTTTTCATGGACATTGTGCTCAGGAAACGTTTTGATTTCTTAATGCACGACGTTTATCTAATAATTTTTGTTTTTCCTTTTTTTTTTCTGTATTTGAAGGAAAAAAAAATATTAATAACTTTTTCAAGATTTAAGTATGAGTGATAAAAATAAAATTATCAAATCAATCAGCTGCAAAAGATACATTAACCCATTGTTTACAAATCTGTTGAAAGTCATAATCACCTAAACCAAATAACTAACTACTAACTACAATATTAGCAGAATATAGTAATAGCAAAATAATAACTTATTTTATGGCGAATTATTTTATTACTGATATAATCATTTTCTTTGCGCGTTAACTTTTGAAAAATCCCATATTAAATTTCAAAAGAACATTAATATTTATTTTAATTAGTAACAATATTTATGTCATATTTTTTTTAATAAAACGCAAATGGAATTTACTGAAATCTAAAAGCGTTTTTTTTCTATGTTCGGAGAATTTCTTATAAATTTAGCAAGAAAACTGTTATTGCCATCCCTGTAATCCCGCAGGAAGTAATTTTGTAAGTTTTAGTTATCTCTCCTCAGAGATAAGAGCGGAGATTCTTGAAAGTTAATAAAATTTTAAACACAATCATATATTTTTACTAGAATTTATTTTGTTTTCTAAATGGATTTGAAATTTAAATTAAACTTAAGTGCATTAGAGTAGCATTTCAATTTAGAAGTGAAAAATTACAGAAGTCTGCTTTACTTTCATTTTTTTTTAAATACATTTTTTAATAACAATTTGTTATGTTGTATTGAGTTTTCTCCATGAGCAACCTTTAGCCCTCCCTAAAGAAAATTGTTTAAATAAGTGACTATTAAGGAGCTATTTGTGTTCCTTTTTATGGGAATATTAACCTTTTAAAACAAGCGTATACCAACATGTATACCATAGATGCCGGCATTGAAAATTGTTTTGAAAGAAAATTTGCAATGAAATTGGATCAAGTTATACGCATCCTTTTAGGATTAGCCATGCACATTTAAATATAAGAGATAGGATGTTTTTGGAGACGCCTGTAGGGTTCAGTTGTTACTTGGCCACAAAATGGTTTTAATACTCTTTCCATTTGGCTTCACAAGACCTTTGCTTTGACTCTTTTTAGCTTTGTTCTCAGAATGATCGTCATAACTAAGAAAAATAGGTTATATTTAAATTAACTTGTGTATTTAGGCGTGAAACCGTGAAACTTACGCAAACAATGTTTCAATTTCACCACGCAATAGGGCAACCAGTAATGGCGTCGTCAAACAAGTTGGCACCAGAAACAGTCTTGCTGGTTGAATTTGTTTAAAAACAATACGATGTACAATCGTTGCCATTAGACCTATAAAGTAGGCTACCAAAGCGGAATAAAAATAAATACTACTCCTGCCTTCAATGCTATTGTCGAAGCGCAGTAATAGAGCTATAAATATGCCTGGTATGATAATGTCGCCCAAGCTTAACATGATGAAATTGGAACCATTGATTCCGTTACTAATCCAGTCCTGAGGGAAAACTAACATAATTGGCGCTTCAAAGCTCTTGGCTATTGAAACGATGACATTAGCGCCAAGCGACCAAAAAATGTCATAGAAAAATAACCCGATTAATAGAATGAAACCGGTAACGATATTGCTCAAATGCAACATTTCTAAAGCATTTACAGCGAATGCCAGGCCAAATATATTTTTCGCAATCCAATGTTTCCTTGCTAAGTACCAAATACCGATTGTAATTGAAATAATTAAACATATGATGTCGTATGCGGAGAATTTAAGATTAATAAGATTTTCTTTACTTCTACCTTTGCCTTTGGTGCAAAGTATGTGGAATGGTATTTTTGAAACCATTGAAGACATCAAAAAGTTCACCAAGGGTCTCGAACTATGTGTCAAGGCAGTAACACCAAGGAGACACGAGTAACCAGTAAGCAGCAGATTAATATGAAATTTTGAAAAGATCTTGAAAGACAAGTAGAGACCAAAAAGCGCGAACGAAGAAATGATAGGAAAGTATACGGCATCCTTTTTGCTCATCGCATCGTGTTTTTCACCGTTTACCTGTAATTAAAATCGGTATTCAATTTTGTGTTTTCGAAGTATAACGACAATTAATGCAAACGTTTTTTGCTTTATGGAATTTTACTGCTTGTTTGGAACCAAAAAATATTGACAACATTGCCATTATCACCAAACATCCGCAGGCTACAGCGGCACCTACAGAGTTGTAGTCTTTTTTCTCATTTCTTATTATTTCGCAACTACTTGCATTTTCGAATGCTCTCAATATTTCTTTTATAATCTCAAACAACGTTTCCAGTATCCTCATATTTCCACTATCTAATACTATATTACTTTTATTCTCAAAATTAAAGAATTCAAAAATAAGTTAACAAATTTTTCACACACAATAATTAAATCTGAATAATATTCCAAAAATTTTTGAAATTGTATAATTAAACGTCATCGAATGGTAGATGTCAAAAAAGAAATCTTTACAATTGGCAGCGTCGATTACTTGAACATTCTGCATAAACTGTGCTGAAAAAAATATAAGCCACACCAATTATTAATATATACATACTACATGATTTCCTTCAAAATTATTCTAGATAACTGCCGACTTGTGGACTATCCAGTTTGGATACTATCATCATTTGTGCAATGTTTTTACTTTCTTTATATATGCGTTGTAGTAAAAACGTTTTGAAGTTCCGACATCTTATTTTTTGTATATAAAATGTATTATGTGGCTTGGTCTTATTTATATTCATATACGTTAATAGAAAATAAAAATAAATTTTAATTGCCTTAAAAAAAAAGCAAACATTGAAACTCTTTATGCAGGAGCAAAATGTGTCAATATTTGCACTCTATTCTCGTTTTTCTCCGAGTTTTTCTTAACTGTCACATAGAATATTATCTTACCAAACACATTCGATAAAGTATAGAGAAAATCACATATATGCTGCGAAACAAACAAAAGCGTATGCAGTAAGTAGTACATGATGGAAAAAATCTCAACAAAAGACGCTGTGCAAATGCACACTCTACGTTATTAGTATACGAAGAACAACTTGTTTAAGTAGGAGAAGTGAAGAAGTGCTTATTATTAAAAGAAAAAGAAGAAAGTTTATATTTACAATTCCTCATTTTAAATATTTTAAGAGTTAGTAAATCTTTGGAAATTCCAAATCAATATGGCTGATGCTGCCGCAAGACAGTTACAGTATGAGTATAAAGCTGTAAGTAATTAAATACTTTTTTGTGTAATTACAGTTTATCACTTAACTAGACTAAAATTTTTTTTTTTATTTCCAATGACAGAATTCTAATTTGGTATTACAAGCTGATGTGCGGCTTATTGAGCGGCCACGAAGAGATGAAGCAACCGGTGAGGTTATGTCTTTGGTTGGCAAATTAGAAGGTACACGCATGGGTGATCGTTATCAGCGCTCAAAACCTGAAAAAACTGAGGAACGCAAAGCCAAACGTCAGAAACGTGACGAAGCTCAATACGATTTTGAAAGAATGAAAGGTGCCACTTTATTATCGGAAGGAATTGATGAAATGGTTGGTATTGTTTATCGTCCAAAAACTCAGGAGACTCGTCAAACATATGAAGTGCTTTTAAGTTTCATACAAGAAGCGTTAGGTGATCAACCACGCGATATATTATGTGGTGCAGCAGATGAAATTTTAGCGGTCTTAAAAAATGATAAACTGAAAGACAGAGAAAGAAAAAAGGAAATTGATAGTTTGTTGAGTTCGGTAACAGAGGAAAGGTAAGAATCAATATGATCTAAAGACATTTTCAACGAATTAATTTTTTTTATTTTCTCATATTGTGCCGCATATAGATTCGCCTTGTTAGTGAATTTGGGAAAGAAAATCACTGATTTTGGTTCAGATGCTGTTAATGCTTTAACTGTAAATAATAATGAGGAACAAATCGATGAAACATATGGCATTAATGTGCAATTTGAGGAATCAGAGGAGGAAAGTGACAATGATATGTATGGTGAAATACGTGATGAAGATGGTCAAGACGAGGGTGAAGAGGCCCGCATAGATCATACTTTACATGCTGAAAATGTAAGTGTAAAAATGAAAATTGTTATGTTTTTTTTGGTTAATTAAGCTTACACAATAATATAATTTGAAAAATTTATTAAATATTCTATCATATCTCTATAATTCTTCTCCAGCTCTTAACTGAAGAATCAGTAAATGTTAAAAAGGAACGTTCTCTACATCCTTTAGATATCGATGCTTATTGGTTACAGCGATGTTTAAGTAAATATTATAAGGACGCCATAGTTTCGCAGAGTAAAGCTGCCGATGTTTTACGCATTTTGAAAGATGCTGTTGATGAAAGGGAATGTGAAAATCAATTGGTCTTATTGCTAAGTTATGATTGCTTTGATTTTATAAAGCAATTGAAACTTAATCGACAAATGATTCTTTATTGTACTATGTTAAAGTCCGCACAGAGTGATAGTGAGCGTCAGCATATACGTGAACAGATGCGTCATGATTCTCATTTGAGTAAAATCTTGCGGCAATTGGAAACTTGTAAAACAGAGGATGAAGAAGGTTACGGCAATAGCTCCCGTTCTCATAAAACTGATAAATCGAACAATGATGAAGGTAGTCAAATAAAGGGTGGTCAAGTGAAAGGAGTACGACAGGTGTTGGAATTGGATGAGTTATCATTTTCACAAGGTTCTCATTTTATGGCAAACAAAAGATGCCAACTTCCAGATGGATCATTTCGTAAACAAAGAAAGGGCTATGAAGAAGTACACGTACCGGCTTTAAAAGCTATTCCTTTCGAAGACAAGGAAGAATTACAGAATATAGACAAATTGCCAAAGTATGTGCAACCAGTATTTGATGGTTTCAAAACTTTAAATCGTATTCAGTCACGCCTTTGGCATGTAGCCTTGGAATCCGATGAAAATGTGCTCCTTTGTGCACCAACAGGGGCAGGTAAAACAAATGTGGCTTTACTTTGCATGATGCGTGAAATTGGTAAACACATCAATGAGGATGGTACTATTAATGCAGACGACTTTAAGATCATTTACGTGGCTCCTATGAAATCGTTGGTACAAGAAATGGTGGGAAATTTTGGACGACGCTTAGGTTGCTATAATTTGACAGTGTCTGAATTGACTGGCGATCATCAATTGACACGTGAGCAAATATCAGCTACTCAGATTATTGTCTGCACTCCTGAAAAGTGGGACATCATAACCCGTAAAGGCGGAGAGAAAACTTTTACATCTTTAGTGCGATTGGTAATTATCGACGAGATTCATTTATTGCATGATGAAAGAGGTCCTGTTCTAGAAGCTTTAGTAGCACGGACAATACGCAATATTGAGGTTACCCAAGAAGACGTTCGCTTGGTAGGCTTGTCAGCCACGTTGCCGAATTACCAAGATGTTGCAACTTTTTTGCGCGTTAAACCAGACAAAGGTTTATTCTATTTCGATAACAGTTTTCGCCCTGTGGCTTTGGAACAACAGTACATTGGAGTTACTGAAAAAAAGGCTTTGAAACGTTTTCAGGTTATGAATGAAATCGTTTACGAAAAGACCATGGAACATGCTGGACGTAATCAGGTTTTAGTTTTTGTTCATTCTCGCAAAGAAACTGGAAAAACGGCACGAGCGGTACGAGATATGTGTTTGGAAAAAGATACTCTAGGCAGTTTTCTAAGAGAAGGATCAGCCAGCATGGAAGTATTGCGCACCGAGGCCGAACAAGTGAAAAATGCTGAGTTGAAGGAGTTGTTGCCTTACGGTTTTGCAATACATCATGCCGGCATGTCAAGAGTAGATCGTACATTGGTGGAGGATTTGTTCGCTGATCGACACATACAAGTGCTGGTTTCAACTGCTACCCTGGCTTGGGGTGTTAATTTACCAGCGCACACTGTTATCATCAAGGGCACGCAAGTGTATAATCCTGAAAAGGGTCGTTGGGTAGAATTGGGCGCTTTGGACGTATTACAGATGTTGGGACGTGCTGGACGTCCACAATACGATACAAAGGGTGAAGGCATACTTATCACTAACCACAGTGAATTACAGTTCTATTTGTCTTTGTTAAATCAACAACTTCCGATTGAATCACAGTTCGTTTCAAAATTACCGGATATGTTAAATGCTGAAATCGTTTTGGGCACTGTTCAAAACCTCAAAGATGCTGTGAATTGGTTAGGTTATACTTATCTTTATATTCGCATGTTGAGAAATCCTACTTTGTATGGCATTAGTCATGACGCTATTAAGGATGACCCATTGTTGGAACAAAGACGAGCCGATCTTGTGCACACGGCAGCATTGCATTTGGATCGAAGTGGTTTGGTTAAATACGACCGAAAAACTGGACAATTTCAAATTACTGCTTTGGGTCGCATAGCCTCGCATTACTACTGCACCCACGAAACCATGATGACGTACAATCAACTTTTGAAACAGACACTCTCAGAAATTGAGTTGTTCCGTGTTTTCTCTTTGTCATCAGAATTTAAACATATTGCCGTACGAGAAGAAGAGAAGCTAGAGCTACAAAAACTAATGGAACGTGTACCTATACCAATTAAAGAGTCTATGGAAGAACACAGTGCCAAAGTAAATGTTTTACTCCAAGCATATATTTCACAACTTAAATTGGAAGGATTTGCTCTCATGTCTGACATGGTGTTTATAACTCAATCGGCTTCACGTTTAATGCGCGCCATATTTGAAATTGTACTCTACCGCGGATGGGCGCAATTAGCTGACAAAGCTTTGATTTTATGCAAAATGATTGATCGTCGCATGTGGCAGTCTATGACTCCTTTGAGGCAATTCAAGAAAATGCCTGACGAAATCGCAAAAAAATTGGAAAAGAAAAATTTTCCTTGGGAACGCCTGTACGATCTGGAACCTCATGAAATCGGCGAACTTATACGCGTGCCCAAATTGGGCAAAACGATACATAAGTTTGTTCATCAATTTCCCAAATTGGAGTTGTCGACTCACATTCAACCTATTACACGTTCTACGCTGAGAGTGGAACTTACTATAACGCCAGATTTTCAGTGGGACGAAAAAGTTCACGGTTTGTCCGAAGGATTTTGGATTCTTGTAGAGGATGTGGATTCTGAAATTATATTATATCATGAATTTTTCCTTCTGAAGGAAAAATACTGTCAAGATGAACATCAGTTGAAATTTTTTGTGCCCGTCTTTGAACCACTTCCTCCTCAGTATTTCTTGCGCATAGTTTCAGATCGATGGATAGGTTCGGAAACCCAGTTGCCTGTTTCATTTCGTCATTTAATATTGCCAGAAAAAAACATGCCTCCAACCGAATTACTTGACTTGCAGCCTTTGCCTATTTCAGCCCTACGAAATATAAAATTCGAAAAATTTTACGAAAAATTTCTTCAATTTAATCCTATTCAAACTCAAGTTTTCAATGCGGTCTACAACAGCGACGACAATGTTTTTGTAGGAGCGCCGACCGGTTCAGGTAAGATGACTATTGCGGAATTCGCCATAATGCGCTTGTTTTCTCAACAACCTGAAGGACGCTGTGTTTACCTAGTGTCTAAGGAAGATTTGGCTGATTTGGTTTTTGCCGATTGGCAATCGAAATTCGGTACCTTAATCAATAATTTAGGCAAACGTAGTCTGAACGTGGTTAAACTAACTGGCGAAACCGGAACAGATCTTAAGTTGTTGGCCAAAGGTCAATTAATAATAACAACTGCAGATAAATGGGATGTATTATCAAGACGATGGAAACAACGTAAAAATGTGCAGAATGTCCAACTATTTATAGTGGATGAATTGCAATTGGTGGGCAGTGAAGATGGACCTGTATTGGAAGTGGTTTGTTCGCGCATGCGCTATATATCATCACAAATCGAAAAACAAATACGTATTGTAGCTTTGTCATCATCGCTTGCAGACGCTCGTGACGTCGCTCAATGGTTAGGTTGCAACGCCAACGCTACTTTCAATTTTCATCCCAGCGTAAGACCTATACCGTTAGAGTTGCATATACAGGGTTTCAATATAACACATAATGCTACACGCATTGCGTCCATGTCTAAACCAGTGTACAATTCCATTCTGAAATACAGTCCACATAAGCCAGTTATTGTGTTTGTATCTTCACGGAAACAAGCACGTCTTACGGCCATTGATATTTTAACGTACAGCGCTTCGGATCTACAACCCAATCGATTCTTTCATGCTGAGAAAGAAGACATTAAACCGTTTTTGGATCGTATGACGGATAAAACCCTTAAAGAGACGTTATCACAAGGCGTAGCATACTTGCACGAAGGGCTGACGGCTGCAGATCATCGTCTAGTTGAACATTTATTTGATACAGATGCAGTACAGGTTGTAGTCGTAGCTCGCGATCTGTGTTGGGGCATGAGCATTTCTGCCCATTTGGTTATAATAATGGATACTCAGTTTTACAACGGAAAAAATCATTCTTATGAAGATTATCCCATCACTGATGTTTTGCAAATGATCGGTCGTGCTAATCGTCCTAACGAAGATGCAGATGCTAAATGTGTGCTTATGTGTCAATCATCGAAAAAGGACTTTTTTAAAAAATTCCTAAACGAACCTTTACCTATCGAAAGCCATCTGGATCATCGTTTGCATGATCACTTCAACGCAGAAGTTGTAACTAAAACTATTGAAAACAAACAAGATGCTGTTGATTATCTTACTTGGACTTTCCTTTATCGACGCCTTACACAAAATCCAAATTATTATAACTTACAAGGCATTACTCATCGTCATCTCTCCGATCATCTTTCAGAATTTGTCGAGAATACTTTGTCTGATTTGGAACAATCAAAATGTATTAGCATAGAAGATGACATGGACACCTTACCTTTAAATTTGGGTATGATTGCCGCCTATTATTACATCAATTATACTACAATCGGTGAGTATTCGAATATTATCGATAAACACCGAACAAAGTTTTAATATTTTTATTTATATTTCACTTTTAGAGTTATTCAGTTTATCGCTTAATAGTAAAACCAAAATTCGAGGTTTATTGGAAATCATTTCTTCAGCCGCTGAATATGAAGATATAGTAATACGTCACCATGAAGAGAACATATTGCGTAATTTATCGCAACGTTTACCTAATAAGCTTAGTGGACCCAACGACATGGTGCCAAGGTAAGTTATTATCCTCATTATTTATCTGATATATTAAAAAAATCATATTTTTCTTTTAAAGATTCAACGATCCACATATCAAAACGAATCTTTTATTGCAAGCGCATTTATCTCGCTTACAATTAGGACCCGAATTGCAAGGTGATACTGAAATCATCTTAGGAAAAGCGGTTAGGCTTATACAAGCTTGTGTCGATGTTTTAAGTTCAAATGGTTGGCTTTCACCAGCTGTAGCTGCGATGGAATTAGCTCAAATGGTTACCCAAGCTATGTGGAGCAAAGACTCATATCTCAAGCAATTACCACATTTTAATGCAGATATTATTAAGAGATGTACCGAAAAGGTAAGTATAATTTGTATGGATATACGTTATATATATATGTTGTTGTTTTTAATGTAAAAAAAATTTTATTATTATAGAAAATTGAAACTGTTTTCGATATTATGGAGTTAGAAGATGATGATCGTTCACGTCTTCTACAATTAAGCGATATCCAAATGGCTGATGTGGCCAGATTTTGTAATCGATATCCTAATATAGAAATAAATTTCGAGATCGACGATAAGGATCGCATACATTCGGGTTCCACTGTTAACGTGGTCGTGCAATTAGAGCGCGAAGATGAAGTTACTGGGCCAGTTATAGCACCTTTCTTTCCTCAGGTTAGTGATATGTCAACTTCTTAAGCTTGATTAGCATTTTTAATCTTTTTTTTTTTTTTTTTTTTTTTAGAAAAGAGAGGAAGGCTGGTGGGTTGTTATCGGCGATCCAAAGGGTAATTCTCTACTTTCTATTAAGCGTTTAACATTACAACAGAAAGCTAAGGTCAAATTGGATTTCATTGCTCCAAGCCCTGGCCGCCATGAATATACGTTATATTTTATGAGTGATTCTTACTTAGGCTGCGACCAAGAATATCAATTTATAATAGATGTGGCTGAATTTCAATCTGATAGTGAAACCGATTCGGATTAAATACTATTGCTAAGTTTTACCGATTACCGAAATAGTATGGTGTCATTTTTTCTGTATAAACGCTTGCATTTTCCTGCTTAAGAAGCAGTGGGATAATAAATTCTTTTTTTTTTGTTTTTTGTTTTTTGTAAATGTTAACATTTGCAAAGAAGTAAGAATGTTTACTCTTTTCATTATTTTGAGGTTAAATGGTGGGATTGTGAATTTTTTTTCATTCGATTTCTCTTCGTCTGACGTAATAAGTTTCAGTAACGTTTACAGATGATCGGTAGAAGTTTGGGCTGATTTTCTGAGCCACATAACGCGAAATTTGCGAAAATAAATAAAGGTCTTGCCAGGATCTGTGAGTCAATCTATGTATTTTACCATGTTTGCAAACGTGTAAATCAGATTGACGACGACTGATGTATGCAAAGAATGTTACATTAAAAAATAAGTAAAAATATTAGTTTGGGGAAAAGGTAATCCATTATTTTCCAATTCAAAATGTTAAATAAAGTCCTGAAGTTCATATAAGATTGGATGGATTACCTTTTCCCCAACCTAATATTATAGCCTTGCAAGGTCGACCCATGGACACTTTCGCTAACGCAATTCTTCTTCTATTTTCTTGATAAAATATCAAACATTATTTTTTAAGCCGTGCTTTTCATGGAAGCATTTACAGGAAAGGGTGTCTGAAGTGTGAATTGAAGTGATCCAAAAGCGAATTTAATTTTTTAACTATCAATGTCATAAAGCACGAAAAGCTACTCTTTGATGATTTCTTTGGTAAAGATTTATTTTTCATTCATGGAATGGAGTCCAAATAGTAAATCTATGAGATCGGCTGCCACTTCCTTATGTACACTAAAGCCTCTTAGTATTTTTCATTTTTTTATACCCACAATCGAAGGAAGGGTTATATTCGTTTCATCATATTGTTTGCAACATCCGGAGAGAAGCTTTACAGACTGTACAACGATTCAAGCATTCCCGTCTGTCCATCTGTTAATGTCTCCCGGTCGCGAAAATGGATGAATATCGAAGAGACGAATACCGCAAAGTTTTGCAAAGCAAAAGAGTTTCGATACCATAGTTGTGGGAAAACTCACGACTGCATATGCAGATTGCAGCATACACAGCACCATTAAATTATGTCCGAAAAGAAAGGCTGAACAAGATATAAATAAGATTATGGCGATTGAGAACATATCATTCACCCAATCGATCCGGTCGAATTCTGAGAAGAAATTATTCTCCAAACTACTACTTGCAATGCCAAATACGAAAATGATTTTCCATCTGTAAATAAAATGCTCCCATCAATTCTTTCAATCTCAACTGAGTTTACTAAGAGGACATTCAATCAGTTTACTTAAGATAAAATATATCTTCCGCAACTTGTTCCATTACAGCTCTCGAAATAAGCTATCAGATCCATTTACAACAAAATAAGTCATTAGACGAATTCGTCGTAAGTGTTAAAAGACTTAAAAAAAATTGTGCGATTTTTTTTAAATCTATAAAATATGTATTTAAAGACGATTAAACAAAAAATCAAAAAAATTAAACTTGGATTTAATATTCTCTACATCGTTACATCGCGTGTTTCGTAGAATATTATGAATTATATTAATTTGATTTTGTATAATAAGCGATTAATGTAATGATTTGTTCATTAAGGGAGAGGATATCATTGAACAAATATTCATTTGCTACCGAACAAATCGATACGCGTAGAATAACATAATACCCAATGCTGGCGTGGTCTGACTATAACTTAGATCTAGATGTCGTAAACGCCATTGCAACTGACGGATTGGGGAAGTACAGAGATAGGTTAACAGATTACAAAAAAGGAATTGTGCAGATTTTGTCATTAAGTATACTCCCCAACGAAGCCCACGGCATAAGCGGTACGTTGTGTCTTCTTGATGTTATATAACAAATTATTTATTTCACATGAGAGCCATGTACGGCCATCCCGTTTAAAACTTCAATTTGCTGGGGCTTGATCAAATAAGACGATCCATTTCATATATTTTGTTTATTTATAAAATCATACGTCATAAAAGTGTGAAGTAAGTCCCATCCCTAAAAGTGAATAGAATCATGAAAAACGTGAACTTTGTCTATACATCTTCTCGCATCGAAACAATTTTACATTAACGCAGGTAACCATTTTTCGCAAGTATACATTCTCCACAATGGTACTATTTTCTTGAACATTGACGATGGCAAAATCCGGACATCACCAAAACTCTCTCATAATTGTAATCTTCATTTCAATTTTTGTGTTTCCAAACAAAGGAAAATAATTCTCAGTCAATTTACGTGATTATAAGAAACGGAAATGGACGCTAATCCACTAGGGAAAAAAAAAGGCGAATTTTATTAAAATCGCTTATGCTTGAAGGATAGACTTCAAGCAAGCAGAAAAGCGTCAAGGAAATGTAGCCAAATATTAAACCTTATCGCGAAAGAGCAAGCTAATGCACATATATTTTTTCAAATTTTAATAAATCTAACAAGTTCACATATAAGAAAATATACACCATGGGTAACATTTAAGCTTTAATGTTTATAACTTAATCAATGGCGATTTTTCGTCTGCTATATTGCGGAATATAACGCTAGTTTATATTTATTGTTAATTCAGAATATGTAGCAACTAAATGGGTTGTTCATTAAGAGCTTAATTACAGCTTACTACATTGAACAACTGACACACTGAAGTGTTTATGTGAATACGTGTACCCACGTATTCTATTTCCATCGAACATCCATTTTGTGGTTCGGATTTGCCAACCTTGTTTCAGTAACATATATAAAACAGAATTGTCCTTCAGTGTATGATATGTTTAGTGTAATGTTTGCCATTTTACAATATGGAGCGTTTAACAATCGTGGAACGTGTTATATATTTTTTTCAATTCATGTATTTGTTTTTTGCCATTTTACAATATGGAGCGTTTAATAACTATTGAACGTGTTATATTTTTTTTTCAAATTCATGTATTTGTTTTTTGTTTTCGTTAGTCACTGTTATAAGTAAAAACCCAATAATTAAAAAAAAAATTTTCTACTCCATGGAGATGTAAACGACTCCTATGTATTCTATTTCCCATTATCAAAAAAAAAAAAAAAAAAATCTGTAGTTGATTTCTTTCCTAGCCCTTATATTTTTCACACAGTTTGCTAATAAGATTAGTAGCTAAATCTTTCCATATAAAATGAATCCTTAACCAAAAAAAAAAAAAAAAAAAAAAAAATATTTCATCAGAAGTAAAAGTACTTTGCTATCGTTTGTTCTAATATCAAATGCATTTGAAAAGAAAGAATTGAATATCTGAAAAAAAAAAAAATTTTTTTATTTAGCAAAAAACTTAATATTTCTTGAAATCCTTTTATTATTCGTCAATTTGTTGAAGACATTATCGTAATTATCATGTTTAGCTAAATAATTTTAAATGTTTTTGTTTACTCTTAATTTCTAGTGTAAAAGATTTCGACTTCATAAACGTACTTAGTGAGTTTAGATTTACCCTTATGCCGTGAAACATTGTGTGATAGTAGTATTACATAGGTGTCTTTGTTTAATATAGAATTAAAATTAATCGGTCACAATGTCACAAACCATTAAATAACACAATTTTATCACGAATATAATAAGCAGTGCACTGAAGTTGGCTTTATAATAACAATTTCCTTTTCAATACTTTTAGTACTTTCAGGATTTTCTAAGGGATAAGCAGATAAGTTTTTGTCTCTGAAATAGGAACTTTATTGATTTATTATTATTATGTTGAAAGTTGAATGAGAAGACAAAAAGAAAAAAAATACAAAAAATTCCTACTATGAGAAATTTTAATGTCCTACTAGCGTTAACAGCAACTATTTGTATTCTAACCGTTTTTGATTATAAAATAAATGCTCAGACAAGTCAAAATATTAATGTTTGTAAGTATATCATAGAACATAAATAAATTAATTAACTTTTTCCTTAACTTTTAACTTTTTATCTATGAATATATATATTAAGTTTTTATAAATGAAATCGATAATGATCCAGCCACGAAAGCAGTTGAAGTTATTGAAACGTATTTAAAGAAAAACGCTCAATATGGCTTAACATTGAGAATTGAGAGAATCGAAGCTAATAAAACCGATGCTAAAGATCTGTTGGAAACAAGTAAATAATAAATTTCCTGTGAATTCAAATGAATTAGTTAATTAGTTTTCCTTTGCTTGGGAATCCATTCCACTTACTTGCAGTTTGCACTAAATATGCGGCAAGCATTGAAAACAAATACCCACCGCATCTAATACTTGATACTACGAAATCAGGTAGAATATCGTCGATTATTGTTTAAAATTTGATTACAAAACAATTTTGTTATTTTTTTTTCCCCAACAGGTGTACCATCGGAAACTGTCAAGTCGTTTACTCAAGCCTTGGGTCTACCTACAATAAGTGCATCTTACGGACAAGAAGGTGACTTAAGGCAATGGCGTGATATAGACGCTGACAAGCAAAAATATTTATTACAAATAATGCCACCAGCTGATATCATTCCTGAAGTTGTACGGAGTATAGTACGTAAAATGAATATTACAAATGCCGCTGTGCTTTACGATAATACTTTTATAATGGATCATAAGTACAAGTCACTATTGCAAAATATACAAACGCGTCACGTTATCACTACCATTACTCAAGGTGATCGTGAACGTACTGAAGAAATAGAAAAATTAAGAAATTTGGATATAAACAATTTCTTCATATTGGGCAACTTACGAACAATAGGACAAGTCTTGGGTACGTATAAGGTCATTTATGAAGAGAATGAACAAAGAATTTTATCTTTAGAAAAGTCGAGTCATTTTCAGGGCCTAATGCGAATAAAATTTATTTTAGATGACCAAGCAAGTAGTCCAACTAGAGCTTTACATGCCGCATGTTGCAAAGTATTCACACCGATATAATCATTCTTTTTATACACACCACCAAAGAATGGGTGTATACTCGTTTTGTTATGACATCTGTAACACCAAAAAACCTATAAAATATTAGAGTCTTGCAAAAGTTTTGCCAAATTTTTCACTTGAAAAAGTCATTTATTGAAAAAAATTATTACAATAATATTAATCAACATTTTTTTGATCATTTTCTACATCTTTCTCGCAACATGTCGACAATGTGCCAAAAGAACTCTCGATGATGAATCGATCCTTTTTCGAAATTCTTTAACTTCGTGAAACCGCTTATCAGCCAAACCAAACTGCATCGATCTAAGCAAATGGTAATCAGAAGGCGCTATGTCTAGTGAGTACGCTGGGTGCGATGAACCTTTCCATTCAAGCTGCAACAAGGTATCTTTGACAACTCTTGCAACATGTAGCCGAGCGTGGTCAAGCGAGAGGATGACATTTGCATTTTCAGCCTTCTTTTGGACCTTCCCTATTGCATGTAAACGTCTAGAAATAGTTCATTCGTCAATTATTAAGTTGTTCGAAAGTTCTTTGGCTTTGATTCTTTGAGCTGAGTTTTCGTCCAATAATACTTGCAATTCATTGCCTTCGAGCTATTTTGGTACACTTATTTACACCGGTATTTCCCATCGCTTTATCACATTATATACCTGTAGAAGTTGTCAAGCAAAATTTTTGCAAGCACATTAGTATTGTTCATCAAATTCTGAATCGATCTAGCTACATCTGTCCATCTGTAGATGTAGTGATAATGTGAAAAATACAAGATTTTCGATTATTTTCGCTATTTTATGCTCACTATTCAAAGGGTGCAGGGTCTAACGAACCGCATAGCATAGTGGTAGTGTTCCAGCAAAAAATAAAGAAAATTGTTAGGAAATAAGAAGAGACTAATTTCTCTCTTGATTGACAGTTAAAACCTGTTTTTTTATTATCAGTAAAGTAACTTGTATACAAAATTCTAGTTAAAAGTCAAATTATATCGTCGCATATTTGCCGATGAACTAAGTAGGTCAATAGGTAATTGCAATTCAGCATAATATATGATGAGCTTCTTCGCGAATTTGAAATGAGTAATGTTATTAATGAGGTATCTATACTAAATTCTGCATGTGTGAATATGTATTATTAACATATCAAGACTTCAAATTTGACTAAACCATTGGAAGTTCTCTTACACTCAGTTACTGAAAATGCTCTAGATTGGTTAAAAAGTGCATCTGCAGTATAACATTAACCAGGAACATCTGTTTTCAAAATCAAAAAAAAAATTGGTACTTTTCTTGATTATACTCGTAAGCTATGGCAGGCAGTTCAAGATACAAAATTTTCACGTACATTCTATGGGGCGATCCAATAGTATCTGCATGAAATGAAATGAAAAAAATCTATGATATAATCTATGCTTTTTATGTAAACACATAATCTAATACATATTTTGTAAGGTTCTTCGCATTCTCCTCGGAGGCACTGGAATGTATTTGACCTAAATTCAATATATTGTAAATAAATTTAATACCTCTCCTCATATATATATATATATATATTAGGTTGGGGAAAAGGTAATCCATCCAATCTTATAAGAACTTCAGGACTTTATTTAACATTTCGAATTGGAAAATAATGGATAATATTAGGTTGGGGAAAAGGTAATCCATCCAATCTTATAAGAACTTCAGGACTTTATTTAACATTTCGAATTGGAAAATAATGGATTACCTTTTCCCCAAACTAATATATCGATTTTAACAAATTTCCATGTGCAAAATAATCTATTTTTTAGAAGCGGTAAAACCTGAATATTTTCAACGCAATTTTGCTTGGCATGTAATTACTCAAGATGAAGGGGAAATCACTAGTAAACGTGATAATGCTACCATTATGTTTTTGAAACCCGTAGTGTATACTCAACAACGTGAACGCTTAGGACAACTAAGGACAACATATAATTTAAATGATGTACCACAAATTATGACTGTTTTTTATTTCGATTTGGCTTTACGAGCCTTCTTAGCCATTAGGTGAGTGAGTATTAAGCATTATAGTTCAATGATTTTTAGTCAACTTATATAATGTTGAAATTTTATGTAGAGATATGATTCAAGCGAACGCTTGGCCCTCTGCTATGAAATATATGGGTTGTGATGATTATCAAGGTGGAAACACTCCAATAAGAAATCTTGATTTAAGAGAATATTTCATTAAGGTTTTCATTAATTTCAGATCCGTATTTGTGTATTGCAAAAATTTTAAATTTATTTATATTTTAGGTTAACGAACCAACATCTTATGGTCAATTTGAATTAGTAAATGAACGAGACAAACCGTTCAATGGCTATAGCTACGTAAGATTCGAAATGGATATAGATATGGTAGAGATACGTGGAGGAAATTCTGTTAATAGCAAACCAATAGGACGTTGGACTGCCGGTTTAGACTCACCTATAATGATTAAAGATGAAACAATCATTAATAACTTAACGGCAGACACTGTTTATCGCATTTATACGGTTTTGGTAAGAAAATATTTATTTTTTTTTTTCGGTTACACGAAAAACAGTCACACTAATTGGCATTCGTGCAAAAGTAAATATTATTATTAGTTTGGGGAAAAAGAAATCCATTATTTTCCAATTCGAAATGTTAAATAAAGTCCTGAAGTTCATATAAGATTGGATGGATTTCTTTTTCCCCAACCTAATATTATAAAACGATGTTAACACACACACTATTGCTGTAACTCTCGTCATAGGTAGGGAATAAAGGTAAGCTCAAAAAGTTACAATTTCCGATGAGTCAATAATTTCATGTATATTTATATTAATGCTAATCAAGAGAGCAGGCAGAATGCCAGTAACTTTTCGATCCGAATATGAAAATATGCAAAATAATTCTACAGTATAAACAGTTTTAAGCAGGTGTCGGCCAGCCGATCATGATCATATTTTTTGCATTAATCTTCTAAATGATCTTGATAAATACTTGTACGCTAGCTTATAAACAGTGATTTTAATTAGATCTTTGATCGTATTAACCATAGTTTAATGATTTTTAAATTGTTTAGCTTTCCCTTCATATGTATTGAAATATTATATTAGGTTATCCCGAAAAACATTTCGTTTTTTTTTTCTTTTGCGTTCGTTATGGAAGACAATTTTCTTGTGACGTATAATTATTTAGAAGGTTTTACGAGACCTTATTCAGCAGTCGTCATTAATTAATAACTTTATTTTGTCGTTATTAGCTTCAATTGGCCTCCGAGAATATGCTGGATCGAAATTTTGCATACCGGGTCTTTGCACTGGCGTTTTGTCAATACACCTTCTTTTCCGTACACATTAGTTACTTGTTTCTTGCTGCTTCTTCTGCACTTATTCTTTCTAACTCATTCTATTGGTTTTTAAGGTTTATTTCCTTTTTTTTTTTGTTTTTTTGCTTATTTTATGTATCGTTTAGCAAGCTCCCTTTATAATGCGAGATCCAAAAGCACCGAAAGGCTATAAGGGTTATTGTATTGATTTAATTAACGAGATATCGGAAATTGTTCACTTCGATTATACTATACAAGAAGTAGAAGATGGAAAATTTGGAAATATGGATGAAAATGGTCATTGGAATGGTATTGTTAAGAAATTGATTGATAAACAAGCCGATATCGGTTTGGGTTCAATGTCTGTAATGGCTGAACGTGAAATAGTTATAGATTTCACCGTACCATACTATGATTTGGTCGGCATTACCATAATGATGCAAAGGCCAAGTACACCGAGTTCTTTATTTAAATTCTTAACCGTACTTGAAACGAATGTATGGCTTTGCATATTAGCTGCTTACTTCTTCACTAGTTTTCTAATGTGGGTTTTTGATCGTTGGAGTCCGTATAGTTATCAAAATAATCGCGAGAAATACAAAGATGATGAGGAGAAAAGAGAATTCAATTTAAAAGAATGCTTATGGTTTTGTATGACTTCGTTGACACCACAAGGAGGAGGGGAAGCTCCAAAAAATTTATCAGGTCGATTAGTGGCAGCTACATGGTGGCTATTTGGGTAAATTTTTTGTTTGTTTTTTTTATCAAAATTAAAAACTAAATGATGCCTCCTCCTCTTTCTTATACCTTTTATGCATAGATTTATTATCATTGCATCTTATACGGCGAACTTAGCTGCTTTTCTCACCGTATCACGTTTAGACACACCTGTAGAATCCTTAGATGATTTAGCGAAACAATATAAAATACTATATGCCCCTTTAAATGGATCCTCAGCTATGACTTATTTCGAGCGTATGGCTAATATTGAGCAAATGTTTTATGAAATATGGAAGGATTTATCCTTGAACGATTCACTTACGCCGCTAGAACGTTCTAAGCTGGCTGTATGGGATTATCCGGTTAGCGATAAATATACAAAAATGTGGCAAGCTATGCAAGAAGCTCAACTTCCAACCAATTTAGAAGAAGCTGTAGCCCGAGTACGAAATTCAACATCGGCTACCGGTTTTGCTTTTCTAGGTGATGCCACCGATATTCATTATTTGGTAATGACAAATTGCGATCTACAAGTAGTAGGTGAGGAATTCTCACGGAAACCATATGCCATAGCCGTCCAGCAAGGCTCTCATTTAAAGGATCAATTTAATAACGCGTATGTTTATTTTTTTTTTATACCCACCACCGAAAGTGATTTTGTCATTTTGTTTATAACTCCGAGAAGGAAACTTATATACATGTCCGTCTGTGTAACGCCTGTGGTAAATATTCTCCTAACCGCAAAAGTGAAAGTATCGGCTTCGAATTTGGCAGAACCGAATGGGAAGTCCTTTCACATAACTTTCTGTTGAAAATGAGCCAAATCGACCACAGGCCATGCCTATTAAAATTTAATTTCTCCCCCTTTCTTTAAGATAGAGACGGTGGGTATAAAAGATTCGGCAGAGCCGAATATATTTTTTTAGTTTTTTTTTTAGCAGAAACGTTCGACTTATATATATCCTTCCTTTTTATATCAGTATCCTAACTTTGCTTAATAAACGTCAATTGGAGAAACTCAAAGAAAAGTGGTGGAAAAATGATGAAGTTCAAGCTAAGTGTGATAAACCAGAGGATCAATCAGACGGTATTTCCATTGAAAATATTGGCGGTGTATTTATCGTTATATTTGTTGGTATTGGTATGGCTTGCATAACTCTACTCTTCGAATACTGGTGGTATAAATATCGTAAAAATCCACGTATTATTGATGTTACTGAAGTAGTGCCCTCTGGAAAGAAGGGTAAATTACCCGAAGGTATTATTTTGGGTCGAAATGAGAAACACGGAAATGTCAAAAGCAATATTGCACTACGTTCGCGTCTCAATCAGTATCCTTCAAATGCGCTTAAACCGAGATATTAAAAACGATTTTTAAAATAATTTTAAATTTTAATCAAATATTTATGTCTAAGCATACAAAGGCGTAAATATTACAATAGAACCTTTTTTCTTGTAATGTTAAGGACGAATGCAGGGAAAATATATTCACTTCTAAATAAAAAATTATAAAAAACAAACGTTTATGATTATTAAAAATTGAAAAAATAAAATAAAATTTACTTTTGACATATCAAATCAGAAAGTTTTCTAAAAAAGGGAAAATTTTTCGATTTGTCTTTAAAAGGAACCATTTTTCAAAATGGGGAAAAAAACAGAATTTTTCAGAAAGGATATTTTTGTCTGGTGGGAAAAACATAAGAAAAAAAAAAAACAATTTTTCAATTCATGAGTAAGAAAACAGCGACATTTTTGTAAATAAATGTTGAATAGATTCCTTATATAAATTCAGTCAACTACATAAAGAAGAAAAACTATAAAGCAATGAAATTTCTTAACAAGCGAAAAATTTGCATAACCTTCAGAGTTTGCCCTAACATAAATAAATGCATTGTAAGAACGAAGATCATCTCGCGCTGGACATTGACAAGTCGAGACCTTTCAAGAAACTTAGGATGTGGTAATGTGCTTATGTAATTTATGTATTATATCCTAGCTAAATCGTTAAAATGCTTTAAAGCTACAAACGGAATGGAAACTTTTATGTGTGCTCTGCTCTATCATATGCATATGTATTCGATCCAGGCCAACTCAGGGTTGTCTTTAAGGAAAAGCAACATTTATATTTTGAAAGATTTATTCTTTTTAGTTGATAATAAAATTCATCAGCCTGCAATGAGAGGAAGAAAAATTACAAATATTTGTGTGTTAATGTGAAAATTTAATGAGATCTAAAAGAAAGGAAACAATAAATTTTTCAGCAAATCTAAAATTTATATTTTCAGCATTTTCTTTTAAGAAGACCGTCATGATTTTATCATCACTTCTGAGAAAATATATGAAATGCAAAAAAAAAAAAAAAAAACATTTAATTACCTGATGTTATTATGTAAAGGAGAGAGCACCCCCTTTAGGGAACAATTCCACAAAATTTTTTTGAATAATTTTTTTTATTATTATCTTAATTTGTACATTTAAAGTTTTAAAACTTTTTGAAGCTTTTCTTAGAGCCTTGACCCTTGGTGACTTTTAAAACATTGAAGCGTACAGTTTTGGATAAAGGACGGCACTCGCCCACTGTAACAATATCGCCAATTTCAACATCTCTGCAAAAGAGAAGAACATTTCATAATGTGAGCTTATAGTTAGTTACTAACGAAACTATAAAAATTAAGGTCTTTATACGTCGACATAATAACCCACACCACTTCGACTTACTACTTTCTGTTTCAAAAAAATTTCGCTCTAAGAAACTGCGCTAAAACAAAATCCACAATCAAATTGGTTTAAGCCGAGATATAATTAATCTTAAGCTTCTTCCGGTAATTACATTAAAACGCAAATTATTATTCAGAGACGCGCATGAAACAATTCAATGAAAATTAGATGCTTTTTGAAGTTAGCGAGTGAGTGTGATATGTATTAGTGCTAATATATTCGTAGCAATTGGTTGAGAATTTCTCCCAAAAAATCATGAACGATGTTTAGTTCAAATTTTTACAATCTTCAATACAGGCGGCTGGCTTGTGGTGCAGGCTATAAAATTCAGATTTGAGTTTAATAATCAAGTCGTCTCAGCAATTATGTTTATGAAGACCGTCATGATTTTTTCATCATAAATTTAGGTAGAGATATTTTGAAAGTAAAACAAAAACACCCAAACTTTTACCTAAAGCAAGGGGATAAATGAACGCTCATATTCCTGTGTCGCTTTTCAAAACGGCTATATTTCCGCACAAAATGTAAATAGTCCCGACGTATAACAATTGTCCGCTGCATTTTGCATTTACGTACAGCACCAGTTAAAATGCGACCACGTATTCTTACGTTGCCAGTAAAGGGGCACTTTTTATCAATATAGGTTCCATCGATGGCCTAAATGAAAATAAATTAAACTTTAATAAAAGATTAAAACAATCAAATTTACAAAAACATAAAAAAAGAAAGTGGGGTAAAATAATCTGTTAAGCTATTACGAATTTTTTACGAAAGTAGAAAATAAACGTGAATCTTACTTACTTCACGAGGTGTTTTAAAGCCCAAGCCAATATCACGATAACGACGAAGACTCTTCTTTTTCGTAGTACCTGGCTTTATCTTCTTATTTAAATTAATACCAAATTGCTTTTGGAAGGCTCGCTCGTTCTGGCCAGTAACAAATTAAACATTTGTCATGATTGATAACGCAAGGATGTTGGATAAGGGTTTGGTTAAGCATTTTAAGGTTTTCACAGTTTAGATAAAATATAAACAAACCGCACAAGTAATGTATACATGCAAAGAAAAAACAGAACACAAAACATTAATTTTAGTTAACTTCTCACCTCGGCCGGAGTTCTATAACCCAGGCCAATGCTACGATGAAAACGTGGTTTTTTCTTAAAATTCAAAGGCTTCTTGCGAATAACTGGAACACTGAATTGTTTACGGAAAGCACGTTCAGTTTGCTAGTTTTTATATATACGACATAAAACAATAGCAATAATTATTATGAAAACTGTGTGCGAAAATAAACTAATTTTTAAAATTTATATGCAATTAACAAAAAGAAGAAAATCTCTCTATCTGACTGATAGCGATGTTTTGTTGATACATTTTTTTAAATTTTTTCTCTTTTCTTAAATATTCTTAAACATTGCACATCATAATTAAAATTCACATTTCCTTCTTTGGTCGGCTTAAAAATTGTAACAGTTTTTCATTATTCAGGATAAAAATCATCGTCAAATAAAATAATTTTAATATACTTTGCGTCTTACCTGATCAGCCATGTTGAAAGGAAAGAGAGAAAACAGATGAAGGAAGTTAATTTAATGAGAATGTGGAAACTAAACAAAATTGGAACTTATTCTTTGCAATGTTGGGAAGTTAGCTGCATTTGATAGAGAATTGTAAATTATAAAAGCAGGGTAGACCTAATTTTGACGCAACAATAGCTTTTTGCAAAAGAAAAAAAAACCCAAAGCGTCTCTCAATGTTCGAATAGTAGAAAACTGATCGATCAATATAAAACAATTGATTGCTAAAAACTTTAATTCGCTATCAGGCATCAAGCAAATTCTCGCTCCAATGAAGAATAAGGTTTTGGAATAAAAAATCGGGAAAGACTATTGTTAGTACGGAAATACTTTACATTTTCTTTCGCCATTTTTTTATCATTTATAACTATGCTATGATGAAAGTTTTGCCGGATATTTTTTTGAACACGATGTCCACTATAATTAGGTAATGCATATGCTGCCTACTTTTTTTCTATGTTTGTTTAATATTTTCGTCAAATTCTAAATTTCTTTTAAATATATAGATTTAAATCATTTATCACTAAGAAATCAAAAGTCTTTATCTTTAACTTTCTATATCTATAAACGGAATTTCGAGTAAAAATTAAAACGAATTTTCGTTTCCTATAACTTCATAGAAAAATATAAAGTATATATTATGCATGCTTATGTTGAAGTTTTAAATGGCCCTTGAACATTTATTTCTTAAATTAACTAACTACTTTGCTTACAGTGGATCAGTGTTTATAGTAGGCGTGTTTATTTCAAAGAATAAATAAAACAAAATAAAATAAAGTTTGCAAGAATGTACAGAAGACATAGTTTTGGAATTTTAACGAGTTTACGCCAATAAAGAGATGAAGAAAAACTACAAAGAAGCAATAGGCTGTCTTGCTAATTACGAATTGAAAATACTGCGATTGCGCGGCTAACTTCCTTTCAACTTCTTGTTTACTTTTGATACCCTAGAGACAAATAATCATTGCTAAGATTCATCATTACATAGACGGACAGGCGGACATGTTTAAATTGATTTACAATTTGATGATAATTAAGAATTTATATACTTTACTATATATAGAGTATACGAACTCTTCTTTTAAGTACTGCTAATAAAATGGCTTACAAATATTTCCCCACACATCGGTGGTGAATGTAAAAATGTCTTAAAAATTTTACTATAAAATACAAAACTGCATTTGTTTTTATTATTCTAACACGTGTTTACTTTCCATATTAAATAAGACGAACTTAAGAAGAAGAAGAAGCTTTATAGTTTTTATAAGAAGGAATTTAAAACTCTTTTTAAAGAACATTATTTGCTCATAATCTGCCAAAAAAAATGTCCGACAAGTACGTACTTTCAATATTTACAATTAAAATAAAATAATCAATACAAAAAAAAATGAAATATTTTTTGAACTACAGATATGCGATACCTAACAAATTGCCTGGAAAAACCATTTCCGTATTAGCTCACCGAAAACGTCGGATTTTACAAGACAAAGCCTTAATTGAACAGAAAAAGAAGCTACGGACCGAGCGGATAGCAAAAGTTAAAAAATATCGGAAATTCCGTAGGCCTGAGTCTTTTGTAATGAATTACATTAAAGCTGAACGTACAGCGAATCGTATTCACCGTGTTTTACGTACAAATATACTTAAAACTAATGATGTCCAGAAAACCAATCAAAAGCTATTACTAGTAATGCGTCACGCTGGAAAAAAGGTATTCGACGAAACCACAAATAAAATATTACGTACATTAGGAATGCCAGTAAGACATAACGCCGTCTTTTTGGAGAACTCCAAAGAAAATCAAATTCTCCTTAAAGTGATTGAACCATTTGTTGTGTACGGCTATCCTGCAATCAGTACAATACGTGATTTAATATATAAAAAAGGGTTTGCACGAATCACTGGAAAGAAAACAGCCATACAATCGAATACAATGATTGAAGAGAAATTGGGCGACAAAGGCATACTTTGCTTGGAAGATATTATACATGAAATATATACTGTTGGTCAGAATTTTGAAGATGTAATGAAATTTTTGTGCCCGTTTTTGGTGAGTTTTATTAATGCAGCGATTATTTCAACGATTTAATATTTATATCTATACAGCTCTCAAGTCCTCGAGACGGTTGGAAGAAGAAAGTCTCAGTTCCTTATAAACGCGGTGGAGAATATGGCGATCGAGGCAATGAGATTAACGAGTTGATAGCACGATGTATATAAATTTGGATCATTTTAATTGTCGTACATGCTAAAATACATTTTTTTAGCGATTTGTGTCGAGAAATAAAAATGCTATTATTTTTTAAATGCGTCGTTATTTATATAATAGTGATTGTAAGAATGGTCCAATTCGGTCCATTTTCAACAGGGCCGCTTCTTGAACCAAAACGTGTCAATACACGAAACTTTATTAATATATCTAAAAAAATCAGACCTATAAGTTAAAAGGAAATAACTTACATTTCTTAATTGTCCAAAAACTTTGAAACCTCTCCATCGCCCCTAAAACTTAGTGGTAGTGGACCTTATAGTAAACCTCTGTCATCTTATATATAATGAAGGAATTTGGAAATTCTAAAAAAATTTGGATTTGCACTTTTTTTTATTCATTGAGATGTTACGACTGTCGTAACCGTGAGTATGTATCTAAATTTTTTCTCTAATTAATGAATCACTTGTCTAAAGCGCTCGAAGTGTGTACCTAAATATATTAAAATTCAAGTGATAGTGTCCTAATACTAGTGTAATATTCTCATGCTTTCAATCATATTATCACCACATGTCCTTTTCCTGACTTTTGGAAGGTAGCCATAGTTACACCTCTTGCGAAAACGGCTAAGCCTGTGTTACCAGGAGATTATCGCCCGATTAGCATATTACCTGTCTTGTCTAAGGTGTTTGAGCGTTTAGTCACTGATCAGATTAGCTTACATTTATGTTCCAAGGAGTTACTGTCTCCTAACCAATCTGGTAATAAGCCTTGTCACAGTTGTAATACAGCTATGCTCAAGGTACTTGAGGATATGCGTCCTGAATATGATAAGGGTAACTTAACCACCCTTGTCTTTATTGACTTCACTAAGGCATTTGACACGGTGAACCATAATCTTTTGCTGCAAAAGTTGCGATCCTATTTTGGCTTCGATTAAACAGCGATTAGGTTGGTCAAGTCTTACTTGATCAATGGGTATCAATGTGTGAAGATCGGTCAACGTCTGTCCGAGATTAGGAGCATCAATTCCGGAGTACGACAGACCTCTATTTTAGGGCCTATATTGTTCAGCATCTTCATTAATGATCTTGTTAGTTGTTGTCAGAGTTGCAACATTCATTTATATGCTGATGATGCCCAATTACACTTGTCACGTCCGCGTGGACTGTTGCAGGACTTAGTCCAAAGAGTTACTGACGACTTGTGTCGTATCCATCGTTGGTCCGCTGATAATTATCTCAGACTTAACGCTGGGAAAACAAAAGCCATGGTTATATCGGCTAATGCTTATGATCCTGGCTCTATACTCAGTGTTCTGGTAGCCGACGCGGCTATCGAACTGGTTAGTCAGGTGCTCAATTTGGGTTTTGTGGTTAACTCTTGCTTAAGTGCGGAGGGGCACATAAACCGTGTGTCGATGCGTGCTCACAATATATTAAGGAAGCTGTGGCTGTCCTCTTCCTATGTTCCAGCCCCTGTTAAACTGAGGCTATTTAAATCTCTTATTGTGCCTCTAATTTCATATGGTGATCATATCTTGACGAGCTTCAATGTCCAAGTTACAGTCTCTCGTCAATAAATGTGCCAGATATGTTTTTAATAAACGCAAATATGATAGGATATCGCAACTTTCGCTACAGATCCTTGATACCAATCTTCCTGGTTTTCTTAAGATTAGAAATGTGGTCATGATGCGTAAGCTCATCTCATCTGGTTTACCGAGGTATCTGTCTGAAAAGAACCAGTTTGTCCGGTCAAGACGTACA
>KK351013.1:4850891-4862129 GCA_000671755.1 Glossina brevipalpis
CATTAATATCAATTCTGCACTAAAGATACTGCAGTCTCATCTGGCAAATTTGCAATTATGATTGCAAGGAATAAAAGATAACCAAAGTAAGGAAATATTAACATACATAAAGTAGAGCACATCAACAAGACAAGGTAGATAGAGACGTAATAATAAGTTACAATAATTAATAACACAATAGTAGTTAAAAAATTAATTTAAAAAGGAGACTCGGACAGCTGTATTAAACCTGTTCACATTAACGATAGCCTTAATATATGGTGGCACCACATTCCACAGTCTGACCGCGTTAACAAATAATAGTCGTGAAGATTTCAAATACTTAGTCAGGAAGATGTACGTCTTGACCGGACAAACTGGTTCTTTTCAGACAGATACCTCGGTAAACCAGATGAGATGAGCTTACGCATCATGACCACATTTCTAATCTTAAGAAAACCAGGAAGATTGATATCAAGGATCTGTAGCGAAAGTTGCGATATCCTATCATATTTGCGTTTATTAAAAACATATCTGGCACATTTATTGACGAGAGACTGTAACTTGGACATTGAAGCTCGTCAAGATATGATCACCATATGAAATTAGAGGCACAATAAGAGATTTAAATAGCCTCAGTTTAACAGGGGCTGGAACATAGGAAGAGGACAGCCACAGCTTCCTTAATATATTGTGAGCACGCATCGACACACGGTTTATGTGCCCCTCCGCACTTAAGCAAGAGTTAACCACAAAACCCAAATTGAGCACCTGACTAACCAGTTCGATAGCCGCGTCGGCTACCAGAACACTGAGTATAGAGCCAGGATCATAAGCATTAGCCGATATAACCATGGCTTTTGTTTTCCCAGCGTTAAGTCTGAGATAATTATCAGCGGACCAACGATGGATACGACACAAGTCGTCAGTAACTCTTTGGACTAAGTCCTGCAACAGTCCACGCGGACGTGACAAGTGTAATTGGGCATCATCAGCATATAAATGAATGTTGCAACTCTGACAACAACTAACAAGATCATTAATGAAGATGCTGAACAATATAGGCCCTAAAATAGAGGTCTGTCGTACTCCGGAATTGATGCTCCTAATCTCGGACAGACGTTGACCGATCTTCACACATTGATACCCATTGATCAAGTAAGACTTGACCAACCTAATCGCTGTTTAATCGAAGCCAAAATAGGATCGCAACTTTTGCAGCAAAAGATTATGGTTCACCGTGTCAAATGCCTTAATGAAGTCAATAAAGACAAGGATGGTTAAGTTACCCTTATCATATTCAGGACGCATATCCTCAAGTACCTTGAGCATAGCTGTATTACAACTGTGACAAGGCTTATTACCAGATTGGTTAGGAGACAGTAACTCCTTGGAACATAAATGTAAGCTAATCTGATCAGTGACTAAACGCTCAAACACCTTAGACAAGACAGGTAATATGCTAATCGGGCGATAATCTCCTGGTAACACAGGCTCAGCCGTTTTCGCAAGAGGTGTAACTATGCCTACCTTCCAAAAGTCAGGAAAAGGACATGTGGTGATAATATGATTGAAAGCATGAGAATATTACACTAGTATTAGGACACTATCACTTGAATTTTAATATATTTAGGTACACACTTCGAGCGCTTTAGACAAGTGATTCATTAATTAGAGAAAAAATTTAGATACATACTCACGGTTACGACAGTCGTAACATCTCAATGAATAAAAAAAAGTGCAAATCCAAATTTTTTTAGAATTTCCAAATCCCTTCATTATATATAAGATGACAGAGGTTTACTATAAGGTCCACTACCACTAAGTTTTAGGGGCGATAGAGAGGTTTCAAAGTTTTTGGACAATTAAGAAATGTAAGTTATTTTCTTTTAACTTATAGGTCTGATTTTTTTAGATATATTAATAAAGTTTCGTGTATTGACACGTTTTGGTTCAAGAAGCTGCCCTGTTGAAAATGGACCGAATTGGACCATTTTTACAATCACTATTATATAAATAACGACGCATTTAAAAAATAATAGCATTTTTATTTCTCGACACAAATCGCTGAAAAAATGTATTTTAGCATGTACGACAATTAAAATGATCCAAATTTATATACATCGTGCTATCAACTCGTTAATCTCATTGCCTCGATCGCCATATTCTCCACCGCGTTTATAAGGAACTGAGACTTTCTTCTTCCAACCGTCTCGAGGACTTGAGAGCTGTATAGATATAAATATTAAATCGTTGAAATAATCGCTGCATTAATAAAACTCACCAAAAACGGGCACAAAAATTTCATTACATCTTCAAAATTCTGACCAACAGTATATATTTCATGTATAATATCTTCCAAGCAAAGTATGCCTTTGTCGCCCAATTTCTCTTCAATCATTGTATTCGATTGTATGGCTGTTTTCTTTCCAGTAATTCGTGCAAACCCTTTTTTATATATTAAATCACGTATTGTACTGATTGCAGGATAGCCGTACACAACAAATTGTTCTATCACTTTAAGGAGAATTTGATTTTCTTTGGAGTTCTCCAGAAAGACGGCGTTATGTCTTACTGGCATTCCTAATGTACGTAATATTAATAATGATTTCAAATATTTAATTTAATTTAATTTGATTTTATTTTATTTTATTTTATTTATTAATTTATTCCAATAATTTATTATTATTATAACAATAATATAATATTATAAATAAATAAATAAATATATACATTAATATCAATTCTGCACTAAAGATACTGCAGTCTCATCCGGCAAATTTACAATTACAATTGCAAGGAATAAAAGATAACCAAAGTAAGGAAATATTAACATACATAAAGTAGAGCACATCAACAAGACAAGGTAGATAGATAGAGACGTAATAATAAGTTACAATAAATAATAACACAATAGTAGTTAAAAAATTAATTACTGAAAAAGTTAAGGTCGTTTAGATCTTAAAATAATACAATATAAAAACAATATTGAGAAATTGTACCTTCGCATTGAAATAAATTATTTTAATTTCTCCTCTTTTCTCACTTTTTTCTTGTAAAAGATGGTGTGCATAGTTTTATTTGTTTCTTTGAATAAAAAACCATACGGCTGAAAACACAATGAAATCGCGCTTACATTGCCTTGTCTGGAGAGATAAAGTAAAACAAGCGGAATGCATGATTTCTTTGTGCTCACTTATGCTGCTTTCATTTTTACATTGTTTTCTACCTTTGACTTGCTAATTTTACACAGAATCTAAAAATATCCTACCTATGATCATCGACATAATTGAAAAATTTACTCCTAATATCGAAATGACCGCCACTGTCACTAATCAAATTCAAGATATTGAAAAGTATGGTTCACGAACTCGTGAATTATTAAATAGCTTATTTAGAACTATTAATGAAAATTATTCAGCTGAACTGCATCAGTGTCCGCAACAAAAAAAGGAAATTGAACAATATCTACACTGCAATAACATTTCAGTGGAATTTCTGTCTGAAACTTTTCTACAATCCAATGACATATTTACCGTGAAAAACTACAATGTTATTAGATCCGATCGTAATTCAAATACGCGTGGAGAAGGTGTTGCGATCCTCATCGCTAACAAATTAATGTATAATTGTGTTCCCCTTTTTAACACCTTGCAATCCTATTGAAATTTGTAGTTGCATTGTCAACACAACCCACAGCAAATTCCTGATTCTAAGCTGTTATATCCCTCCAAACTGTCATGTTCTAGATTCCGTCATTAATAACTTATTTTCTTTCAATTTCAATATGTCTACTTTAATATGTGGTGACTTTAATGCACACAACATATGCTGCTGGGGTAGTCATACTTGCAATCCTAAAGGCTTAAAAATTCAAAACGTTATTGAGGATAAAAATTTAGTTTTGCTTAATAATGGTGATCCCAATTACTTCTGCTTCGTCCCGTCTTGTCTAGACCTTGTTGTTTCTGCACACCAAACATTAGCTCTTTAGCTTCCTACCACTCACTGTCTGATTGAAATTATTCTACAATTTCACCCCATTTCCCACACTGTATCCCGATCTCACGTCCCAAAGCACATTGAACCCTCAACATTAAACCATTCCATTCAAACGGATACTAACTCTCACTCTTTTTTCGACAAATTTGCCAGTGCTCTGCTCTCCACTGACTTTTGGAAAAACTTCTGCAATAACATTAACAGCGAAAAGTCAGCTTCAGACTTTTGGCGCACTGTTGAATTATTCAGAGGAATTAAGCCTAATATCTAGCCCTATGCCTGTTCAACTTTTCGAAGAATTTTGTGATAATCTTACTGGTCCATGTGGCCCTTGCTCTTCTTCTTGAATACAATAAAATCATGAATACATATTATATATACCATCAAATTGACGCAATTTTCAAATTATTATGCTCAAAAAAAAAAAAGGAATGGTCATCCATTAAATGTTAACTCATATAGAAGTATTACATTAGTTTCTACATAAACACTTGGCAGTAGCGGTGGAATACCTCAATCTATGGCCGTTATCTTCATTCTCTGGTCTCGATTGTAAATATTAAAACTTGGTTTCATCACTGCACACTTAGTCGAAACATTATATGCTTCATTAACAGATTAATGATCAACCACACTAGATGCAACGACCACTTGTCCAAAATTAAGATAGTTGATAGTTCCTAATGCACTTGCGGTGCTACACACTCTCCTGATCATTTACTCTTTCCTTATTCAAATCTTAGCGCATCCTATCGGTAGATCATGATTCGTAAACTGTAGTGCAATAGTGATTCAGAAATCTCAAGATTAATATGATAATCCAGAAAAGAAGAAGAAGAAGTAACAACAATGAACATGAACTAATCACTGACTTTACTAAGGTTCAGACAAAGTACTTCGTGTTCACACTGAGCCTTTTCTTTTTTTTTTTTTTGTTTTACGACAACATAGCAAATGATCTACTGTTATTTGCTGACGAACTTAAGAAGAAGAAGAAGAAGAAGAAGAAGAATATAATGATAGGAAATATGATTCGTAAACTGTAGTGCAATAATGATTCAAAAATCTCAAGATTAATATGATGATACAGAAAAGAAGAAGAAATAACAACAATGAACATGAACTAATCACTGACTTTACTAAGGTTCGGACAAAGTACTTCGTGTTCACACTGAGCCTTTTCTTCTTCTTTTTTTTTTACGACAACATAGCAAATGATTTGCTATTAGTTGCTGACGAACTTAAGAAGAAGAAGAAGAAGAAGAATATAATGATAGAAAATAAATTAAGTTTTTATTTTCATAATACGTTCAGCAAATGATTGTTTATATATTTTTTTATTATTTTTTACATATTTTTTGTACTTTTTTTTTTATATATATATATTTTTAATTTTATTATAATTGAAATATTCGCGATTTTTCAAATTATGTCATCTAAAACCGATTTCGATACGATTTATGATTTCACGGAGGAACTTGAATATCAAACGTTTTCCTCTGATTTTTCATTGGAAAAAAGTGAACGACCTGAACGTTTACATGAATGGTTAAGGAGCGAGGAAATTGAATTTCTTCATTATAAATTTTTGGAAAAAGGAAAATTAAGTTATCCCGCTCTGCGTGAAGAATTAGAAAATTTGAATATCAAATTCACTCATCTTGAATATAATCGTTTGTTTTTGAAAATCAGTGAAAATCGTAACTCTAAATGCGATTGGAATGAGTTTGTTTCTTATCTTATAAATGGATTTAGAGAGGATCATCCAACTTGTTCTAGAGATGATGAACTTACATTGCCGATACATACTCCACCTATGGTTAAAAATTCGGAACATCGTTCGGCTGTTTGCGCAATCGCATTATTAAAGCTTAATAATAAGCTATCGGAAGCAGAGTCAAGCCAAGTTAGTGATAGCGAAACTGACGATGAAAAATTCGAGAAATTTTTTAAGCACTATGCAATTGAAGATACTTTGGATTGGGCCGGTATTTGGATAACAGCTAGCCGGGAAGGTCAATTACGTTTTTGGACAATGAGTTTGCAACAATTGCGGTGTGGAATGTCTGAAAGTGGTAGATATGAATGAACTTCTATGTTTTGTTCTTTTTTTTTGTTTTCTTGAAACTTTTGTCTGTTTTTTTTTAGTACATCAGAAAGTACATACATGGATATTATGCATACGTGCTTTGTCGGATATAAACGTTGTATGTACCTCGTCAACTGAACGTGAACTACGTTTTCATGAGACTGTAACATCTACATTCACTTTACGTGCTGTTATATTAAGCATGCCCGAGGCTGTATACAAATTACAATATAGTCATCATGTCACACATCCGTCCAGATTAGTTATGGGCGATTATGGCGGCAATGTACGCATTTTGGAATTCGATGGGCAATCAAAATCCCCTTTTGTAAGCAAACCAGGCACAGATTTTTTGGAAATGTTTTGGCCAGATATTGTCAAGGTTACTTATTTATTTATTTATTTATCTAAAAGCAGTGGTTATTTGTCTTCTATCTTTGTTTCTAGCAGGGCAAATTTCCTCAATTCCGATGTCGTGAATATTTAAATGTACACTCGGAAATGATACAATCTGTATATTTTTGCAAAAGTTTAAATGCTGTTTTTGCCGCCGCAGAATATCGTAACACTAAAAAGTATCGTGGCAAATGTCCTGGTTTGGTAGTTATGTATGGCGATGATAAGTCTACGTTTCGCATACCATTAGTAAGTTTACATTTCCATTCATACATTCATAATTATATATTCAATACCGGCAGCAGATGTCCCTCAGCTGCCTTCACCTGTATTGTACAAATCTGATTGAACTTGTTGTCTTTCACATAATTGAGGAACCATTATACGCCCCTACTATTACAAATCATAAATGATTCAATTTAATTCATATGTTTTGTTATCCTGTTCCCTATCCTGTTACCCTGTTCTCTTATATTAGCAACTTTTTCTATGATATATATGTGTACAGATCGTCTTATATATTAATTTTGTCATTTTTTTGGCGGCACGCAGAAGGAAGCTTCAGAGACCCCATTAAGTATATATTAGGTTGGGGAAAAGGTAATCCATCCAATCTTATAAGAACTTCAGAATTTTATTTAACTTATCGAATTGGAAAATAATGGATTACCTTTCCCTAGCATCAAGTTTTAATATTGATTTAAACATGTCCGTCTGTGTAGTGTCTGTGATAAACATATTAGCCAAATATTAGGTTGGGGAAAAGGTAATCCATCCAATCTTATAAGAACTTCAGGACTTTATTTAACATTTCGAATTGGAAAATAATGGATTACCTTTTCCCCAACCTAATAGCAATAGATGTAAAAATTGTAGCGTCTAATGTATTTTTGTTTACTTTTTATATCATTCCTAAGGGTGTTACAACATTTTATGTTAACGATCAAGATGACATGGTAGTTACTGGAGGTCCGGATACATCTATACGAATTTGGGATATTTATGTACCAACTCATGCAGCGGGTTTATTAACGGGACATAATAGTGGTATAGTTAAGGTGTTCGTACAGGCCGAAGAAAAGAAAATCTTTAGTATTGATTATCTTAAAATTATTAAAGTTTGGGATCTATCCGATCATACATTGGTGCAAACTTTCGATGATTTAATACGTATAATACCTAGCGAAAACGATTTAGTATTTCATTATCACAAAGCATTAAGGATACTTTTGATTGGCTGTCGCAAGTTAGTAGCAATTAAATGTAATCCGCGTGTACGTGTAGATTTATCTGATGGGACCTCGCATGCAGGCCCCGTTTCAGTTGTGTTATATAATAAATTGTTTCGAAGCGTGGTTACATGTGGTCTGGATAGTTACGTTATCGTTTGGGATCCTTGGTCTGGTCGACGTAAAATTATTATTAGAGACTGCCATACGGAACGTCTTTACGGTGAGACACAAAACGTCGAAATTACAGCGGCATGTTTCGATCCTCTCGAAGGGTATTTGTTGACTGGTGCTCGCGATGGCACTCTTAAAATATGGAATTATAATAACGCTGTATGCATACGTAATTTAAGAATTGCGGGTGATCATAAAGTAACTGCTGTTAGATGGGTAGTAGAAAGGTAATGAAAGTTAAGAAAAGACACTATGTGTTTATATATAATTCATTTATTAATTTTATTTATTTAGGATCTTAGTTGTCGGTTGGGATCAACAGGTAACTGAATTTCCTTATCAGGAAGGTCATGAATTCACTCTTGCTAAAAAATGGCCGATGTTTCATCACGATGACATTACTTGTGCTGATCTTAAATTGGGCGAGGGTGTTGTTACGGCGAGTTATTCTGGTGAACTGATACTTTGGAAATTGGAGACTGGTCAACCTTATCGTTGCTATAACGTAGCGGAGCCAGAAGAATATATTGAATTACAATTCAATAAGTATAAAGAAAAGCGTAAAGAAATATTTCCTGTAACTGAACCACATTTGCCTACATCCAAATCCATGAATCAATTTGTCCGTCATTCAGTATTTGAAATGGGAAAACAAATGATTAAGTCCTTTAGTACAAATAAACAACATCATTTGGTAGAGAAAGTGCGCCGAACTAGTGAACACGTATTTGTAGTCATGTCTGTGCAAACGGTTTTATTTTTGCAAACTCGTCGCTTCAGTGAGGATCATGGTAATTATAATTCAATAAGTAAGTGTTTAGTAATGAACTCGGTTCTGTTCAATTTGCTTCAGGGGACCTTCTTGTTGCCTTGGAAACTGGTGCAGTCCAAATATATTCCCATCATCAACGCGGTGGCTTTATGGCACAATTTAATGCTATACACAAAATGGGTGATTGTGTTTTAACCATGACTGCTGATCGAAAAGAGCGTTATTTATTTACTGGCACCGCATTTGGTTATGTCAAAATTTGGCATATACAGAACTTGGCGTAAGTCTGAAATTAACGTTTGTACATTGAAATGAATGATTTTAATGATTATGGGCTATATTCAGAAGAGTCTTTATTTCAAATTGCCTTAAGTTTCTAATCCACCAGTAGCATGCTCCTATAAACAGCGTGAGCATCAAGCAAAGCAATACGTTATATTGTCAGTGTAAGGACATTTTTTTCTATTTGGTTTCACACTAGTAATGTCGTTTCAAACGTACACCGATTGAAAGAAGTCAGCAAATAAGTTCGCAATTCACTTTCAGTACGTAGACGGAGGAGGATAAGTATTAGATCTCCTTTCATAGAAAGACACAGAATTTGCTTATGGAGTGATAAGTTTTTGTGACTACATTTTTTGATTTGTTGAAAGCGGATGGAGAAAGAAAGCCTTTAGTAGAATAGACTTATATGTCTCTTAGTTAGGAATATGATTTATGATCGATCATCAAGGATGATAAGTGGATAGTCAAACATATTCGGTCGGTCCACAGTTTGATAGTAAGTATGATCAGTCTGTGTGCAGTCCTTTCGGACAGAGGTTGCAAAAAACTTGATGAAAGGAAAAGCAAACGTATAGACTAAATACGAAAAAATGTATTGAAGCGAGAACACGGTAGTTCTGGTGAAAGAAGTTAGTTCCTTAAGATGAGCGAGGTTGTCAGCACACACAAGACACATATCGTCCACAAAAGTTCAAAATACTACCGGATGCTATCATATCATTTGCGTATTTTGCATTCAACCTTGCGAACAAGGCACTATGTCTGGTGAGTATGGGGGGTGCGATAAAACCTTTTATTCGGACTATAACAGTAGATCCACCACAGCTTTTAGAAAGTGTGGCCACGTCTTTGCGCCTGTTAACCGCTACACCGTTTACAATTTAATCAATTAGCATCGATAGAATGCAGTAATAATATTATTTTTGTAAGTGCATTAAAGACATTAAAAATTCGTCAATTTTAGTGTACCACCATCGGAAAAGGTGCGAATCAATATGCCGCTATTACGTCTGCAATTCATATTTTTGCGAAAGGACACTTTTTTATTATCTGCAAAGCGAGCTGTACGTTATCAAAAAGAACCATTACTGCTCAGTTCATATAAAGCCCATTTAAAAGCTATAACTTCCATGATTTTCATTAATTTACCAAAAATTTTAATTACGTAAGTTTTGGATTAAATTGTATCAATGCTTTTTTATCTAGGGTTTCTCTAAACTTTATGTGTGAAACTTTTTATAGGGGTAGTCATGACTGGTCGGTGCGTGTGTGGACTATAGGTGGTAGATATTTAGGTACTCTGGGCACACCATTACCGTGGATGAAATTGTCACCTTTTGAACCGATTAAGGAGGAGGGGCGAGTATTCCGTTTATGCCCCGATATTAAGAAAGTTGCCAGCTCTACAACTATGAAGGTTTGGAATTTATCTTTAAAGAAGAAAGTATTTCACTTCTCTTCTATATCTTTTTAACTTATTAGGTTACTTCGGGTGCTCAACCTGATCGTATAAGGCCTCGTTTAGAAAAAGTTGTGGAAGAGAAAGAATTAGAAGAGGAGAATGAACTTATGCGAAGATTTAATCGAGCACGTGAACCTATTCTTGGTAAACACTTCAGTTTGCCTGCGCAAAGTAAATTAAAACATCCGGTCAAATTGAAAATGTCCTCTTCTCCTGATTCTTCTAAATTTACACCGATTTATACTCATTTGAATGTTTATGAAGTACATCCGCTCGAATTACCATCAACATCACCGGCAATGAAAAATTTGGCAAGCGAAACTTATGTGAGTTATGGTCCAACTATATGCTCATCTTTACCATTTGACAATAAAAGTCCTTATTTGTTGAGTCAAGAGCCAAGGTTAAGTACGACACCGCAAGAAGAGACGGAGAGTGATAGCAGTTACGATGAAAACATTTGAGGTTGTTTTCGGAAGTCGAAAATTGAATTCCTTAATAAGTGTATTTTGATATGAATCTAATAAATTTCAGTACCTATTGACATTTTGTTTTGATTTTTTTTTACCTTGTACCAGTTTTGTCCAACGTTTTTTAGTTTCATTGTTCAGATCCTGCATAATACAGCTGTGCATTGATTTTATTATGTGTATGTAATTGTATATGATTGGGAGGATGCATTCCGTTGATTGTCTAGTAAGCTTAAATTAATGGCGGAATGATCGCAAGACGATTATACATACTTTTAGTCCAATTTCTTCTGCTAATTTTATGTTGTTCTCTATATATTAGTTTGGGGAAAAAGAAATCCATTATTTTTATATGAACTTCAGGACTTTATTTAACATGC
>KK351013.1:4863888-4878387 GCA_000671755.1 Glossina brevipalpis
GCATGTTAAATAAAGTCCTGAAGTTCATATAAAAATAATGGATTTCTTTTTCCCCAAACTAATATATATTACAAACGAACAATATCGAGCTTCTTGAATAATAACACTCATCGTTGCTTTATTCTAAGCATATAGTTACAATTTGAACATACAGACAGAAGGACATGACTATACTAAACAATCGACTTTTCACGAAGTCAAAGAATGTACGTAGCTTGTAACTCAGCGCAAAATTGCTATAACATATGTTTGGTTTTTTAATTCAAATAATGAAATGATATTTGAAAAGTCAATGATAGAAATTAATTTAAGAATTTGTTTTATAAAGCATTAAACCACATTTTGTTTTAGTTTCTTTTTTTTTTTGTTTTACGTTGTGTTCATATTTTTATTGTAATTGAAATAATATTCGCGGCTAAATAGTTTGGATATCTCTAATCATGTCTTTGGCGAGGCTTGAGTACACTGACACGAATAAAGATCAAGAGATCGAATATCATACATTGTCCTCCGATTTCACTCAAGATAAAATTGAGCGACCTGAACGTTTACATGAATGGTTGAAAACTGAAGAAATCGAATTGCTTTATTCTAAATTTTCGAAAAAGGTTCAATTAACATATCCCGAGTTACGCGAGGAATTAGAGAATCTTAATATCAGATTCACTGACCTTGAATATAATCGCCTCTTTTTGAAAATCAATCAAAATCGCGATTTTAAATGTGATTGGAATGAATTTATTTCTTATTTGATATTCGGCTTTCAAGAGGATGATCCTTCCAGTCAGAAAGAAGCACTTATTTTACCAATATCTTCTCCGCCTTTAGTTAAAAAATCTGACCATCGTTTAGCTATTTGCTCCATTGCACTATTAAGAGGTAGTACGGACGCTGAGGAGGACGACGAAGAAGACAAACGTTTCGGAAGCGACGACGAGAGTGACAATGAGGAACAACAAAACAAGAAGCTTCTTAGAAATGTGGCATTTGAAGAAACAGTGGATACAGCAGGTATCTGGATAACAGCCAGCCGGGAGGGTCAAATACGCTTTTGGTCAATGAGTTTGGCACTTATCCGTAGTGCATCGTCTGAAAGCTGTAAATATTTTTATATAAATATCTCTTAACATTTTCTTTTTTCTCTTTACAATATTTACTCTTTGTACTCTTTCAGTGCATACGAAAGGATCTACTTGGCTATTATGTATAAGCGCTTTGTCGGATGTTAGCATCGTGTGTACGTCCTCTACTGAACGTGAATTACGTTTTCATGAGACGGTCGCTTCTACATTTAATTTGCGCATTGTTATACGTAGTATGCCTTATGCTGTATGCTGCATGAGTTACACATTCCATAAGGCTGGCAAACATCCTTCTCGATTAGTTATGGGCGACTATGGCGGTAACGTACGTGTCTTAGAATTCGATCCATATTTGAGAGGACCTTTTCAAAGCAAACCAGGATCGGCTTTAGTGGAAGTTTTCTGGTCTGATATTTTAAAGGTTATTTGGGACTACATCAATAGTTGAATAAAAATTCAAATATTTTTATGCTTCAAAACAGGGCAAATTACAACAATTTACATGTCGTGAATATTTGAATGTACATTCGGAAATGATACAAAATGTATTCTTTTCCATTCGCTTAAATTGCCTGATTGCTTGCGCAGAATATCGTAATACAAAAAAATATCGTGGTCGTTGTCCTGGTCTAATAATTTTGTACGGCGAAGAGAAGTCTATATTTCGTATACCATTAGTAAGAATCTCTTAAAATATCTGTACGCTTTTATATCCACCACCAATCGCAAATGCAGTGCTAGGTTTCATTCCGTTTCTGTGTGTATGATGTTAATCCGTTTTCACCAACAAATTTATTTTACTAACTATATTGGACGTAAACATTTCAGGTGATCTCGCAATATCTGAGTATATTTTCTTTATGTACGACCTTCTTCAGTTACTAAAGGATTAAAAGAAATCTAGAATCTCAATGTATCGAAATGAAGTTGTTAAGGTTAGTTTTAAGCCGAGAGATCCCCCACATAAACCCTTTGATATGTCGATAATTTGAAAAAAAAAAAAGCTTTAGGTGATGGATAACAGACCTAGATCTGCTCTAAAGTGAATATAATGAGTTTATTCGTTTAAGTTTATCTTTTTGTCTCGAAGGGTGTTACCACGTTTTATTGCGATGAGCGAAATAATCTTGTAGTTACTGGAGGTCCAGATACGTCCGTACGAATTTGGGATGTTTACATACCAACGCAAACAACGGGCTTATTAACAGGACATAATGCTGGCATAGTCAAGGTTTTCGTGCAGTCTGAAGAGAAAAAAGTTTATAGTATAGATTATCATAAAATCGTTAAAGTTTGGGATCTTTCCGAGCATTCATTATTACAAAGTTTTGGCGATTTGGCACGTGTGATACCTGGTGAAACTGATTTGGTATTTCATTATCATCAGCATCTAAGGGAACTTTTGATTGGCGGCCGGAAATTGGTGGCAATTAAATGTAATCCACGTGTACGTGTAAATTTAACTGATGGCAATACTCATGCGGCTCCGGTCTCAGTTGTATTATACAATAAATTATTTCGTAATTTAGTTACTTGCGGTCTCGATAGCTATATAATCGTATGGGATCCCTGGACTGGTAAACGTAAAATTATTATGAAAAATTGCCACACTAAACAAGTTTATGGGGAAAATATTGATATTGAAATTACTGCGGCTTGTTTCGATCCGTTAGAACAATTTCTATTGACGGGTGCACGAGACGGTTCACTTAAGGTTTGGAATTACAATAACGCTGTATGCATACGTAATATGAGTATTAAAAGCGAACACGAAGTAACTGCTGTTGTATGGGTAGTCGAAAGGTAATAAATACAATGAATGGTAAAACAAATTCTATTTGTGTACTTTATTAGTATATTTTAATATTTAGAATCTTAGCTGTCGGCTGGGATCAACAGGTTACAGAATTTAATGATGTTGAAGGTCGCGAATATTCTGATCCTAAGAAATGGCCGATGTTTCATAGTGACGATATCACTTGTGCCGATGTGAAATTGCGTGAAGGTGTTGTTACAGCGACTCATTCGGGTGAATTAATATTTTGGACTTTGGAAACTGGTCAACCCTATCGACGTTATAATGTAGAATATCCAACCGAATTCATCGAATTAAAATTAAAAAGATTTGGTCCTCACAGTTATAAGGATTCTCTTGCTCAGGATGATGAGGAATTAAGTAGAACAGATATGCCGCGTTATATGTCGGTATTCGATCGTATTAAAGAAATGGAAAAACAATGGACTGCTCTCGTCACGGAACAAAGATCAGAGGGGGAGTTAAAAGAAAAAGCTAGCCGTAAAATTGTAGCGCCCGGCACCACCGTATCGGTACAAGCGCTTTTATTTTTGCAAACACGTCCTATGACTCTCGAACATGGTACCACCGTTACTTGAATAATCAATTGTTAGTTAGTTGTTAATATAGCTTTGATTTGTTTATTGATTAGGCAGCGTTTTTGTAGCATTGGAAACTGGTGCAGTACAAGTATATTCACATCATCAACGTGGTGGTTATATAACAGAATTTAATGCGATACACAAAATCGGTGATTGTGTTTTGACCATGACGACCGATCGTAAAAATCGTTACCTGTTTACTGGTACAGCGTTTGGTTATATAAAAATTTGGCATATTAAGAATTATTGGTGAGTTTAATGTGTGATCATTTTAGTAGTAACATTTTAATACGAAGCAGTTTAATTCAAAGCTTATTGTAGTAATACTAAACAAGAAAGCAAAATGTTGCTCCTTTCGTGGTTACGAATGAACATTTTAAGTCTTTTTTTCTATTGTTATTGTGAATGAACATTTTAAGTCTTTTTTTCTATTGTTACGTCGTAATTTCTCGTTCGAAATTCTTTTTTCGTGCTTTGAGTGTATTTACAATTTGCTTTAGTGGATGATGATACGCGAAATTTTGCAATTTATATTTCTACATGAGTAATCTTTATGAATTCCAACGATCAGAAACCAATTCAAAAATAAGATTTTGCGAATAAAATAAAGAGTTTTTTGTTTAGAACAATTTCGCTTTGGCAATCGTCGAATCTCCTTAACGATTCACTAAATTCAACTATTTCTTGTCGTGTATTTTCACCACCATTGCATGGGAGGGTATATTTATTTTGTCATTTTGTCATTGTAACATTCTTCATCAGCATCAGATTTAGAGCTGATTTAAGCATGTCTATCTGTCCGTCTGCGTCTGTGTGTAAAGTCTGCGGTAAATATTCTCCTGGCCGCAAAAATGAAGATATCGGCTTCAAATTCCGAAAAAAGATTGGATGGTTTTGCAAGTGGGTTGGTGACACGCCCACAGTACCACGTAAGCTGAGAACGCTTTTGCTTTCAAGAAAAAAAAAGTTAGGTTTTTCCTTTTATCACTTATTAAGCAAAGCATACAGATCTGTAAAAATGTCCGCATTTCTTGAGCTAGTTATCCTCAAGTATCGGCAAAAAAAATGGAAGGACTAGTTACGCTCACTCGATAGAATATGGAATTGAAATTTAATTTTTTTGAAATTTTTTGGAAACCCCATAATGTGTATATATTCTTGATCAGTATCAAATTCGGAATCCAACTAGACATGTCCGCCCGTCCGTCCTTTCAGTCGTCTATCTGTCAAATCACTATTAGGGACTCAATTTCATCATACTATATTATATTAAAGATTTGGACTTTTTTACTAAGTAAAGAGTTACTTTTCATAGGAAAGATTATAAGGAAGACGATTCAAAAATGGTCCCATCCGATCCAAATTTTTTTCAATTATTTTATATATATTATAATGTTAATTTCACCGAATTTCAACCGAATTTTGCTATACAAAAGATCTTTTCAAATGTGCATTTTAGGTGGGAGGGGGTTGTAAAAATTGTCCGAGCGAATTCATTTTCAATAACTTTCGTCTTTGGGGTAAAAATAAGGCAATATACTAAATTTCGTCACAATATTTTCAAAATAGGTTGTCCATGAAACTATACGGGCAGAGACACCAGAAAAAAAATGATTCTGAATTAATCGGTATAATAAAAGATGGTTCGATTTGAAGCCTCTCTGAGTGTTAGCTGTACCACAAGTTGTGTATGATATAAGAAACTCTCTATAACCCATTTCATAATTTCAAAAGCTTTTCTCTCGAAATACCATTTTTAAAGCAAATTTTTATTCCTTTCAATCGAATTTCTTATATAGTATCTTTAGAATAAGATTTAAAGCGAAGTAGAAGAAGATACTTTTGATAGTGAACATTAGTTAGTTATTAACAAAAGATTTGCCTTCTTTTTTTTGGTTGAAAATTGAACTGTTTTCATTCAAATGCAATTCAATCGGGCAAATATTAATATTTCTAAAGAATCCTACGTACTTATCTAGCCATAGGGATGTAGATTAAATAATGTTTCCTTTCTTTTTTTCAATTCAAATCTGAATCAGTTACATTGGTCAACACAAACACAAATGTCTCTCAGAAATCTATATAATTTCGAGGGAATTGAATGTGACGGATAGATTTTATATAAAGCGACAAATTGCAATATAGAAAAAACTTATTAACAGACATATTATGATTCAGATTTGCAAGTAACTTTATGCATAATAATCGAAAAAAAAACTAAAATATTTGCGTGTCCTCTTTCAATTTATGAATAACAGATACTGTCGTCGTCTCTTGTCGATGAAATTACCTTCATTAACTTAAGCAATTGTAACATTTTTTTATAGAGAAGCAATAACAATAACTTACAACTTATTTACTTTACAATCAATGAAGAATATATCAATAAAAAATAATTTTCAATATCTATTATAATTTGTATTTTCGTTGTGTTATATATAGCATACCAGAACGGGAAAAAGTAAAAATCAGTATGCCATTGTTGCGTTTACAATTTATATTTTTGCGCAAAGAGTTGGTTTTGACCCGGGCAAAACGAGCTGTACGTAATCAAAAAGAACCGTTACTGCTCAATTCGTTTAAAGCACATTTAAAAGCTGTAAATTCCGTAGTTTTTATTAATTTACCAAAAATTTTAATTACGTAAGTTTTGCATGTAGTATATATATATGTATGTGAATCGTAAGAATTTCTAAAAGTTAATGCGTTGGCTCGGATCTTTCATACAGTGGCAGTCATGATTGCTCAGTTCGCCTTTGGAGCATTGGTGGTAGATATCTAGGTACTTTGGGTACACCATTACCTTGGATGAAATTGTCACCGTTCGAACCGATAAACGAGGAAAATCGAACATTTCGCATGCCTCCTGATATTAAAAAAGTTGCCAGTTGTACTACCATGAAGGTTAGAATTGAATTATTGCATTATTGCAGAATAATATGACGGTTGCCTAACCGTTTCATGTCCAAAATGTAAGAAAAATTTTCCATGATATAAACCAATCGGTATGCCGATATTCTCTATGTGGCACAAGCACATTTAAGGCTTAAGTGTGTTGTACAAGTACACTTAAGGTTTAAATGTGCGACCGAAAGTAAATTTAAATAAAAAAACACTTTCAATTGAAATTTCGATTGAATCTTTTTCCCAACATATTGTTTGGATCTTGCCAATTTGCTATCATTGTAAAATTAAATTGCGAATACAAAGTAGATGCAATAAAATAAACCAAACGAACAGTAGTATGATATATTAGGTTGGGGAAAAGGTAGTCCATCCAATCTTATAAGAACTTCAGGACTTTATTTAACATTTCGAATTGGAAAATAATGGATCCATCCAATCTTATATGAACTTCAGGACTTTATTTAACATTTCGAATTGGAAAATAATGGATTACCTTTTCCCCAAACTAATATATGTTAACTTGAAAGGTTAGACTGTACTTTTTTTTTTTTTTTTGCTTTTTTAAAGGCTTAACTAACTACTTTTTCATTCTCTCTCGATAGGTTATTACAGGGGTTCAACAAGGACAATTCCGGTTGAGTATTAGTAAAGCTCGGAAAAAAATTGACGATGAAAAAGGTGCAGAAGAGGAATCTTTAGGACTTTATGGTAAATCATTACGTGAACCCATTTTGGGTAAACATTTTCAATTACCTGGCCGTAGGGGCGTAGAGTTACCGATTGAGTTGGACGTTACAAGCTCTTATATACCGGTTTATAATCATTTGAAAATTCATGAAACAAAATCTTTTGATATGCCATCTACACCAACTTCTGTAAAACGTATCGCGAATGAAGATTATATGGACTTTTATGAGCCGATTCCTGTACGAAGTGAAGGCGTTAAATCTAACAATTTATTGTCCAACGTTTTAAAACGTGGACGAAGAACACTTCGAGAATCAGTCTTCCGTCGTGACACCGTACGAGACTAATCGCAAGAATTCCGCTATTATTTCGTATTCTTATATTCTAGCAGTGAAATAAATAAATTTTAGTGAACACTTACTTCTGCTGTCCGAATTATTTACTCTTTTTTTTTTTTTTTTTTTAGATATTACATTAATTTTATATATATATATATAACATACATTGTTTACATCCACATCAATTTTTTTTTACAAAAGTCAAATCACTTAAAAGTTTCGCAAGCTTGATATATTCAACCTTATTTAGCATCGATACGTTTTTCATTTTTTGCACAAACTAATTTAATTGGTTTTCTTTCTCTTTTTTTTTTTTTTTTTTGGATATAACACGCTACTTACAATTTTGTTGAACTTTGATCTTAGTGTACAATTTTGAACCATAATGAAAAACTTAATTCAGTTAATTGTTAGGGACAATTTCATTTTGTTGACAAAAGTTTACTCAAAATGATATTGAATTTAAGGAACACGTCATCTTATTAGTTCACTTCTACTTAAGTTATCAATTCTAATCTTAAAACCTAATTATCGACATAGCGGCTCATTTCTAAAGCGAAGACTTTGACGCCCGAGACTTCTATATTCAAATAGATTAAACATCTTTTTTTTTTTTTTATTTAAAGAAACACAGAAATCTTCGTTTAGGAGAACAAATTTGGTCTTCAATTCTTCATTTTCCTATATAGTGTCGTTAGAGCTAACACTTTACTGACCTTTCTTAAATGCTAATCAAAGAAATTTTCGTAACATATTTATATAATATTATTTATATAAAGAAAACATTTATAATATTTATATAAAGAGAACATTTCCATTATCTGTTCTTGATTAATCTCGGATTTTATAGTCGCCTTTTTATTAATCACACTACGAAACTGGAAGATACAGAGTGGAAATAAGTCGAATGATAAAAAAAAGCTGCTGCTTTGCAAACAGGGAAATATTAAATAGGGCGGAAACCGTTGCAAAATTTCAAGGTATACGTTGTTGCCGTATAAAATCTTGCTATTTATGGGAAGCCTATTCGATAATACGATTCTTCATTCACTTTCGTGAGAAAGTATTGCGAATTGTACGTATGCAAACTTTTTATGAGAGTCGTTATTAGGGAAGGAGTCTAAAGGAAAAGCTGGTCGTGGCCGAAATCTATCAAGGATGTCCCTATTCTTCTAATATTTCTGCCATAAATTACTCAAATATACTCCTAAAAACATTTTTTCAAATTTTTTGTTAATGAAATCAAGTGGAGTTAATTTTTTTAAAATCTTAAAATATAATTTGAAAAACTTCCGAGCTCCTGATGCGTACGCGTTTAAAAAGCGTAAAAGTCTGGGTCTTTTACTCGTCCAAGTAAACGGGTCTTTTAGTGCCCTAAAGTTAGGAAAAGCTGACCGAAATATCTAATGAATTGTTTTCAAAAAGGAGATTTGAAAGCATGAAATGCGAATTAACTGGGGATGTCAATGTTACTTAGACAGACTTAGCTAAACGGAATATGGTTAAAAGTGAATACATGAGTGGACAAACAATAGATCAAACGTTTAGATATATATCCTGATTGTTAGACAGACAGAGTACAGAGTAAGTAGAATGAATAGATATTAGACCTGCAAGGGAAAAAGAGCTGACGTAACGGACAAAAAAATCATCATCAATCATTTTACTTTAAATGTTAATTATTAATTCATTATACAAGTGTTGGTACATATAAAATATCAAATCATTAAATTGATATAAATTCTTAAATATATGTAAACCAAATTTTAAAAACTGAGAAGCTATCACTCTATCACCGCTGCTTGACCATCTGTGATTTTACTGGTTTTGGATTGAATCGGTACCACTTTTGCTACCTCAGTCTTTACCGTTTTCCTCGTAGATATAAAACGAAGAACATCAATTTTCATCTAATTGTCAAATGGAGGAGTCCATAGGGCTTAAATTGAAATAGCAACCTTGGTTAAAGTAAGGAAACTCTTTTTTCATATCTTTAAAGTGATTTATATCATAGCTTTCAGTTGCAGTATGTAGAGTGTTAAGAGCATTCTGTGGTATTGTATCAGATCGTTTTTCATACTGTTTTTTGTTGCGATTCTTCATTCTGGTTACAATTTCAAAGCTTAATGATGCTCTGGTTCCATTCACAAAGATGATATAATAGCCGGGTTATTGTTATCATTTTATTTTTAAATAAGCGACTATATTCGCAACTAGTTCAATTTTCATATCGCTTGAATTAGGAAAAGTAAAAAAGTGATATTCGTTTGGAGCCGAATCTTGTATACATTAACGACCGGTTTCTATATATCGTACAGAGTATATCAGATTTGTGCGGATGTATGCGACACCTAGAAGGACTTACTATAGATCCACCTTTACCTTTATATTATCTTAAGTCTGCTTGTCTTTCCGTCTGTCCACCTGCCTGCCCATGCATTCTTGTATTCAACTTTCAGATCGAAATTGCTAAGACATTTTGACGAAACTTGGTATGTTCACATGCTTTGTCTCAAAGAAGATCGCCTGTGAAAATAGATTTGATTGAATCATTTTAACGATCACTTACCATATAACGCCTCATCTGAAAATATGTTTTATATGATAAAAATTAAAATTTCTTATATTTTTCGAAAAAACTTGTATTTGGATGTAATTGTAGTGCAAAAAAAAATGTAGATTGAGTAGGATAATTTTTTGAATCACTTCCCACATAAAACCCTTTCTACGAAAACTAAGCCTCTATGTGGGCTTAATATTTAGTAATTTATGAAGCAAATGAGTAAATTTAAGTAATTTAAACAGTAATTTAAGGTAGATTTGGATCACGTAAATCTATTAGAGTTTCTTACCACCGTAACCACCATAAAACTTAAATGTACCAGATTTCGATTACATAAGTCTATTTTTGAAACTCCATCCCATAAAGGGGTTCCTATAAAAAGTTACTCTTTATATGGCAATAAATTCTAATTTCTTAATAGTTAGTCCATTGAATTAATTCAAATATATTTTCTTTCTTAGAGATTTCGTATGAAGACGATAGGTTCTTTAACATGATTCAAAAACCATATACAGGTAACCATCCTACAACGCGGTCAATAGGTTCCTGAAAAATTTCCCGTTCTAGGAAATCGCGTTGTACGTGACTTAGATCCAGTGCAAAAATTCCTAATGGAAAAAAAATAGTTTTTATTTGAGATATTTTTCTATTTATTTATTTCACCATAACAGCGTAAATTAATTCATTTATTATCAATTCATTTATTTAAGCAGGGCAAAATAAAATAAAATCTGGAAAAACAAATAAAAACGCAATTTCAACGCTATTTAACATTAAATTAAACGAAAATTCAAATCACAAGCTTCTACAAATCTCTCTCCTCTACATCACTTATTATAATTTGAGTGTGTTTCAAACGTTTTGCTCATATCATAATTCAAATTCTGCGCTTGATCCACTATCAAACTGATCCTTTTCAACGATGAATGATGAAAGAATGTGTGTGTAAATGTTTGAAAAAAATTAAATTCTAGCCATGCTATAAAGAGACAATACACACGCAGATAGGCGATCTTTCTTGTAAAATTAAAATATGTAATGTAAAAAGAGAAGAGGCTAGATCTCACAATTTTTTAAATAAACATATAATGTAAAATTAAAGTTTTTTAGAATATTGTTTAAAAAAATTGTTGAAAATCGCGTTGTAGGAGTACCGCGTTATAGGAAATTTGCCGCATTTTGCGAACCGCGTTGAAGCGAAACCGCCTTGTAGAAGTACCGCGTTATAAGAGGATTACCTGTACTGTGTATATGGTGAGACAAGTATAACAAAAAAAACTTTTGAACGATCAATACTTTTAATACTAATTTAAGGTCATATATAGAGAAGATTATATGGGTGAGTAAGTAACTAACAAAATGACAAATTATTTTTTTACAATTCTTTGTTTTTTAATACGGTTTACTTTTGAAGAAAGAGTTTTGTTTTTATCAAACAATATTACTGAAGGATGACTGCTAAATGGTGGAGAAAAGTTCACAAGTGTTAATAACTACTCAAAATACATGAAAATTATTTGTATTACATTGTTAATACATGTAATTTTAAAATTTTTTCCAAATGTTTCGATACATATTTCTAAACTTATTTCTTATCATTCTGATTTTTTAGACTAATGAAATAAATTCTTAGAAAAAAAATTTTTTTTCCAAACTTAAAAATTGATATTCGCTTAAAAAACGATCAAAAAATCGAACGAAAATTTTAAAAATGGGGCACACATTGTTACTGCTGAATTTTATATTGCAGTTATAAATTTAATTTAGACCAAAACAAATTCATCCTCTTAATTTTTGTTAATTAATTCTGAATTCCTGGAATATAGGAAACAAGGCTCTTTTGCGAAGCATTCAATACTATTAGAAATATATATATTAGTTTAGAAACAAGCTTTCATTGTTTATTAAAGTAAACTAAAAGTATAAGCATACGACGAAAAGATATTTTATTGCAATTTTAGTAAAAGTTGTTTGTTTTCTTATTAGTTTTCTTTATTAGTTTTCTATTTGTGTTATGATTAAATAAGTGCTATATTTTTTTAAAATTTAAATTCAATATAAATATAAAACTTTAAACTTTACACATATATATTTCTACATAAAAATAACTATTTTTCTTGAAACTTGTTCCTTTTTTCTTTCTATATGCTCTTCGGGGGAACGATAATGCACACTAATGTTAGCATTTTCTTTGCTATCGTTAGAGATCTAATAATATATTCTTGATGGAAGTAAGATGATGAATCAGTTTAGCTATATATACATTTGCGTGTCAATCAATCATTATTAAAAAAAAAAACCTGAACAATTGAGACCGAAAACTTAAGTTTGCTCCACAAATTGCCGGAAAATAAATTATTCTTAGAATAACTTACAATTTCTATAAAGTGTTAGTATAAAATTTGGCACAATAATTAATTATCAAAAAGCCCTAGCGGGAAAAATAATATTAATCAACTAAATGACACGCCCATAATTAACAAAATTTTTCTCCATATAGTTGAGGCGGCAAATGTTTAAGAATTGTCTACCTGTGGTGCATATAAATTTTTTTTATTTGTTATATTTGTGAGCGTAATAAAAGTGCAAAATCAAATTTAAGGTGCACGTCTGCTGAGAGTAATCGGGTTCTTCTAACATCCTTTCAATTATCATATTCATTTAAAAGGTTGGTAGCGTCAAACATTTGGGCAGCAATATGTACATAGGGTGAATCTTTACCGGAGAGGCATTCAATCGCGTTGATCACTAAATTTATGATGCTACTAATGTCCAATTCTTGAGGATCAGTTGTTGGAACATTTTTTTCTGCCATTGTTTGCTGTTTGAAATTTAAACACAAAGTTTCATAAGAAATTAATTTTGAAATTTCAGTTTAAGTAAATAAGAAAAAAATAAATAAATAATAAACCTACAAGATTGTCCAGATATTGTAATAATTGTTGACCAACAGAAGCCACTATAAGATATCTCTTTTGGGAAAAATTCGTATATAGATTTAAGCGACGTCCCGCAACTTCTAATAGCAAGCGTCCCATATGCTCATCTTTAGGTATATCTTTCAACATAGTTTCAGCATTTTCATCATAACCATGACTGTACAAATCAGCGATCTAACCAGATGTGCAACAGAAACATAAATTTTAATTATAACATATAACGCTTCCTTCGAAGATTTAAATTTACCTGGCGTCTTCGCAATGGCAGCTGATCTAAGCCCCAACTTTGTGCTAAAGCGGAAATTTTCTCCATATATTCGATATGTTCGAGGATGAAAACTTGTGAAAAATCCTCGCGTATCAAATCCATCGAAGCTGTTATAACTTTACATAAAAAATTAGTTCTTAACGATTGTAAAGCCGGATCGGATGTAGGTAATGTAAAGGGCAACTCCTTATTAATATCCATAAAGAAAGCCTTATTGCTCATAGCATCGAATAGTGTAGTTAAAGGTTTGGGAAATTTCAGTTGAAAATTAACAATAAAATGTAAAGCATCACACAATTCGAAATGCAGTTTTAATAGCTCTTTTATAGCATGATGCTGTTGAATCGCTAGATATGGCAAGGATAACGGCCCTTCATTTAAAGATTCTTCAAAATTTAACTCTCTTTTTTCATAATTTACAGAGTCTTCCAGATGTTTTATAAAGTCAAGGCAGAGCTCCAGAAATTCAGGTAATGACGAAGCGTTCATGTCAATATTTTGTTGACATAATTTATTTTTGGGTAAACGTCCAACTTTGTCGATTAATTTTGTTGAAGATTGTAATGGAAATTTTATAGTTGCCTGCCATAACATACAACTAATACCATGTTTTAATGCATAATCATGAATTTTAAATTGATCTAAGCAAATTAGAGTTGCTCTGAAATGTTGAAGACTATTTAAATTTTTACTCCAGTAAATCATATAATGCCATGACATTAAACTTAGTAGAACACCCGATTGTAAGCTGAATGGGAAATGTTTACGAAGTAAAGTTAACTTCGCCAACACTGCTTCTTTTTTTATATCCATAGCATTTGATGCTTTCCTCTGTAAGGGATTTTCATCGATCTCTTCGTCGTTACTTTTTTCTAAGGTTTTGGTACAACTTTCGTCTGCTGTAATCAATTTCTCGTATTCCACAATTTCCGAAGGGTGTATTCGCGTATTAATAAGCCATTGAGCAGTTAAATCTGTGACTACACCTTTCCCACCATTTACAATGAATTTCAAACTGCAATTTGGTGGTTCATAAGGAATTTCAGGCATTACGGGTTCTGAGCATATAATCCGACATCTAAAGTCATGAATATAAATAAGATGAAAATTATAAGAGGCTCAAATCGAATGACTCGCAAATTACTATTCCAAATATTTATATATTAGTCTGGGGAAAAAGAAATCCATTATTTTTTCGGTAGATGACTACACTGGTAGACTTCTCGTAAAGTATCGATCAAACAATTTCAGATTTATGCTCGTTGGAAAGGCGACATTTCGCAGTAAAAAAAATTCTTGTGTTGTTTTTTGTTTGGTG
>KK351013.1:4879342-4895003 GCA_000671755.1 Glossina brevipalpis
CAAAACGGTGCATATTTGACCCAAATCGGACAATCCGAAGCATGTTAAGTAAAGTCCTGAAGTTCATATAAAAATAATGGATTTCTTTTTCCCCAAACTAATATGTAAGAAAGAAGATATTTGTAAGCGGGGGGATATGTAAAATGAAGAGTTAAAACGTTCGGCAAGGTGGACAAGACAATTAAATATTCTCTAACGATTGGCTTCCTAAAATGCCACAAATTATACTTTCTTGTCACGAAACGGTGTGCTTTCGACGAGGATCCTTCTAAAGCAAATAATTCGACTTATGAGATCCATAAGGTTAGCCGTACAGTATATTTGTTTGACAAATCATTATTTTCTTCCTATTTTCATTAGAAGGCACTACAAAGTAGGCTTTAGTGCTATATAAAGATTTACTTTTTGTATTAACGTTTATACGCTAAAAAGCTTTTTATGTGCAATGATTGCAAAAATAACCCGTTTCGAACCATGCTCAATAATGTTCGCCTTATTGCTCTAAGTCTTTATCAAAATGTTGCAAAATTTGCGAACTGTAAATTGAAAAACAGTGCATAGAATTATCGAGCAGACAGATCGGCACAATAAAAGCCGCCTTTTATACTTGATATGATAAGAAATACCTTATGGATTCACGGTGACCACATATTGCGGTATACATGTATAAATCAAGCATTTGAAATGTTTCTTTGTTTTTGATATTGGACTAGGGATAATTTTCAATGTATTATTATTATTATTATTATTATTATATTTTCTAGTCTAATGAAATTAATTCTTAGACTAGAGAAATTAATTGAGCACTAGCAACATAGGCTATCGGCTCTGCTTTTCAATGTAAATACTTACTCTAATATAGCCCCCAGTATGGCTATATCTTCTAATTTTGCTATTAGCAAGGCCCATTGAGCTTCATCGTGAGAGATATGTTCCCAGTTTTCCTCTTCCTCAAGTTGTGAGCTCTCATCGCAAGATCCCTTTATTAATAAAATAGCATAATGAATAATTTTCCTATAGAAGCTTTCGAAGCGATACCTCTTTATAATCCTGTCGTAACTCCTTAGCTACTGTTTTACATACTATAGCGACAAGAAGACCTAACGATTTTGTACTTTGGAGTAATAATTCTCGCACTTTCTGCCACCATGGTGATATAGCATTATAAGCGTAATCATTAACTACATCTCCGGTTATTTCACATATTACTCGTATTATGGCTCCCAAACGTGACATATCCTCAATAATTTCCTCACTGAAACAAACATTCTTTTTTTAAATTTTATTGCTTTTTCAATATCTTTATCAATATCTACTTACGTGTTTTTATATGAAAACGGTTTTTCCAACCAATAATGTAAAATTAATATCAATAGATCTTGACTTGGTATCATTGACTTTTTTGCTGCTCTCTCGAAATTTTCAATAGAAAATCCATGATTAAAAAAGGCACTAAATAATTTACCACTAACATCCCCATAGTTGTCACTTTTCTCCTGTCGCAAGGTCAAGTTATTTTTGCAATTAACTTGAAAAAGTGATACGAAATCAAAAAAATCCCCGAGTTCATCATATTCCAAATCAAACTTTACTGATCGACCAGTTGTTATCTGCCCATCAGTATGCGATGAAAATTTATCACTTGATCCAACATCGCTTAGAAGCAGAACTAATTGTTGTATAATTACTAAATAATTATCTGGAAATTTGAATAATTCCAATTGTCCTGATTTATCACATCTTTTTATACTTAAATAAAAATCACAAAGTGTTCGATAATTTTCAATTGTAACATAAAGATCTTGATAGCTATCAAGATCGTTGATATCTGCGGGATTATTAATTTGTTGCTTTAGAGTTAAGATAAAGGCATTTGTGATGATTTCAAATGTGGAGGCACGCAATTGTTTGCTTTTCAACAAGGTTTCCAAACATTGTTGTCTTATTTCCACCGTTTGAAATTCAGCTGCAAAATTCTCTAATTCTTCAGTACTTAAATTTAAAGAATCATTGGAACGTAACATATTTTTCAAGCGTCTCAGTAAGTGAATATCGCGCGATGTGGCAGAATTCGTCGCACTAAGAGCGTAATGAAAGGGTATTTCTATTTCCTTCACACAACTATCATTAGGGTCTAAGAATAAACAGGTATAATTATAGGCACGAATTTTCCTAACATCTTTGTTGAGACCTATAAAATAATTTGTTGAGCAACTTGGAAAATTAAAATAATTTTTTTTCTTAAATCTTTGCTCACCTATCAAACCGTGCGTATTATAAATTAGTTGACCATTTTTGCTGACTGTGAAAGCTGAAATTTTAGGACCATATTGTAGAGGCCATATTTCTAAACAACCCAATCGTGGAGCAAAAATAACCAGAAACATTGCTTTTCTACGTGAAGTTTGTACATTTTTAAGAGTCTTTTCTTTGACTAAAATGAAACCACATTGGGCATCTCTATATCCTTTCCATACTCTTAAAATTATTGATCTCTGGCAATCTACGAGCATAACACGCTCTAAATTGTCTACTACGGCTGCCAAACGACCGTTTGGTGCAATGACAACGGAGTAAGCGTCCCTTTTATCGTCACAGAATTGGAATTTTGAGCGCATTTGTATATCTTTGGCTCCCGTTAAAGATGATTGATCTTCATCCTCAGTGGTGGCTGGGGAACGACCGAAAAAGTTTCCAAAAATATTGCGATAAGCTACACCTATCACATCTTTTGCTACTTCACCTAAAGAGATAATTTTATAGCCTTCTTCGGCACTATAAAAGCCAAGGTATGGTCCTTTTCCAACACCCAGCACTGTTGAGCTTTGTGTCGGATTCTCGGTAACGCGTGTATAATAACCACTGTTCAAGCATTGGTCTATGCAGTGATCAAATATTTTGGGTGCATTGAAGGCAGCGACGGCAGAATCATTTATCACCGTACGATGCTCAAGAGGAAAATGCAATTTTTGGTATGTAAGAATATCAGCAATTTTTAGTGTCGCTTCTGCGTTTAACGAAGAGAAGTTATTCCGTCTCAACGTGCGCTTTAAATTATGACGCAAATTATTCAAATGTGGTATAAAATCCAAACCCTTAATACAACATAAGCAATGTTCGTAAGTAACATAAATAAATGGTTCGGCTTCAGATTCACGCGGCGGACTATAAGCTTTTAGATTGAGAACTGGACCTTCATGGAAACTATATATATATATATAAATTCAAAAATAGGGAACAATCAAATATTTAATAATCGTTACCTTTGTGAAAAAATTTTAATTCCAGTATCTGTATAAAAAACTACATTTCCTGAACTCAATCCAAAAACTATACAAGTCCATTCAGCTCCAGAACTCACGTTATATCCAAGCATGGGTAGGCAGAGAACTGAAGTTATTATTTCATTTGGGTCGTCTAATTCCCCACTCCAACCCAGAGAATATGTAACCATCGGTGATTTGTCATCCCAACAAGAACTTAGTAAAGCAATTTTTTCGCCTTGAGCCAAAGCGATTAATTCTCCCATTGGCGAAATAGAATAATGAACTGCGTTTAGCCAGTTGTCATCTGGAAGAATAAAATGGCTTAATATAAAAGACACAAATTTTCAAATGTTTTTCTCTTTTTTTTTACCGTGACCTAAACCAAAATATTTTTGCACTTTAGAAAAATCTATTATATTTCCAAAACTTTTTACTTCACAAGCCATTTGTATTGCGTGAACGTTTACAAATCCAACATGCAAATATATAAATATTTTTCTTTTCGATGGAACATACAATGAGAATATGTTTTTATTTCTTTATTACAAATTACAAGTAAATTCAACAAGAACCCATAACGAAATTGTTTACGTACATATGTGCACTGGGTTGCCATATTTCCTTATTAATTACATTCGTCATTGACTTTCTTCAAAAATTCAATGCCTGATAGGAAAAGAATATTTAACTTTAACGATAAGAAGAAAAGATTGAGTTTAAAAAAGAAAATCATTAATGTGTTCGTTTAAATTACTTTCCGCATGTTCAACTTATATCCCCAAGTCTGAATAAAGGTCGAACCGAGACAATATGTCAATAGAACTGCGGGCAATGCGTGGCTATAAAGACAATGAAGCCACGTATTTTGCTTGTTTCTTTCTTTTTATCTTCCAGGCACTGAAATATAAATGCTGCCTTATTGGGCTGAGCCCCTTACAGCCTTAAATTGATATTGCCCTTTTTCAATTCCTACATGATTAACATCTAATTTAAATTACGCACTGATTTTTCGAATATAATGGTAATACTTTGTGAAGCACAAGCGGCAACTTTTTTCACATCTATTAACAATAGTTTCGCAACTGTATCTAAACATAGATTTTTTTTAAAGAGTCTTTATATATCTGAAGTTTTCTGGACCATTTGCCGATTTATTGTTACATTAGAAATTTAATTGCAAAATGCAGTGCAAACAAAACGATGTTGGTATATCTGTACGTCCACCTATACATGAACCGAATTTTCCAGAATTCAAGAAGCCTTCCCCAGTGGGTTTTTTTAGTATAGATACTGATCGAGATTTATGGATATCGTTATTTAAAACTGCCGGTCTTGGACAAGTGCAGTTTGAATTTAAATTCAAAATTTAGAAATGGAGTCATCAAATACGAATTATATCTTTCTGAGATTATAAACTATATATTTAAATTTCTTTATGATTATTACAACATTTTCGTAGCTATAAATCCACCTGAATTCGTAGCGTTCCGCTGTCTATTGAGTCTTATTATGTGTACACCAAATCGAAATCAAGAAAGTTGTTGCGTGCATGTCTCTCGCTTCAATATCACATTGTATATATTACGGGCTGAAACCAGTCAAGACTGTTTTGAAAGTCCTTATGATTCAGACTAGCAACAATACTTCAATGCGTACGAACTTAATTTTCAATAATATTGCCTCCCGAAACTGCCTTGGAAGCAGCTTAATGATGCTGTTCTAGTTGATGAATGTGTAGAGTTTCGATGCATTTTTTAATCTTCTTTGGAGAATTTAAATCTCTTATATTGCGCTCAAATTGATGGCACCATTAACAATCAGTCTGTACATCTGTAAGAAATGTGTTCAAAATATTTCAAAATTTTTTTTAACGGTGGTTTTTTCTGTTTTAGCAATTATAAGGATACTGATTTGGAATCGTTCAAATTCATGGAAGTCAAGATATTTGGAGATAATGATCGTTACAAAATGTGCAATGTATTTGCTTCATGATAGCGCTCCAACATATACAGCAAAACTGGTCAAGAAAACGATTGAGGTATTAACTCAATCGTTTCCTCTTTTTGAATATTTTCGTATTCGGCTGACTTATCAGTGTTGGCTCCGTTCGATTACTCAAATCAGATGGGACGAATTTTGAGACACCTTCCACATATCCTATGTGAGGAAACCGGTTATTTGGAACAAAGGTCAAATTTTATAATTTAAATCAATAATTTGACATAAAAATTATCTATACTAGATTTTGAGCACGTACGTCTGTTCTTTGGACCCAAAGAAGGGTCCATCTAAGGGTTCTCATGAAAACTAAGTCTTCATATGACAACAAAGTCTAATTCTTAACATTATGTGGCGGAAAAATAAGAAGATTTTTGACCGAAAAATTAAATTTGCTTAGCTTGGAAAAAATGAGTTCAACTTTTAAGCGGGCCTGATGAACACAAGAAAGTAATTTTTCTTCCAGATAGTGAATCAGTTCATAAATCCTGTTTTCTTGAATTGCTCTCTCACGTACGATGTTCGTCAGACTTTGCTCCCCATATGGGTTTTTCTTTCTAAACTTAAAATAAAATTGATAGATAATAAAAAATTTGAATAGAAGGAGTCACCGATTCTCACTATAAACAGGATATTGAAGCCATAGGACATAGCTTTGGCAAGGCCATTGAATTAAGAGAAGGTTATGTTAAGGTGAAGATATAAAAATAGTTTTTTTCTCAAGTGGTTTGAATCTAATGTACGATCACTATTGTGTTAATTAATATTCTAATAAATAAAACAAACAGGTTTTGCTTCTTTTTTTAATTATTCCTGACTTATAAAAATTTATTTCTTTACAAATAAATTTTACATAAAATTATATAGAAAATTAACCTTTAAAATTAAAATTATCGTGTATCAAATATAAACGTAAAGCGAGACTGTGTGTTTACATGTATATAATTTTTTTGCTTTTTTATAGATCCGATCCCAAACCTCCACCAATAAAATCTTTCAATAATAGAGCGCAATTTACTGGCAAAACTCGACACCAATTATTAATATAAAGAAGACTACTAGGTATAGTAACTTCACGAATGTTTGCGCGATGAGCTTCAACGATATGTTCAGCAACTACTTTGGGATCTAATAAACCCAAAACCGAAGGAAATTTTATTATTGGCTTCTTGCATAATCCAGTATTAGTCATATATGGATAGATAACGGAACCCGTAATCTGTGTTATTATAAAAAAAGAATGGCACTCGAATACGTATTTATAGGTAACGTCGTACAATATTTACTTTATTTTTATAAGGACCCGTTCGCGTTTCCTCATGTAAAGCTTCCATAAGACCACGAACAGCAAATTTAGAAGCACAATACGGTACAACATTCGCATTTCCCACCAAGCCAGCAATAGAGGACATTGCTGTTATATGGCCATGATTTTGTTGTTTCATATGTGGCAAGAACGCCTGTAGAGTCCAAAATTGAGAAAAAACATTTATTTCGAAAACCTGCCTGATTTCATCCGCAGTTTGTTGTTCGAATGGATGAGTTGGCATAATTCCTACATTATTAACCAGCACAGATACTAAACCAATTTCATTTTTGATACGATCAGCCAATTGTAAAACTGCATTACGATCAGTAACATCACAACTGAAATGAATTCAAAATTGAAAACCGTTTGTACTATATAATATTATAAAATATTAAAAATTAATTAACATACGTATAACTGTAAACGGACCCAGCGTTCAAACGTTTAGCTTTCTTGACCGTTACTTCATTATTTTTTTCATTGATATCTATGCATATTACAGTGCTACCAAGAACCGTATAGTGTAAGGCCAATTCCCTTCCAATACCATGACCAGTTCCTGTAATCTAGAAATAAATAAAGCATTTTTATAAGAACTCTTTTTAAGGAGAGAGTCAATCAGTCAGCTAGAAGTTTTTGTGACTTACCAACACAATTTCTTTGCTAACGTCCTTAAGCTTTTTAGGGATAAATAGCTGCACAAGACTAATACATAATTCCAGAATGATTCTTATAAAAACAATAAGAAATTCCAATGTATGCTGTACTATATCAAAGATACGTTTCATAACCGCAATATCACTAAAAGAAAATATTAAAAAAATTAAAGCAGTTCCAAAACAATTTCTATCAAGCAGTTAATGTAATCTTTATATGCCAAAAATTTACAATTTTCAAAATCTCTCTCGATTAAAATCGATGAGTAACACTGCTACTACCGCCGCATTAAATTGATGTGAAAAATGGATCGCATGGAGTCTTTACGAAAAATACGTTTTTATAAATCTCTGATTTTTAATATTTTATGGTGAAATTTGATTTATATTAATAATTTGGCATAAAAGTTAACTGTACCATTAACTAAAAGTTAAAATAACGTAAACGTCATGTAATCGATAAATGAGATTTCACGTTACACTCTTCCACTTGCATTGCTCGCAAAGAATTATTTTTATTGTGACGGAAACATTTCTCATTTCGCATTTCATGGAAATTCCTAATGATTTATGTACTAGTAAAAAAAAATCGTTTACTCGAAGCTGTCATATAAATTTTTATAGACAATTTAATCGGTTTATGAAACAATGTTGAAGTATATACACCGTGGACAGAACGTAATGAGACTCTATTTTTTTCAAAATAGCCACGCTATAATATCGATGTCTATATTTTTTTAATAGTTTAGTATGGCTATTGTGACATCATTAATTCGACATACGTGCCCTTTTGGATTAATAGGAGTTCCGAATAAAATTTTTTTTTAACCTGATACATTAAAAATATTACAAAAACCTACGATGTTGAGTGTTTATGAAGGGGCCAAGATTTGAAGTCGTATAAATCATTTAATGAGATTCGTGAGGTATTCGAAGACGAATCACGTTCAGAAAGATGAGGATACTGATGAAAAGATTGAACAAAATCAAAGAGCGAATGGGAGAGAGTACTTATCAACCGTCGATGCCAATAACTTTAAAAGGTGATTAGGACTTATCTCCTCTATTTTCTTGTTTGGTTACAAAAGTTTTAAATTTTTTTGAAAATGAAGTTCCGAACAGAGAAGTTTGTATCAGTTGTTCATCACTGTCATACCAACTAAAAATTATTCAAATCGATATTGAAGCGTGGCTACTTAAAAAAATTCTTAGTCTCATTACTTTTTGTCCAGAGCAGTGCAATTAAATAATAGATTTTGAGAAGTTGCAAAGTCCAAAGCAATTAAATTAAAGTGTCAAGACAAAATTCCCAAAAAGTCGAGTTAAGTCCATCAAACAGAATGCAAATTGACAGTTTTGCTCGATATGCACAAGGTAACAAAACGAAGCCTTAAGTAAAATACAATTATAGGTGCAAATATCGACCTATAAGTAAGCGATTCACCAAAGACATATCATTCATTATCTTCTTACAAAAAGAGCAAGTCAGCTGATATTAGATGGACATTAGCGGAATAATTATATTTTACCACATCGCTAAGACATTTCAATAGGACGCTGCAGGTTGTCAGAATGTTAATGAGAAATTCAAGTTATTAAATGCGAATGACCATGAGTAATGCTCCATGTGATAAATTGTACTTCAAAAATTGTGATAAACATCCTTCTACTTGTATGAATAGAATATTTAATTTATATTTTTCTATTTTGTTTGATATAATTTATTATGGATATTATATTTAAGTGAAATTATTATTAATATTTTTCATATTTAAATACGAGCATGAGATCATCCTTAAAAAAACTATCTAATCAAATGTATACAAAATAAAAAGAGAATTATTTACTTTCTAAATCGGCTTGTATGACCTAATACCCGATATAAATTAAAACAAGTTAGAACCTTATAGTCACGGGTATAGTCGATCATAAATACCACCGTACACCATTTTGCTTAAAAGAATTTTTGTGTTTACTTTCGTGAAAAAGCGTTACAAATTATAGATTATTTCCATGTAAAGACATGGTTTTCATGGGAGCCTTATAGGGAAGAAGAAGGCTTAAAGCGTGAACTACGCAATCCAAATTAAGCAAACTTATTTTTTTTCCCCTGAAAATTAGAATTTGTTGTCAAATACAGACTGTCATGAGAACCCTTATATGTGTTAGGGTCAAAAAAAAATAGATCTACGGAGTCCAAATGTAATAATTACTACTACGGGCCGAATTTCATCATGAGATAATACTTTTTCTCATATAAAGGCTTACTTTTCATGAGAATTATTACATAGAATGAAGTCCAAAAAGTAGATGTATTTGGTTCAAACTTGATACATTTCATTTTTACGTCAAATTATTATTAGGAATTCACTTGCATCATAAAATGTGAACAATTAGATTTTTTTACCATATAAAAGTTTTCTTTTTAATAGGAACATTTATATGAGAGGTAACTCAAGAACGGTCTGATCCGATCCAAATTTTCGATATTTATTTTATACACTGGAATACTATTTTTTGTCAATTTTTCTCGAAATATATAACAATTTGTAATTTAAGATATCGGCTTCAAATATTTAGCAAAAACATTGGAAGTTCTTGCACTCAGATTGTGGTATGGAAAATGCACCAAATTAGTCAAAGGGCACGTTTATAGTGCAATATAAACTGAGAATATCTGTCTTCATAAGAAAATATATAACCGGTTTTTTCGTGGCTTACTTATAAACTGCAACAGGTGCAACTATAAAAATTTGCGCTTATATTCTATATAGATGATCCTGAAGTACCTAGACAAACAAGGGATAAGGGATAGGCCACTTCCACCTAATTTGATAGACTATCGAAATATCCTTTTTCTAACAAAATATGTGTAATAACCAGAAAGAAGACTCAGAGATCCCCAAAAAGTATGCATATTCTGAATCCATGTAAACATATTCCTCCGTTGCCCGTCTGCTCATTTATGTAAGGTCGATCTGTGGTAAACATTTTCTAGATCGCAAAAATTAAGATATCGACTTTTAATTTGGCAAAAACCTTGAAAGCTATTGGTATTGAAAATTGGACAAATTGATCAAAAGACATGAAATACAAATAACATCTCTTCTTTGTGGGCTTTTCGCTTATTACTCATAAAGTGCAAGGAATACATAGTAAAAATATCAATGCGTGTTCTATAAAAACGGACAAAATCAGCCAAGCCCATCCAATATTGTACAGTTTCAAATTTTGTTTTTCAGGAATTTTTTTTTAAACAAAACTGATAATAATAGTAGTAATAAAATAATACAACTTTTTTAGTCACTTGAGATTATTAAGGTAATCACTTAATCACTTATTTGCGTCCCGCAAAGATAATTGAAAATAGTAATAAATTAATAAAAAAATATATATTTACATGAAACATACTAGACTCGTAAACTGCAAAAAAGACCCTTATTATGTCCAAACAAATATGAGAACAGTTTTTAGAACTTGAAATGAAGCTTTAAGCTTTAAAAACATCTTAAATATAAATCTTCTGTTACGAACTCAATGGAAAACTTGATATACTCCCACTTTTAGTTGTTTTGTATGCCAGTAGATATATTCCGTAATTAAAAATAAAACAAATCTGACAAGTATTTGCATAAAAAGAATTTATTTAAATAGCAATACATTTAAAAAAAGCTTGTAGATAATAATATAAGTTAAAACTTCCTGTATCCATGAACTTATCAAACTTTATGAAAAATATATATATTTAAGTGCCTTTTTTTTAAGTACTTTACCGTTTTTTTTTCCTTTTTTCTTTTAATTAATGGAAGTGAAAAAAAGAGTTTTTGTGTATTCTTCACCAGAAGGATCTCTGACCTTTTGTTATCTTTCGTTATATGCGGGTTTAGATATTTATCTGTTTGTCTGACCCTGATATTGATCTGTGACTTGTCAGAAAATGCTTAAATCAGTTGAGAATTTTCCATTAGTGCGAAAGTAAATTTGCTGTAGATTTGTCCTACATGTGTATAATACTGTATATTACAACCTTATGTATTGTAAATTTACGAACCACTGACACGAATCTAATTTAAGGCATATTACGAGGACCATGTGTGGTGAAAGGGAATTTGAGGTAACAATATATTATGTTTCATGGCTTCTTTCGACTTTTTTCTTAACCTAATTTTAGACTGCCGTATAAAAGAGTCACGAAATCAAATTGTCTAGGAAATGCATTGCCTTAACGAGAGGGCGCGTCAATATGTCCTTCTATCGTAGCAACACTTTTCGGTCTATTCGCGTGCTGTGCAAAGTTTTTTTTTTTTTTTTTTTTTTTTTTTTTTTTTTTTTTTTTTTTTTTTTTTTTTTTTTTTTTTTTCTAATAAAATTGCGGTAATTAACGTCATATCAACGACAAACTCTTTTGCTTTTTCTATAGATTTTTCATTTTTAAGTATTTAGTATCGAAGTTCTCCTTTTATTTAATTGAAAGTATTTTCTATTTAATTGAAAGTATTTTCTATTAATCATTAAATTTGAATGAGTAGTGGGCTCTATGAGAATTCAATAGAAGTGTAATATTTGACTGATGAATAATACTTATGATAACATTTTATTTAATCAATTATTAATATATGATTTGAAAACGTCAACATACTTTCCGAAGTTAAGTTGCACCGGAAGATATTTGATGAACAATTAATTGAAAAAATATATATACATTTTTACTTACCTCGTATTATCATTTTCCATTATTACTATATTTATCTAATGAACAGGAAATTGTATGGTGACGCTTGATGATTTGATTTTCTATTGAATATATAAGAAAATTATATGTTTTTCTCTAAAAATAAATACTTAATTTTATAATCTTTTTTTTTTCTTTTTTTTTTTTATAAACATACATGATTGATTTATTGATTATAATAATAACGCTGAACTTGCATTTTTATTATTGCAAGCAACTATTATGCCAACACAATAACGTATAGAATGTAATTGGACTACTTAAAAGTATGAAGTGACCAGACGTTTAAATAACTTGTTGTGCCAAAAAATTTAATCAATATATACGACCCATTTTAATTCCATACTTGTTTTCAAGTCACATCATCGGTAACAACGGAATTGCGTTCATGCCTTTAATACGTTGACATTAACTTACTCCAACTTACACTGTAAGTATCGTTCAGTAACTTAATTCAAATATATAGACCACAGCAAATTGATAATTCGTTTCCCGAAGAAAAGAGAGAAAAAAAGAGTCCAGTGATCAAATTGATGCGAACACAAGTAAATTTATAGAAACAATAATAAGTTTCTGTTGTTTTCTATTAAAAATTAAGAATTTATTGTAAAAGATCGCTTTATCCTGTTTTTTTTTTTCGAAGTATTGTCCTTCACTAGCTGATACTTCTTGCCTCGGGAGAGACAACCGGCCTTTTGAGGCTGTGCACAAAAAGAGTCATATGTTTTGCATTGTCGTAAGAATGGAAACCTCTATACAATAGCTAGTTTCGATTACGTGCCTCATGATGACATTGTGCCTTATGCAGATTTACAATTAAAAAAACAAAGTCGGAAAAGTCCCTCTAGACCACCCAATCAGTCATCGATTGTAACTAGTGTTCATCAGAAAAAGTATAGTCTCCAGTATGATAACAACGGGAAGAGTAACACATTTCAGCTTAGTGCCACTAAAGTTTGGTCGGTTGTTTTTTGCTAACTGTACTCGAATTTCGTTGTGCTGAAAAATCACGATACTATGACTTTGGATATATATTAGCTTGGGGAAAACGTAATCCATTATTTTCCAATTCGAAATGTTAAATAAAGTCCTGAAGTTCNTTTTTTTTTTTTTTTTTTTTTTTTTTTTTTTTTTTTTTTTTTTTTTTTTTTTTTTTTTTTTTTTTCTAATAAAATTGCGGTAATTAACGTCATATCAACGACAAACTCTTTTGCTTTTTCTATAGATTTTTCATTTTTAAGTATTTAGTATCGAAGTTCTCCTTTTATTTAATTGAAAGTATTTTCTATTTAATTGAAAGTATTTTCTATTAATCATTAAATTTGAATGAGTAGTGGGCTCTATGAGAATTCAATAGAAGTGTAATATTTGACTGATGAATAATACTTATGATAACATTTTATTTAATCAATTATTAATATATGATTTGAAAACGTCAACATACTTTCCGAAGTTAAGTTGCACCGGAAGATATTTGATGAACAATTAATTGAAAAAATATATATACATTTTTACTTACCTCGTATTATCATTTTCCATTATTACTATATTTATCTAATGAACAGGAAATTGTATGGTGACGCTTGATGATTTGATTTTCTATTGAATATATAAGAAAATTATATGTTTTTCTCTAAAAATAAATACTTAATTTTATAATCTTTTTTTTTTCTTTTTTTTTTTTATAAACATACATGATTGATTTATTGATTATAATAATAACGCTGAACTTGCATTTTTATTATTGCAAGCAACTATTATGCCAACACAATAACGTATAGAATGTAATTGGACTACTTAAAAGTATGAAGTGACCAGACGTTTAAATAACTTGTTGTGCCAAAAAATTTAATCAATATATACGACCCATTTTAATTCCATACTTGTTTTCAAGTCACATCATCGGTAACAACGGAATTGCGTTCATGCCTTTAATACGTTGACATTAACTTACTCCAACTTACACTGTAAGTATCGTTCAGTAACTTAATTCAAATATATAGACCACAGCAAATTGATAATTCGTTTCCCGAAGAAAAGAGAGAAAAAAAGAGTCCAGTGATCAAATTGATGCGAACACAAGTAAATTTATAGAAACAATAATAAGTTTCTGTTGTTTTCTATTAAAAATTAAGAATTTATTGTAAAAGATCGCTTTATCCTGTTTTTTTTTTTCGAAGTATTGTCCTTCACTAGCTGATACTTCTTGCCTCGGGAGAGACAACCGGCCTTTTGAGGCTGTGCACAAAAAGAGTCATATGTTTTGCATTGTCGTAAGAATGGAAACCTCTATACAATAGCTAGTTTCGATTACGTGCCTCATGATGACATTGTGCCTTATGCAGATTTACAATTAAAAAAACAAAGTCGGAAAAGTCCCTCTAGACCACCCAATCAGTCATCGATTGTAACTAGTGTTCATCAGAAAAAGTATAGTCTCCAGTATGATAACAACGGGAAGAGTAACACATTTCAGCTTAGTGCCACTAAAGTTTGGTCGGTTGTTTTTTGCTAACTGTACTCGAATTTCGTTGTGCTGAAAAATCACGATACTATGACTTTGGATATATATTAGCTTGGGGAAAACGTAATCCATTATTTTCCAATTCGAAATGTTAAATAAAGTCCTGAAGTTCATATAAGATTGGATGGATCCATTATTTTCCAATTCGAAATGTTAAATAAAGTCCTGAAGTTCTTATAAGATTGGATGGATTACCTTTTCCCCAAATTAATATTATTCGTCCCAACTTCTTCAATTATTGTTAGTATCACTCCGCAAATATAATTCCATTTGTTTGGAACTAATCATATCCATCTGACCACCCTAAATTGAAACGCCAAGCTTATTTAGCTTTATCGTTCATGTTAATAGTTCGTCTACAGGCTGCATCAGGCTTATTTGTGCTTTGGATCAAATAACGCAAGCATTGTTCATTTCTCGTAAAGATTTCGCGGTACTAACTTTCGCTTAGTCGGCGCAAAACTTCACATTTTCACACTAGATGTTACCAAATGACTAAACTTACGATATTATGTTTTATATGTTTTATATTTTTTACAAAACCTTCTGGTGGGACCGTTTCTTTCTCAAGCGCCGACAACTTATTTGTACTACTAATATATTAGTTTGGGGGAAAAGAAATCCATTATTTTTCAATTCGAAATGTTAAATAAAGTCTTGAAGTTCATATAAGATTGGATGGATTTCTTTTTCCCCAAACTAATATGTGTAAAAAAAAAAATAAGATTAACGTATATTCCTAACAGTAAGTGGATTTTTGAGCAATAGCGAATAGGAAAAAAACACAATCCGATCCTAAAAGTGTGCATGAAAAGCAACATTTTTTTCCGAGAATCTCGAACATATGAAATGATATGTTAATAGAGCTACTAGGATAGATTGCTTAGTGGATTCGGTAGATTTTTGATTTATTTACACACATTAAATGGTATTGTGAGCAGGTGTATTGACTCCAAATACTAATACTTTAGGTTTATGCTGTTACCAGAGATGGCCAATTCTACGATATTATTGTTTACATCTGATAATTTCAAAAAAAACCTTCTGGTGGGACCGTTTCTTTTTCCAACGGCGGCAACTTATTTGTACTCCTAACATATTTTTATTTTTTATATATTAGTTTGGGGAAAAAGAAATCCATTATTTTTTCGGTAGATGACTACACTGGTAGATTTC
>KK351013.1:4895683-4930147 GCA_000671755.1 Glossina brevipalpis
GAAATCTACCAGTGTAGTCATCTACATATAAAAATAATGGATTTCTTTTTCCCCAAACTAATATATTACATATCTTCAACTTTTGTGGCTTAGTCAATGTTTTGGCAAAAAAAAGAAGAAGAAAACGCTGAACAAGCAGTATAAAACCGACAAAAAAGAGCTTCATGACTGCTGATTGAAAACGGCACTAATTCTATATTAAAAACGAACTTTTCACATTATTTTCTTCTCTGTGTATTTCTTATGATTAATTAAAAGAAGAGTTGAATTGAAAAAATAACGACTTGCGACAGTTCTATGTTTTAATGAATTGTATGAAGCAATTTTTTAATTATCATTTGTAGACATAATGAACTTTTCATAATAAAAGTCATCAAAATTCCGAAAACAATTCGTAATAGAAGCCGTTTATTTAAGGGATAACATTACTGCGCGAATTTTTCAGTAAATTTAAATTTTCAAAAAACTAAATTATCTTACATCACTCTACCTTTGTTTAACAAACAAAATATTTCCAGTCTATGTGAAGTCTTATCACGAAATTTATTAAGTTTCTTAGACAAATTCCAAAGAAGAAACCTCACAAAAATTCGCAATATAAGCCTAATTGTGTCTAATCCTTTTTAAAGCGATTGTCTTGAAATGAAATTGAATCCTTTCTACTTTAAGTAAAAGATAGATAAACTGAAAGGAGAGGCCTTCTTATTATACAAGTGTGTATCAACAAGAGTTTATTTTTGTAATGAATTTTTATTTCATATTTCTGGCGGGATTTAGATCACTGATCATTGGATGAAGATTGTGTTTTATTAACGTAACAATATTCCAATCATTTCATATCTCTTGAATATTTTTTTCTATTTTTCAAATTTGATTTCTATATTATGATGAATCGATTCAACTGACCCATCACAATATTATATTATGTCTTAACTACGCATGTTATTGTGAGCAAAGAGAATATACGCCATTCGGAAGAATGCTAAAAGAGAGTAAAATATGATTCGTTTGGGATTTGATTTTAGATACGCAATGTTTTAATTGATTGTTGATTTTTTATATATGTGTATTCTTCTCGATTACTATCACACTTTCATCAATAGATAATTATGATAAATACTTGCACAACACACTTTTGAAATCAATCTCGCTTGTAATCTAATTAATAATAACTGATAGCATTATATTAGTTTGGGGAAAAAGAAATCCATTATTTTCCAATTCGAAATGTTAAATAAAGTCCTGAAGTTCATATAAGATTGGATGGATTTCTTTTTCCCCAAACTAATATGTACAAAATTTTAATTTTTGATTCGTTTTTTTTTTTTTTCTGTCAGTTTTTTCTTGGCGAATTTGTTGACGAAAATGCTATCATTTTCAAGTGTGGACTTTGACTTTCAATTGATAAAAAATATTTCAAAAATGTCAACTTTATAACTCAATTCGCTTTGATATGGGATACAACAGATTGGACTGATAGACGGACGGACGGACAGATAAGAATGTATGAACTAATTAAAATCGAATGTTTTTCAAAATCATATTTTTACTTTCTATTTACTATTAATATTAAATATTAGCCAGAATGATAGATTTAGAATATACATCGCCTTTTTTGTATGATGCGTATAATATATGTATGTATGTATGTGTATATATAGGTGATGAGTACAAAAAATGCGCGCAACTTTTATTGTTATTGATATACCAACAGCACAGTGCATATGCAGCGATATTAAACGAACTGCATACACATCCTTACAAACGTATATTTTTTTTTTTTTTTGAAAATATTGCACGAAGTGCGGAAGTAATATTTTCCTAGCTTTCAAGTTTTAATGACATTTTTTTTTTTTTTCTGTTACTTTTTTACTTCAAGTGTGTGGCCACACACAACAGCACACAACACACACACAACAGATTTAACATTATTATTATTACGTTTTGAATTTTGTTTGCAACAATCTGCAGCACATGAAACAAAATTACTACAACTATTCTGTACGTATATATATATATATATAGACAATAATTGTGTTTTATCCGTTAATTTGTAATCTCATACCTATGTATGTACACTTGTTTGTATGTATGTATACATGAAAGTGCAAGTATTATCTGAAAACTTTTTATTAAATAGCGCACGCAAGTTGAAATAAAAACCGATTATTTTTTTCAATTTTCTGTCTTTTTGTCGTTTTTGTGAAAAAAAAAAAAAAATAAATAAACTGTAATTGCCGTTGAGTGCGATGATAATTATTTCGTTGTCTCTATATAACCGACCGTTCCATTTCGTTGTTAAACTGAAACTGAAATGAGTTATTCGAACAATCAACAGTTTAAGTTACGCTCGAAATATTTATAAAAAAAAAAGGCAGCTTTTTTTTTGTGTCTCACCACAATAAGACGTAAGATACGTGCTGTATTGGAAATCAGTTGCATATGATGAGCTAAAAGGACAGAAAGACGCCTACATATTAGAAAAATATTGAATAGTTTAGCTGGTGCTTAATATCTTTTCTTTATAAAAAGTTTGTTGAAAGCCTTCTATATTGAGTTGAATTGAGAATTGAGTTAAGCACTTCTATACTCTTTTGCCCGTTCCAGTTTGTATTGTGGTTAGGATGAGGTTTGATTGATATTGAATTCATCGTTAACTATGTTCTAGTAATTGCCGTTTTGCATATGCACCAATTAATTAAAATAATAATGATTTTAAAATGAAAACTGATCGAATTCAATAAAATTTTATTAATTTAATCCTCATTAAATGTAAAGGAAACACTTCACGCATTAATTTTTTTATAATGCTACTTAAGAAATTTATGAATAAAACATTGTAAAATACGTTCGTGCTATTACATCAGTCAACATAAAAGGTTCGACCCAAAAATAGATCGATTGCTTGGATACTTGTGACGAAAACTGAACTTTTAGCGTCTATCAGTGTGAGGCTTTTAAGCAGGAGTGTGTTGAGAATTGAAACGCTTACGAGGTGCTCTCATCTTTGATTGGTATCTAGTGGATTTAGTATGGCTCTCGGATTACGTTTACATCCCGAAAGACCTATCTTATTGTTTGAGTTAAATGTAGTTGAGAAGATCACCGATGTAGCACGAAAAGCTCATTAGCAATCCTTAAGAACTTTTTTTTGTCGGTAGTAACCCTTAACGCTTCTTAGTCGATAACTGCTTTAAATATAATTCTAAAAGACATGTTTTGTGTTAAACAGGCGAATAAAATTTTGCCGAATTCTTTAGTATAACTTATCAAATAAATTAATTTTTACAAAAAAATATACTAATTTTATCATAATTACTTAAACTTTATTATTAAATAAAATATTTTAATAAATATTTAAAATTAAATAAATAATATTATTCATAAATTAATTATAACATTTTAATTAATATTAACTATTTCTAAGCTTATATTTTTATTAATAATAATTTTTATTTTTAAATATTTATTTTATTTGCTAATCCCATAAAATATAAAATTACTATAATTACAAAATTTAATAAATAATTCTATAATATAATAATTCTAAATTAAATTTATTTTTTAAAAAACTAGATACCTTTATAAACGAATAACATTTCATTTCAAATAAATTTTATAAAATAATTTTATAACATTAACTTTTAAAATTTATTAACTCTTATAAAATCGAGATTATTATTATTTATAAATAATTTTTATTTAATAAACCCTGATATACAAGGTATAATAAATTAAATTTTCTTTTATAATATTAATTTTTCATTTATTTCAATATTCTTATACAATACTATTAAACTATTATTACTATATATTATTTCTAAATAAATACTAAAAATCTTATTTTTATAATTTTTTTTAATAACTAATATTTATAAAATATAATTTTTAATAAATATTTAATAATCAATTTATATTGATTTGCACAAAAATCTCTTCAATGTAAATGAAATACTTTACTATATAAGCTTTAAATCTTACGAATCACAAAAAAAGTTAATAGACTGTCTGTCCCGGAGAAATCCCAGGGACGGCCACGTTATCGAATGGGATCACGCAGAGGTGAGAGTCGGGTATATTTTTGTTTCTAGCTCATAAACTAGGAATATACTTTACCTAGTTCTAAACCAACTTTGAGAACATTTGCTAACTTAATGGAAGATAATTGCAATTAAAAAAATGGGATCAAATTGCTGTATTTTGTAATAGCATTCGGCGAATGGGATAACGAGTCAAGAGTCCGTCAAAAAAGTTGTGGTGTTTATGATGAAGACCTTTTCTTAAAATCAGCAGCAAACAAGTGGCCCGGATAGCCGTGAATAAAGTCGATGGATGGATGAATCCATACAATGCTGAACTAAGAGCTAAAACGCTTTTAAATAATTTTCAAATAATTTCATAAGGAAGCTGGATGTTTGGATATCAACTCAATTAACAGTGAATCAACTCAATTAATGAACTGAATTTTCATCTGTGAAAAACTGCCAAAGTTGAGAACGAGCGATGAAAAATGGCTCTTATATATCAAACAATAATGCATGAAAACGATTGTATTCTAGGACGGATCAATGCCAAACTATGGCTTTTCATTATAGCGCTTTGTAATTGGTGTAACTGTAAATGCACGTAAATTGTACATTATAAACTGCACTAATCCGGTCGGAAGATCGATATCACTCTCTATAACTAATAGACTAAAATTTGCAATTGAGCAAAGCATTTAAAAGTGATTAATAAGAAGAAAAGACTTTTCCCTCACAAAAATGCCAAAATTAAGAGAGCTTAGCTGGAAAGTATCAACCTTGTAGTCCGGACCTAGCAATCGTTTCGATCTCTGCAGAAATTTAAGATTTAAAATTAATTCCCTTTCAAAAGAACGATATGAAAGTCACTTGGTATGTTAGTAATTGCCTGATCTAGTAATCCCATAAATTCAGTGACAGTAACATAGCTTTACTAAAAAAAAAAAAAATGGCAAAAGGTTATCTATCAAAATGCAACATATTTCGCTCCATAAGTTTCATTTAAAATACAAGAAAATTTCATTTGTAGTTTTAGTAATAAAATGTCGTAGTTTTTTTTTTTTTTTTTTGACTTTTATTACTGTATGAGAGGATGTCAATAAACTTTTGCAAAATTTCCTTGATCAATCTTTAATAAATTTAATATCAGAAGTCAGAAGTTGGTAAAAGACCGCAAAGTTACGATTTACTTTCAGAATTTCGAAAAACGCATACATAGACTTAGATAAATTGCCAGGACTGAATCGATTTAAAATCAAATGCCGATCAAAATGAATTCTTTCAGGATAAAATTTTTATAATCAAAATAAAGGATCAAAGGTTAGAAAATACCATAAGCGTGTTAAGATTAAACCTGAAGTTGGCCCAGATTGGCCTTTGCCTTCTGTTTTATTCGCCTATACCAATGTGACAAAAGATTGGATTTATTCATTTCATTAGAATTATTATATTAGATTAAAATGGTAATCAAATAAATAAAAATAAGACTTCAGCAGCGAACACAGCAAATGACAGATATATACGGGTCAGATTCCCACTTTAATCAAAAATACGATAAAATGTAACAACAAAAAAAATGAAAAATCCATCTGCAGTTAATGGTGAATGTTAATTAAAAAAAACTTCCGATTATTATCAGATCAGCTTTAGCTTTTTTGATTTTATTCAGACTTTGGCCCTTCAAATTTATATTTTGAAATATATTAAAGCATATGAAAGTTGAAAATATATTAGGTTGGGGAAAAGGTAATCCATTATTTTCCAATTCGAAATGTTAAATAAAGTCCTGGAGTTCTTATAAGATTGGATGGATTAGTTTGGGGAAAAAGAAATCCATCCAATCTTATAAGAACTTCAGGACTTTATTTAACATTTCGAATTGGAAAATAATGGATTTCTTTTCCCCCAAACTAATATATATAACCTTTCGATGATGGGTGCAAAACGAATTCTTTAATTTTTTTTTTTTTTTCTTAGGTAAGCTCTGTCTATTTCCATTTTAAAGACGTATTCCATTTTGCAAACTTTGAACTGATCTGGAACATATGACCCTAAATTTAATATGTTGTATACTAAAATTTCCCAGACAAAACAAACTTCCAATCCAAAAAAAAAACCAATCAAATGAAAAAACCTTAAGATGTAACTCAAATCGAGAATTTGATGAAATACGAGTACAGCCTACCTTTTCGTTCGTCAAAAAGATGGTCCGTTTTTTTTTAAAGCGAAAAACGTTCGAAACAATGACAAAATTCGACAATAGCATCAGATTACCACTGTTTAAGAAATATCTCTAATCCTTTATTTGAACCAGATAATTCGTACGTGAGCTTGTTTAAACAGGATGTAACATATATATATATTTCCGATTCTGGAGTTATCTGATTTGCTAGCCATCTAGTTCAATGTATACATCTGTTAAAACTTGAATTCACTTTGCTCTCATTTCGAAGACGTATAGATCGCATATATTAGGTTGGGGAAAAAGAAATCCATCCAATCTTATATGAACTTCAGGACTTTATTTAACATTTCGAATTGGAAAATAATGGATTTCTTTTTCCCCAAACAAAAAGAAATCCATCCAATCTTATATGAACTTCAGGACTTTATTTAACATTTCGAATTGGAAAATAATGGATTTATTTTTCCCCAAACTAATATTTACTTTGGTTTTTTGCACGAAATTTTAGGACTCTGATTGATCGAGATTTGTAAGGATTTTTGAATTTCACTCTTAGTACATGGCAGAATGAAAGCGAGTTTGATCAGGCTTTTGTAAAACTCTCTATTAATCCAAGTTAGACTACTGTTACAAAACTGACTTTTGTATTTTCCCTTAAGAGAAAGCGTGCTTTTAATCTCAAATGTTTTTCACAATTATTTAACGGAACTTATCCCTCTAATACTTATTTGGCTCGAATATCATTATTCTACTCTTAACGCACACCACAACTATCAGCATATGACTATCAGTTTACAACTCTATATTACGACTAATTATTTCTTAGATATGAATGCAAATTACGACCAACTTCTTCCGAGTACTTATTACGACTGATTTCTTGTGACTTATGCTTTAATGCTTTCCTGAAAAGTAAATCCGGTTTTAAATTTTTGAAGTGCATAAACTTCAAATTATTATTGACTATAAATTCAATTTTATCAGTCCAAAAACATTGTCCTGAAATCCAAATTTCCAAACAACTGAAGAAACTAACAAACGAATTTCAAAACTTTTGTTTTCAAAAACCAAACCAATTTACTTTGTCTTTGTGTAGTATATTCATTACTTTTAATTTCTGCAAAAGTAAAATTTCAAATTTCACATATAATTTGACAAAAAAAAAAAAAAAAAAAAAAATTAATTAATAAAAATTTCAAATCATATTAGAGTAACCCGGCCAAGCGAGATCACCGTCTTTTGAAAAACAAGAAAAGCATAGTCTACGTTTAGCTCCTACGGTCTTGGATGAAATATTGCTCTTACTTTTCATGCAGCGCGCTTGTTCGCGGTTCCTCTTGGCCCACATTATGTACGGCTGCTTTTCACAGTCCGACATTGATCGCCACTTCCTGCCAGCATTGCGGCATATTTGAACTTGCAGCAGTTTCTTACAGCTTATCTTAAGCTTTTGCCGGTACTCGTACAAGAAAACGAAGAAAGATGTCCGATCCTTTGACCCTTGGTATATTTCTTTTCGTTCACAAGATGGTCCTCTGGCTGGCTCCTTTTTTTCGCACTTGACATCACAACTCAATTTGGACTTTTTAATATTTTCAGACATTTTCAAAAAAAAAAATCACTAAAAAATATTTTTATTTTAAATTTGATTTCTAACAAAAATTCACAAATAAATTGAATACAAAAAATTGAGCTAAAAATATTAAAATAAATAAAAAGAAATGCGTATGTGTGATAACAGAAAATTTTTATTTGAAAATAAATACAACGCACTCTTTGTATATTTCTGAAAATTTCATAAGTAAATTTTTTTCGAAAGTATTCCTAAAGTAGCGGAGTAACATCGATTGAAGTTAATGTGAAACTTTCTCTTTTCAAATGTTAAATTTTATATAAGTAAAGGATTTCTAATGAACGGAATAAAAAGATGATCAGTCAACACTATTCTTAGGACAAGCAATAGCAACAAATGTGTACAGTTCTATAAAAGATTGTTAGTTTTTATGCCGTTTCGATCAAGTAGTTCCTAAAATTTCGCCTTTTGCAGTTACATAACTAGACCAATAATCATAACACGAAGTAAGTGTTGTAACGTTTCGAAGTACAGCACAATTAAAGTACACACCTGTAGTGAACCATTGTTTCGTAACGGTCGGTTTTAAAGCAAACAAAATAGGATTAAGTCTCTTGTTTGAAATTCAATACATTTCTCTTTTAGTTGCGAACATTTCTTTTGTGGCCGTTTCGGAGCTATTTCCAATTTCATAACCGCTACCTTCTATCTTTTCACCAAGTGAATCTTGGAATCTATATTTTTTAAATTTCGTTTTGGTAATGTTTGTACATCAATGCTTTCAAAGCCCAACAAAGGTTCCTTGGCTGTTAACATAATCCAATCCAAATGCTTGGGCGGGAGCGTTTTCCCAAGAAATCTCTAGAAAATGTTTTTCGGCACTTATCCTCATCCATAGACGGAAATTTAAGGGATTTTCTGTCGGTGACAACGAATGAAAATTCGAAACTGAACTTTCATTTCAATTAAATTCGATACCAAAAAAAAAAAAACAAAGCATATATAAATTGCAGGGATTTGCCGAAAAAATGTTAACATTTTTGTAATTTTGTTTTTATTGGTTTTTTCCGAAATGTTTGCTTTACTTTTTGCTTAGTGTAGTTTTTGATCGTTTTGAAATTTTAAATTATTAATTTAACACAATAAATAAAATCCGAACTTGAATAAATATTTTCGTATAAATAGAGTTTTAATTCGCAAATACTTTTAATTATTAACTAAAGTGATTGTTAAGCTTGAGCTTCAGCTTTTAATTTTAAATAAAAAAGAAATGAATTATTTAGTAACTTTTAATTTCTTTTTAGTATTTGGAAAATATAAATTTCTTTTTCTTAAACATTTCTTAATAGCATTTCTTTCCCTCGTATCGTTGCAAGAGACCTTTTGTTTATGCCTATTTCATTGTTTAATGCTTTATTAGGCTTTAAAGTTGTGGTCAAGATGTCTGTTCACTGCACCACTTTGTATGTGGGTGTGTATTTCGAAGAAAACTTTTCGAATGAACCGAACAATCTGATTTAGTAAAACGATTTCAATGAAGATATATCCATCAACGATTGCGTGTACTCGCAATTTTTTATAGCTTTCCTTGCCTTTGATCTTTGACCTGTTCTTATTATTCAAAAAAAAAAAAGGACTAATGGTGGAAATGTATAGAGATCTCCTTGATACCACGAATAGCGTAGTTAGACGAACTCTTCTTCTCACCGATCTCCTTGATACCACGAATAGCGTAGTTAGACAAACTCTTCTTCTACTCACCGTACTTTGAACCGATATCACACAAGCCGCACAACTTTTAAACTCATGTACGAAAGGATTAAAACAATAAAATAAGTAATTTTTTAAGGCTTTATTTTTATAATTTTTTTTTTTTTAAACCGAAAAGATGTGAATTTTTTTTAAATATAGAAACAAAATGCGCTTTTCAAGGAATGTCGATTGTATGTGAAAAGAAACCAATTTGAATACAATCCTTTTATTTGCAAATTGATTTTTTTTTACGTTAAAAACAATTCTGTTTAAGAAAAAAAAAAAAAAAAAGAATTTAAGAAATAAAAACAACACAAGTTATAGAAAAACATTTAAGTGAAAAGTTCAGTCAATTCTTTCTATTGCATATATGCGTTTTCCTTTTCTAGTTTTTCAGTTTTTATATCGATTATGTTGATCGAGAGCCTTCTGGAGGAACATTGTTTTGTTTCCTCATTTGTTTTTTCATTTTTCTTTTTTTTTTTTTTATAATTCAGTACAAACGCTACTCTAGACACAATACGAAAAAGCTTGATTAGATTTTAAAGAGAACATTAAATCCCTGGAAAGATGCTCATATGAAAAACTATTTATAATCTAATAAAACTTCTTTGCTTGGGCATCACTTCGACTCCTAAGAAAAAAAAAAAGAGAAAGTCGACATTGAAATATTCAAAGTTTTTTTTTACAATTTTTTAGACTTACTTGAAAACTGTATAAAGAAAGATTAATAACAGCTGCACAACAGTAACGCTTAAAAACAAAGTTACTCCGACACAATTGCCTGTAGGGCAAGCAGTTTGCCCTTGAGACGTAGGTAATCTATAAAAAGAATTCCAAGCAAGTGATTTATGTAACTACTTAAACAAGCCCGTTATGAAATCTTAAACTTACTTCTGAGACATTAGCGATAAGCCTTGTTTGACTTGATTCATGCCGTCGCGCATTTCGTGTATGGCCGACTGTATATCATAGCCAGTCCCTTGTACTTGGCCACTTGGAGCACGTTGTTGATTTTGTAAAATGGTGTCTGCTCTTGCATGGACATCACCGATTAGGGATCTGAGCTCTCGAGCTGTTGTTAGGAGGGTGTTCTGATTGGATATAAGCATGTCAACTTCTGGACGCGAAATAGTACCGCCGACACCAATAGGGACTGAGGGTTGAGGTCCAGTTTGGCTTGGTAGTGTTCCAACAGCTCCAGCCCCGGCCATACTGCGAGACACAAGCGATAAAGTATTCTCTTGTCTACCAATAACTTCATCAATTTTCCTTGAGAGTTCACGTATTTGCTCAAATATTTGACTTTGTCCCTGCCATATTTGTCGCCATTCACGTTGGTTTTCTGATTCATAAAACTCTTCCCAATCCTCTTCATCTTTGGCCTGTAAAAACTCAAAAGTTTATTTTAAATGCAAGACTTACAACTAAATTTTATAAAAACCTGATCGGGGTGATCGCGTTTATATTCTTGTTTTTGTTTTTCCAATTTTTCTTGATACTCTTTGTATTCTTGTGATAATTTTTCATCACCATCGGGTATTTTGACATCAGGAGGCACTTGATTAGGTGGGTGCAATGATGTGGTTAAGAAATGAAAAACGTCATGATCGTCGGCTAAACCACCGGTTGCGGCTGATAATCCAAAATGTCCATTTTTGGGTAATTGAACACCATCAGCTCGCAAACACATTTCATAGTCTTCGTTATTGTTGGTCATTCCGTTATGGAAGAGTACCGTTAACACATTATTATAATATTCAATACGAGCGCGTGTAGGATAAGGTTTATTACGAAAGTCTCTCAAACAACCAGAAAGCAATTGCGTTGTACCGTCATTTTGGTGATCGAACTGTTTAGTACCATCATTTAGAACAGCCATTATGTATGGATTGTTGTGCTTGTTATCGTTATCAAAAGAATCGAAAAATATCGCTAAACCATTCCAACGATCTGAAGAACCAAATACCGGACCGTTATAGTCGCCTTTCTCGGTAGTGTACCAGAAGGCCAAACCATCAGCACCAATTCGACCTCGCCCATTTATTCGAAATACAATCTCTATCTCCCACCAATCAAAATTTGTAGTACTCTTCGTCCAAATAGCACCTTTTTGAGATCGTAAAGATGGAGCAACTCTCACACTATCTGAACTGGCGATTGCATCTGAAACAATATAATTTGGGTTAACACCTAATAATAGCAAATCTTAGAATTGAACAATTGAACAATTAGAGTTCTATTAATTTTGGTGACCAACATCTGTACAACAGAACCGTATTTGACCTATAACCAATAATTTGCCACTCTGTCAACTATTTGTAATACCATCTCGTTTACTCTTACACATTGAAACCGTTAACAAATGAAACAAAATATACTGACGTGTCTGAATTGTCAGAATGTTTAGTGTCTTATTTCTTGTATACTTACTGCCTCCGTACTCCCAGAAAGGAACAGTTCCATCTTTTTGTGCCAAATATGGAGGCTTAAATGAATATTTATATTCAAATCTACGATGAATGCTTACAGTGCTGGGATTTGGATTCGCTTGTCCATTTATATTTAATACAAATATCGACAAAAACGGCAGAAATGAACAAACTAACAATCCGGTCGCTGACATTTTTCTATTTGACAGTTCTGTATATAACTTATCCAAAATTTGTAAATGATGCCAAGTTTTTGTTTTATGGATAAAAACAAACGTGCAAATTGTAAACATAAAACAGATGTTATTGCAAAAGAAAGAGCGGAGCCAAAAGTAAATTAACATTTTTTATAAATCAGCTATGGAAGAAAAAAAGATAATAATACATGACAGAAAACGTTAGCTTATTTAAAAAAAATGTTGATGAAGAAAAATAATATCTATGTTAGCAATCAATTAAGCAAGAAGGATTTCCTTTATTCTGAAATGAAAGAAATCATCTGATTGGAGACACTGAAGCCCAAGTTAAAAATGTTAATTCTCTGGAAATCTTTTTCTTTCACGTTTATACAAGAAGAAGGAAGAAAATTACATTCGGCTGCATCGAATGTTTTACACATAATCTCTGCATCGTAAAGAAGAAGTCGGAAAATTTCAATATTTTATAGTATTGGATAGGAGCGACAGATTTTTCCATTTTAATGGAATTCCATGGAAATTTTTGCATAGTCGGTAAGTAGTAAGCAAAAGCCCAAGAAAAGCCGAGTTGTTTTCAATTTATTACTGTAGGCGTATGATTGACAAATTTGAGCCAATTTTACTACAACTTGAATGCATGCTAAACGTACGTGTTTTTGTAAAATTTGATTCAAAGATCTTATTATTTGACCGGGAGATTGCACAGAAAAGCAGACAGACAGACAGACGGATAGATTGATATGGATATACACTTCATATGGGCTCTGAAGTTTCTTTCTTGATATTACAAACTTTTCCACAAAAAATAAATTACCAATACTCTATTATGTCGAGTGGGCGTGATCGATCCCTTCCATTTTTGCACAAAGACTACGGGATAGCTAGTAATAATATTTGTGGATATTTTTATAGGTTTATCTGCTGTGTTTTAAGAGTAATGAGCAAAAGATCGTACTGTGGCCCTCTGACCGATTTGTACAAATTTCAATATCAACCTACGTGCGAGGAGTTTTAATGTTTTTGTTAAATATGATTCAAGGGAATGCTTACCACAGACTGCTTACCAACAAGAGCTTTTTGTTCGAAGAAAATTCGTCAAATGCCACGATGAACGTTTTAATTGAGTTGAAGGATTCTTTCGCACAAAATATATAACATAAATTCTTCGATTCATTTTTTTCGTTAGCCAAAAAGTCATCATGCTCGCTAAAGCACTTCTAAACTTTATATCTGTCAAAAAAAAAAAAACTAGAAATGCAAAATGGCTCATTACGTCAACATACGAGGAAATCAAATGTAGTTCGTAGTTCGCGAAATCTGAACAGTCACCTTTTTTTTTTTGAACACACCTCGTAACTTACTTTGATCAGGAATACTACTTCAGAAGGTCTCGAACATTGAAAGAATCGAATGAAAGAATTTTCCTCAAATTCCGTTGGTGAACCATATTCACTTCACATTATGCATTCGGAACGATATGTTACTTCGTATTTAGCTTTCTATGAAAAAATCTTTCATCAATTGTATTAAAAAGACAGCGAAAATAAACAAAACGTGTTGTGGTCTCTTCATGTTCTTCTTGTTGTATGTAAAATAAATTAAATAAATAAAATTAGAAGCAAACCATCTAGTTTAGCCCACCAAAAAAAAAAAAAAAACTAGTAGAAATATTTGTATAGGAAATAATGTATTATTGTTTATCTACTTTTTTTTTCAACGCCATTCAACGGTACAAATAGCATCTAGAAGTAATGTTATTTTAATGTCATACACTTATCCCGTTTTTTTATACTCGTGAACACATAAAAAAAACTTATTATTTAAATTTATTAATTGCAGTTTTTTTTTCTCAAATAAAAAAGCAATAATCATCGTCTATTCAATTAATTTTTTTAGCTTTAGAAACGATAGAAATAAAAATTCTATCTATAATCGCTTAAGAACGAGTTTCAAGATATATAGTTTTTAAGCATTTACATAAGTAATCTGTTGCTTAGGACTTTTGTGTTATTTTTATAAAATTTTCCGTTCTCGTTTTAAATCTTTTGACGATATGGGGCAAGTGTGCATAACTTCTATGGATTGATGAAGTTATAATCTTTTGTGTTTATTGTAAATACAATTTAGAAATGGAAGTGTGTTTGAACTTTTGACACACTTTCTTTTCATTTTTAACTAAAGAATGGATTCCATTTTTTTTCATTGTTATCGGCAATGTAAATTTTTCATTTGGTTTTTGAATCTTAGATGATCCATCTGAACGAAAAACATTATATAGATTCCTTCAAAACGATTTGACTCGTGGTTAATCTGCACCATTGCATAATATTCTTCTTCTTTCTTTTGATTCTATCTTTAAAGCTGTGAATTACCATTTCATCTAATAAATTATGATTGTCATCATGAGGTCATCATGTAGCTTTGAGATAGTCTCTCTTGAGATAGTCTCTTCTACGTTAAAATGCAACTGTGTAAGAAAAGCGACACCAAAAGCCAAAACTCACAATTGACATGTTCCTAATTTAGTTTATTTAATTATTTTTATATTTAATATTTCTATTATAAAGTACTAAAATTAGACTTTATTATCCCTTCTATATATGATTGATGCCAAAAAAATGGACCTATAAGGTTCAAAACAGGTAAGCTTTAATAAACGATTCAAAAAATATTTCTGAATCACTTAAACGCTTAATATATACACTAAAGTATAAAAAAAAAGCAAAAGAAAATTATTTTTTACTAATACCAGCTCTGTCCTTATATAAGGATATATAATATAATATTTCATTGCAATAAACTGTAATCAGCAATTTGTTTGTATTAAATCAAATAAAACACAATTTAAAAGTGTAGAAAAAAACAACAAAAAAAGACTATAAGCGGAAGAAAAAGTTTTTGTTCCCAAATTAAATAAAAGTTCATTGTCCTCACTATTTCACAAGAATTAAAAGGCTCGCAAATGCATTGTGTCTAGTGAACTAGTGAAAGGACTTTTTTTTGTTTAATATATTTTAGAATTTTATACATTCGTGCTAACAAAACTGAAATTTCGTAATGATCTGTCAAGAGAGAGAGGAGTTTCAAAAAAAAAAAAAAACAACTTAATATTTGCGCGGGTTATATTAAAGTTGACTTTGCGTTTGCAATATCCCCACAAATACGTAGCATATATGCAGTGTACATGTGTTCTACATTAGAATAAAATTAGCTATTAATTCAGTCATATTCGAAATTCCATTTAAGTGTCTGTCTGCTAATATGAAACACTTAAAAAACTGCAAACGAGAGATGGATTTAAAAAACTGTAATGATCCGCCAATAATAAGTAGGAAGCTGTAACTTACAGTCCGTACTAGACATATTTTTAAAATTAAATGCAAACACTAGAAAGTTTAAAGCAAAAGCAGTGCTATTTATATAAGAGTTACAGGCTATGTAATGAATGCCCGATTGGTGAAGACTTGATACTTATCGACCGGTTATAAATCTCACAAACTGCGGCTACACCTCCGTTCTTTGTCTCTTTTTGCGAGGTGCGTGGCCGACAGTTGCTGAACGGGTTTCGGGTGTCGACAAACAGTCAGAAACAAGTAGCTTTTTACAGATTAAAGTGGCTACCAAACTTAACGACCTTAAAGTGACATTTACGCAGATCTCTTGTGCACGAATGTAACCTTAAAAAAAGTGAAGAAAAGAAGAAGCGTTTAAGAAGAAATAGTACGTAAGTTATCAGTTGTAAGACCTCCCTCCAGGAGCTACCAAAGAACTCGCAAATTTATTATTAATATTTAAGATCATTCTACCTCCTCAGTTTCTTTGTGATCATTTGTATGTTTATAAAGGTTTAGAAGATATTTTCCGAAAAAGAGAAGACGTGTAGTACATATGTGATGCGACTATAACATCAATTATTTATAGAACCCATAGTATATTTTGGCAACCGTTAATTATTTTGGTAACCAAAAGAAGTGAAGAATGGAGAAATGAAATGAATCCAACGAAAAGTAAATAAGTAGTTATGGTTGCAATACAAACTCTAAAAGCTTTGAATGCCTTTGAAATTTTTGATTTAATATCTTTGAAATAAACTAAACTGAACGCACGTTATTTATTAAAGTCAAGTTTCATTGCTTTCGGTGCATTTTAAATATATTCACTTAAGTGCTTAAAGGATTTTATATAAAAAGTTTATAAAGTTATCTATGTTATTCCAATCTTCCACTAGTAATTCTTTACTAAATTCACGTTACTTTAATCAAATGAGGTAAGTTTCATTTTTGCATGCATAGATTTTCAATTATTTTTGTATGAATTTATTAATAGCAGACACAGGCATTTAGATGAAATTTATTAAATGTTTGTGTTGCATAGAAATATGCTTAGAGAGATCTTACGCGAACTCTGTGGTTACTGTCCCTGTTACAGCGATAACCTCAGGATGTTCTCGTCTCGATTGTCAAAGCACTGCCCATATTAATACAAATTTAATGTTAAACTATAACTGCCCTTAGCTTAACTTCCGTCAACAAATTGTCCATATTAGTTCATAAAGCTTGTTTTAATTTAAAAAAAAATTAAGGATAACACAACTATAAAAGTTTAAAAAAAAAAAGGTTTCTCGACAATTCTTGAATTTGAATATAAGGAAAGGTAACCAGATAATATTTGAAAAGGTCGTATGCTTTAAGTACTTAAAAAGATAATTATTTTTGAAAACAATGAAAAAAAAAATGGCAACAGCCCAGCGCTTCAAAGAAATTTACGCGTTCCAAACCATTGACAAGATTACAATAGGGATACAACAAATCCTATGATGTACAAACCGATAAATGATATAAAATATTCAAATAAGCTAAACAAATTCAACCGACAAAGGTCCGGACTTTTTTCTCATTTCAAAACTGAATTTTAAATTTATTAAAATTTTCATAATGAATTTTGAAATTTTTAATTTAATAGGAGCGCATTTAATTCGTGTCATACATTTTGCAATTTGCAATTTGTTCTAGGGCACAAAAGGTGCTCACATAATTTCGTAAATTTATTATTTATTAATTTTTTTTTTTTTTTTGTTTGTAAAATACAATAAATGAAACAATAAAGAAAGAAATAAATAAAGAATTAAATGTAAAAATAATAATGATTTAATTCTGATTTACTTTGATTCCACTTGTGGAATCATGTTTGTTTAGTTGAATTTTAATTGCAACGCATTAAGCTTATCAGGTTTTGGTTTCGGGACATAAACTTTAGCCTGGTTTAAATTTAAATTAAAAAAAAAATACTTTTATTCTATTTAAATGAAAAAAAAAAAAAATTACTTTCATTAATTCTATATCCGCAGAAACACGTAAAATTTTTTTTTAATAAATTAAATCTTTGCGCTGTTTTTAGAAGTTCATTTTTTGTAAGAATGACTATATGGCAGTGGTTTCAAAAAACAGTTTCATTCCATGCAAACTTTCCAAATTAATTTAATATGTTAAAATATTTTTCACACTTTTCTAGAAAAAAATGTAAAAATTGCAAATATTTTGCAAATAATGACTATTACAAATAGGGCATTACATAGGGGAACGATCGCAAAAATATTTCGATTTTTTTAACTAACAATAGATTTCGTTCTTAGGACCAAAGCATTTTCATGTCGAAAATTTCATTTTACAATATCTACAAAATTGTGACCTGTAAATTGGACTTAAAGACAGACTTTTGACAGGCTTTTGAATCGATAGTTAAAACAGAACACGAGCGTATTCGGAGTCATTCTGGGTATTGCACAATTATTCACAACTAAGCGGCAGCTTATCTCACAATTGATGTAAGTAAAGTAGTAGACAAATAAATAAATAAAAATGTTCTTTGAGTATTTGTATTCTTTTTCAATTAATCCTAAAAGTATGCATACCTTCTTTGTTATCTAGTACATCAACAAATCATAAACATTGCATATGTAGCTATGTTTATAGCAAAATCTGCCATTTCTTCACGTGCAGTTATAAACAACATCTCAACTGACATACGTTTGTCCTCTATAAAGAAACTACGTATACGGTAATTTATAAAATTTATTTCGAAAATTTCTAATTTCTTAAATAAATTTCATATTTCTTGTACATAAATATATTATACATGTTTGATCATATTTTAAAACAAATTAATAAAATATATATTTATTGTATATAATTAATTCATTTGGCATGGGTAGTCTAATTTATATTATATGTATACGACGTTGAGAAAAAAGTTAATCACGTATATCGTAAATTATTATCGTTTTGTTTACTTTATAACAACAAATACAAATAACTTGGTAACACTATGGTTTCTGACATGTATAGCTTACTTGCTCTCTTACTTGAAAGACAATGTATTTCTCTCTCTTAGTTACTATAAATTTAAAATTGAAAAAATTTTCATATTTGAACATAAATGCAAGAAATATTCAATGAAAATAAACGCGCGTTAATATTAAAAAGATAAAAGAAAAGAAAATGTTATTTAATTGGCTTATAGTTTATATATATAAAGAGAAAATATGTGAAATAAAAGCAAATGAGCAATGTGAGCTTAATTATTGGCGGATATGCCAAAATTTAAATTTGCTCAGTTATTCATAATCAACTAACAGTGCCTGTAATAACTTATTATTTTGAAGAATTGCGTTAATTAACTTGCTTGAGGTAAAATACATATAATAAATGAAATAAATAAAAAAAACAGCGACTAACTTACATAAGAATTTGATTTCGCCATTTGTACATATTTTATAGTTTTTAATCTAATAAAGTTATTAAAAAGGTTTTTTTTTTTTATAGTTGCAATATTACAATAACACAACTAGAGAAATATTTTCTATGTCTGTATAAATAAAAATAGCATTTATTATTATCCTTGGAAGTTTTCCCTCAAGGACAACGTTCTTTCTTGCTAGTGTTGACGGCAAAAAAAACAAACAAACTATATTTGCATTTTTATTGAAATTATGTATATATATATATATGCACATATATTAAGTAAGTTTGTGGGTCTGACTACGAAGATTTTCATATTTTTAAAGCATTTTGTTTTTATTATTTGTATTTTTTTTAGCAGAGCCTTTTAAACGCGCAAAAAAATCCTCATTCTGTATTTATTACAGGAAACTTCGCGGAAAATAGGCAGATTCTTTGGTGTGCAGGAGATAAAAGCTTGTAAAAAATTCTTTAGAGCTAAATACAATTTTATGAAATTTTAAGCATTATAAGGCCAATTAATTCAATTATAAATTGAAAGTTTTAAGTGTTTAAGCGGGAAATTTTGGATCAGACTAAATTCATTCGATTTTGACATAAGCAGTCGTATATATATTTATATATACGATGTGTGTAGAGGCATACGACGTTGAATAAAAGTTAATCACATATGTATTGTAAATTATTTATTGTTCTGTTTATTACTTTAAACGAAAATACTTTTGATGAATTTTTCAAAATTTATTTTTGTTGCTTTCTTTTTTTTCCGATGTATAGGGTATAAGAATATGTCAAAACAACAAAAATGCCAATCATATGTAAATAATATTAGCGAAGACCAGTACGTAAGCACAGGCAGTGCTGGAGATATCCGCAATAATACTTTTAAGAACAGACCACCAATAGTGCGTCAGGCAAGAACATCCAGTTATGATAACGATAACGACGATAATGGAAGTAATGAAACGAGGAAAGAGGACTTAAGAGAAATTTTTATTTTGAATAAAATTGAAAAGAACGAAATCACAAAAAATGAAACGGAATCATGTGAACGGAACAGAATTAAAACGGACCATTTAGCTTGCGGGGACCAATGTAATTCAAAATTAATGGAACCAACCCAAATTAAAATATCAGAAAGGTTTGTAGAGAGCGATCGTTGTGTCGTAATAAAAGCACCAAAAATGTATAGTAAAGCTCGGGAAACTTTTACAGCGATAGCATCAGAAACGGAAGCACATCAAACAGAGAAATTGCATAGCGAAGAAGGCGATAATTATCGTAAAGGAAATAAATGTTGCGGTTATTTGTTTTACCATCATAATCCTGTACGCAAAATTACACCAATCAATGAGGAAACTGAGCAAGACTTGATTGTAGACAATCACAATGTAACGGAAAAAGCCAGTTCGGTATTAGACTGTTTAAGTATAAGGTCATGTTGGCTAACTAACCAAGAAGACATTGAAGTTTTTCACACCAATACCGTTGTTACGCGGAAAGCAAAGTGCACCGACGATTGCAGAACGTGTACACCGCCTATTATAAGTGTACAAAAACAGAAAATTTCTACACCGCCTATTGTCGGTACAGAAGAACTGAAAATATCTACATTGCCTATTGTGGGTATGAAAAATCAGAAGAAGTCGTCTACACCGCCTATTATGGTTACAGAAAAACAGGAAAAGTCCGCATCTCTTGTTATGGCTTGCACTTCACCTTCTAATATAGCTACAGAAGAAATAAGAAAAACTTTCAAACATCAGGAAGTTCAAACTATATCCTGGAGTTTATTAAAGTCTTCCCAACACGAAAATATATCCTTACAATCTTACGGTAGTGTAGTTATTAATGATGATAATAGTAACAATTTCTATTTGGAATGCATGGAAAGGAATATAGCGCACTCAAGGAAACGTTCAAAATATCGTCATTTCTATTGGTTATTACGGCCTTTCCATGGTAAATACAGAAAACCAAAGAAATCTTCTGCAATCCAAGCAATCGTATATAAAACATATTTTGTAAAATGGACGAAACCGCCCGAGACATTGACTAATGGATTTGGTGTTAGACGTAACGAAGCGCAGACAGTGTGGTCGTCTGTTTTAAGACGTTCTCGTTCAGCTATATTTTGATAAAGAAGAAAAACGATATTTTACACAAAAAAACAAATATTAAAAATTCATACAATAAAAATCGAAAAAAGCATCAAAGCATCATCTTGAGTCTATTTAAAAACGGAAAGATGTTATGTAAGCGCGTCAATAAGTCTAAACCCTTTCTGTTAACTATACTTTTTGTGTTTATTATTTCAAATTATAGACCCAAATGTAAATTATTGTTTGCGGCATCAAAGAAACTATTTAAAGAGTTTGTCTTTATTTTTTTTATTTATTACTTAAGTGCGTGGTTTATCCATAATTTTTGCGATCGTGAAATTCTCCACTATATGGGGTCGGACGTATAGACATGACGGCGCCGTTGATTCTAACTCCTGTATGCTTCTTCATTAAGGGGCATAAAGAAGAACTTTTTCATCTAAGTCATGTGTCTTCTATAGAAAAGTCCCGGAAATTTTAAGGCAAAATGTCTTTAAATTATTTGAAATATTTTTCCCAGTATAAACTCTTGAATCACTTGCGAATTCTAGGTAAGGGTTAGTGAATTTAGGTAGGTTTAGGTAGGTAAAAATAACTTGTTTATAGTATTTAGTACTTCCAATCGAACCGTTCTTTAACATTTTATTATTTCGCTTACAACACGTAGGGGGAGGTCTAAAGACCTCATAAAATATTCTTCTAAAATATATATTCTTCATCAGCATCAAATGTAGAAACGATTTAACCATGATTGTCTGTTCCTCTATGCATTTGAGTAAATTCTACGATAAGCGTTCTCCTGGCCGCAAAAACGAAGATATCGCTTTCAACTTTGGTAGAATCATTGGAAGTCTTGCATGCAGAAATGAGCCAAATCGGTCAAAGGACTTTTTTACAGTACACCTATATAGTATACTATCTTCAAAAGCAAAAAAAATTGTTTTTTTTTTGCTCGCTACTCATAAATTATAAACATTTAAACGTATACTGTGTTAGCTATCCTGTACTTTCTGCACACGAATGGAAAAAGTCGATTTCATCCATTCAGTATAATAGATGATTGAGAATTTAATTTTCTAAAAAAACGTTTGAAATATCAAGAAAAAAGCTTGATAAGCTATATAATAGAGATCCTTTATCGATATAAAATTCAGAATCTATCTCGGTATGGATATTTCATCAGGTTTGCCTCTCCGTCTGCACAACTTTCTGTGTACTTATCTGTGTAATGTCTGCGATAAGCCTTTTTTCGGCGGCAAAAGCTAAGATATCTGAATTAAATTTAATAAAAAGATTGAAAGCTCTTACACATGATTATCGAAAATGGAACAATTTGGTCAATGGACACACCTATGCATAAACTACAACAGCTACATGGATTAATGGTGTGCTTAACGATTTTTTGCTATCGAAAAAAATGGATCAAAGAATCTTTATTGAAGTTTGCGCGAGAAAGTCCTCCAAATCAATGAAAATATTGTCTTCCGCATTTGGCGAGTTTACTTCGAATAAATAAACAACACTTATAAGTAGCACAAGCTCTTCAAAGAAGACCAAGAAGTTGCTAATGTTGCTTTCCGTCGTTATCAACCAGCGAAAACATTGCAGCGGTGAAGAAAATGTGTTATCGAGAATCATCGAATCATTATTAGAGAAATCGCCGAATCATTATTATAGAATCGTCGGCATATCGGTTGGCTCATTACATGAAATATAAGGCAGCACATTTTTTTCCGGAATTACTAAACCTTGTCATTGCTCGTTCGTACAACACGATATTCATGCTTTGCCTAGCCACCGCATCGTCACGATAGACCACAACTTGGAATTGCTGTTTATAAGATATATTGATATGAAACTTGTTGTGTTTGTGTTTAAAAGACTATCCTAAAAATGGCCACAATCTAGCTAGCAAGTAATAGGCGTAATATATGCAAAATATTAGATTCAGGTGATGGTCATCAAAAAATGACTTTTAACAGACAATGCTTTACTCTAAAGCGAATTATTGATTTCCTTATGAATTAAAATCTTTCTCAATAAAAAACGAAAAATCTTTTATTAGTTTCTTATTAGCTGTAGATTTTATTTTAAGATCACTGGTAATAGAACACATTGCATTTTTATTTTGAGAATTAGAAAAATCTCTGGTAGAAGTGTAAGGGGTCTTCTCGGGTCTTCTCTTTTGAAGGGGATAAAACAAATATTGATAAATAAATATATTTTAATTGAAAAAAGTACAAGTTCACCTGGCTTTTTGGAATGCTCGTTGTAAGTTCGAGATAAAAATCCAATTTTTCTTAGTTGTTTACACAAGAATTTTTATATTTAGTAATTTTATTTATTTTTTTTAAGACTTAACTATGGCTATAATTTCAATAATTTCTAATATACATACACTCTTAGATATACAAAATGAGTGGCTACACAGATGATCACTTAGTAAGGGAACACTTCTACAGTTAAGAATATTTGATATAAATACAAATGAAAGATTTTCTAAATTATCGCAATTGATATAAATACAAATGAAAGATTTTCTAAATTATCGCAAAAGAAACGCAAATGGACCAACGCTAAGTCATTTAATATATATATATAAAACCGATTAGAAATTATTAAAGCGCTACAGTGTCTACACCTTTTTTGTTTTCTTCGGCCGCAGACAAAAACTCATCGATCGTCACATATAAAACTCGTTTAAGCGAAGGGCGTCAAGCTTTAATAAAACCTAATAGTTCTCTATTTTCATTTTTGTTGCACTTTTTATTTTTTATGCCCGCGCAAGGCTATGTGCTCGCACGGTTTTTTTTTTTTTTCCTTCTTTTTTTTCAAAAAAAAGGACTATTTGCGCAAGCTTTTGCTGGTAGTATGTACACTTGTGTTTAAGAAAAGTCACGGTAAAGTGCTTTTATTACATTTTTAAGAATAAACTGACTGACTGAGTTGACTTAACTTGACTTGACTTGAATGTCGGACAATGTCGTTCGTTACTCTTGAAAGGAAAAATTGTTTGCTAACAAAGGTACAAAAATGGCATTTTTTGATTTGATTTTGTAAATATATTTTATGGATTTATAAATATTTCTGTGATTTTGCGATTGTACGATTGTATGTAATAACAAAAGAAGTTATTATTTCACCTGTGTGCTTGAGTGAATGCCGCAAGGTGCTCTTTCCGTATCATTAAAAGTATGTAAGTTTCTAATCAGTTCTTAGACGTATAAAAGCAAACAATAATAATAATAATAATAATAATAATAATAATAATAACAATAATAACAATAATAACAATAACAATAACACTAATAATAAGTAGTGCAGTTTTCACTCTTTATATACATCATACACATACATACATACATACACTGTATCATAGTTACATTTATTAAATATACATGCACAAGTAAAGAGTTCGTAACTTGATTATTTAAGTTACGGTTAGCATAACCGTGACACTACATATTTCCGAGCGCCATAATAATAAACAATTAAAATAGTCACGGTAGGCGACAAACCGTCCATTAATGATCGTTCATAAAAAAGAAATGTTTAATATGTTAAAACAAAAAAAAGAAAAAAAAAAGAAAAAAGTAAAAACAAGGAAGAATTTGTTGGCGTTAGTCCGAATCTATTGATATCCACTACTCTAATAATTGTATTTTTTTTGTTTGTTTTGTTTTTCTCTTTTTTTAAATATATAAAATAAAAATAAACAAGAACAAGATATGAACAACAGTAGAGTAGAATACACAATACATTGCATGAAACTATTTTTGCATGAATTTTCCACTATTGTACGACAAGTGACATGACGTTTAGCATAATATACACACAAATGTTTCTATTCAACCTTAACTTTACTTTATCCAAAAAGTAATATATTATGTATGGTTAAGATAAGAAAATCCTAAGAGAGAGATAGAGAGAGTAATAAAGTAAAAAAAAGTTTGCTCTTATAAAAGCAACACAATAGAGTTTAACTAACTAACCTTCGAAATTAAGTTAATAACAAATATATAAAACAAAATTTTTTTTTATTACAAAAAAAATTTTCAGTATAATAACGATGAGAATAGTTTAGAAAAAAGATAGACATGAAGACAAACATATAAATAAATAGATAGATAGATAAATAGACAGATGTGAGAAATAGACAAAGTTGGCGAAATGTTTCTTTTATTCACGCGATAATCGCATATGTCATGTCTATATATGATACGAGAGATTTGTCATGTGTTCTAAAGAGGTTCGCCATTTATTAATAAATCCCCGATACATTTCTTGATAATGAACATAATGAAATATTAGTTTGGGGAAAAAGAAATCCATTATTTTTTCGGTAGATGGCTACACTGGTAGATTTCTCGTAAAGTATCGATCAAACAATTTCAGATTTATGCTCGTTGGAAAGGTGACATTTCGAAGTAAAAAAAATTCTTTTGTTGTTTTTTGTTTGGTGGATTCAGTTGAGAGATACAGCGGGTTAAAAATGGAAATGAACAAAGAGAAAATTCGGTACATTTTACAGTTTTTCTTTGACAAAGGCGAAAATGCAAGCCAGGCGGCTACAATTGTGAATGGTGTTTATGGTTCCGATACTGTAACAGCCAATTATGTGCAATTTTGGTTTCGTAGATTCCGTTCAGGAATTTTTGATGTTAAAGATGCACTTCGCACAGGTAGGCCGGTCGTCGAAAATGTCGATAAAATCGGAGAAATGATCGAAGTTGACCGGCATGTTAGCAGTCGTAACATCGCCCAGGAGCTAAAAATCGACCATAAAACAGTTTTAAACCATTTACACAAAGGTGGATTCAAAAAGAAGCTCGATGTTTGGGTGCCACACCAATTAACAGAAAACAACCTGATGGATCGAATTTCCATCTGCGAAGCCTTGGCCAAACGGAATGGGATAGACCCATTTCTTAAATGGATGGTAACTGGAGATGAGAAATGGATCACATACGATAACCCTGTGCGAAAACGATCGTGGTCAAAGAGCGGTGAAGCACCTCAAACGGTGGTCAAACCAGGACTAACAGCCAGGAAGGTTTTGCTATGCATTTGGTGGGACTGGAAGGGGATTATTTATTATGAGTTGCTTCCATATGGCCAAACGCTAAATTCTGATCTCTACTGTCAACAACTGGACCGTTTGAAGATAGCGATTGACCAGAAACGGCCAGAATTGGCCAACAGGAGAGGTGTCATGTTCCACCAGGACAACGCTAGGTCACACACGTCTACAGTGACTCGCCAGAAACTTCGGGAGCTTGGTTGGGAAGTTTTAATGCATTCGCCATGCAGTCCGGACTTGGCACCAAGCATTGCATTCTTGCATTGCAAAATTTCTTTAACGATAAACAATTGGAATCCAGGGAGGATTGTGAAAATCGACTACTAGAGTTTTTTGCAAATAGAGACCAGGACTTCTATGAGAGAGGCATTTTGAAGTTACCTTTAAAATGGCAACAAATCATACAACAAAACGGTGCATATTTGACCCAAATCGGACAATCCGAAGCATGTTAAATAAAGTCCTGAAGTTCATATAAAAATAATGGATTTCTTTTTCCCCAAACTAATATAAACGATATTAAATATAAATATAATAGAGGAACCAATAAGTTATTCGCAAAGTCATTTCGGTATTTGGAGTCGCAATGTTGTGAACAAATTTCTTATATCGTATAAATATTATTAGAATTCGATAAATTTATTCTTTAAATGATCTTATGAGATCTTTTACAATAGCCCCCCATCAATGTATTAATGACTTTATTGTGTTGTGTCATTAGTTATAATTTTCTTTTATTCCTTTTTATTCCTTAGTTGAAGGCTTAGTGAAGGAGTAGTTCAGTCAGACATCAATAATCTGCTTTTATGGTGCGAATCAAATTTTATGATTCTAAACCTAAAAACAAAAGTATTCCAATCTGTTCTTTCCTTAAACCAATAAGATCTTTTCTCTCTATCACATTCACAGTTACAAGCTTGATCATTTTAGTGGTTTTTGTGTTATATAAATTGAAGTTTTATTTACATGTTCAATTAGTTGTAAATATAGACAAATCATTTCTTGGCTTCATAAAGAGATGTTCAAAAGAATTTTGCTACTCTTACATCAACAAAGGATTGTATATCGTTCTTATTAGGACAATTCTTCTATATGTCAGAGTGGTTTGATCACCTAATTTCAGGAATCATGTTAATCAAATTGTATCGGTTCAAAGGAATTTTTTCTCTTTTGCACTCTAAAACCTGGGTTGGGATCCTCGACTTGTGTTACCGCTCTGTCTCACCCAAGGTACAACTTACTAATCTCCCTACACTCAAAAAAAAAGACGAGAAGCGTTAGGTGTAGTATTTATATCAAAGTTGACTAAAAGCTTAATTCCCTTTCTTTTGCTACTTCACTTGATTTCCTTTAACAAGGTCTAGCGAAGCGATTTCACTACACATTTCGGGTACTCTGTCAGATGTACAACACATACTTGTTCGATTCGGCGCTGGATTCTGTAAGTGTTATAAAGTTCGCTGTGCTTCGAACAAACCGCTAACTGTTTCAGGTTTCTTTTTTCTTTCGTTCTTAATTTCTAAGCTTCTTTAATCTTGTTATTAGTTATTATACTTATATTATGCTATTATGGTCCGTAATAATTTTTGATTTTTGTATAAAATAAATAATTAAACTGGATTTTCAAAAAGTTTTACGTCTTGAACATCAAAATTTCCGAAAGGAAATTTCACAAACCAGTTTAGGCTTTGGCTTTGTGTCAACATATTAGTTTGGGGAAAAAGAAATCCATTATTTTTTCGGTAGATGGCTACACTGGTAGATTTCTCGTAAAGTATCGATCAAACAATTTCAGATTTATGCTCGTTGGAAAGGTGACATTTCGCAGTAAAAAAAATTCTTTTGTTGTTTTTTGTTTGGTGGATTCAGTTGTGAGTTACAGCGTGTTAAAAATGGAAGTGAACAAAGAGAAAATTCGGTACATTTTACAGTTTTTCTTTGACAAAGGCGAAAATGCAAGCCAGGCGGCTACAATTGTGAATGGTGTTTATGGTTCCGATACTGTAACAGCCAATTATGTGCAATTTTGGTTTCGTAGATTCCGTTCAGGAATTTTTGATGTTAAAGATGCACTTCGCACAGGTAGGCCGGTCGTCGAAAATGTCGATAAAATCGGAGAAATGATCGAAGTTGACCGGCATGTTAGCAGTCGTAACATCGCCCAGGAGCTAAAAATCGACCATAAAACAGTTTTAAACCATTTACACAAAGGTGGATTCAAAAAGAAGCTCGATGTTTGGGTGCCACACCAATTAACAGAAAACAACCTGATGGATCGAATTTCCATCTGCGAAGCCTTGGCCAAACGGAATGGGATAGACCCATTTCTTAAATGGATGGTAACTGGAGATGAGAAATGGATCACATACGATAACCCTGTGCGAAAACGATCGTGGTCAAAGAGCGGTGAAGCACCTCAAACGGTGGTCAAACCAGGACTAACAGCAAGGAAGGTTTTGCTATGCATTTGGTGGGACTGGAAGGGGATTATTTATTATGAGTTGCTTCCATATGGCCAAACGCTAAATTCTGATCTCTACTGTCAACAACTGGACCGTTTGAAGATAGCGATTGACCAGAAACGGCCAGAATTGGCCAACAGGAGAGGTGTCATGTTCCACCAGGACAACGCTAGGTCACACACGTCTACAGTGACTCGCCAGAAACTTCGGGAGCTTGGTTGGGAAGTTTTAATGCATTCGCCATGCAGTCCGGACTTGGCACCAAGCATTGCATTCTTGCATTGCAAAATTTCTTTAATGATAAAAAATTGGAATCTAGGGAGGATTGTGAAAATCGACTACTAGAGTTTTTTGCAAATAGAGACCAGGACTTCTATGAGAGAGGCATTTTGAAATTGCCTTTAAAATGGCAACAAATCATACAACAAAACGGTGTATATTTGACCCAAATCGGACAATCCGAAGCATGTTAAATAAAGTCCTGAAGTTCATATAAAAATAATGGATTTCTTTTTCGCCAAACTAATATATGAAATAATTTTTTTCTTGCTTGAACAATCTTTTTACCTTTCCGTTAATAAAGATGCCGAAAATGCGGCGTTTCACTTGCCATATTGGATAGGGAATCAAACCCAGACTATTACGTAGGATTCATCAAACTTTTCAACAAGCAAGCCATGCTACACCAGCTGCCATAATATATAAAGATTATGCGGCTTAGGTGTAAAGTTGGCTTTGAGAAAATACAGTTAAGCTTTCGGTAGAAAAGGAAAACGAAATGACTTTCCGAACAATCCAATATATTTAATTACATTATTATATGTAAGACCAAGAAGTACTTGAGAGAGAGATTTTATTATACCGATTAATTTAGAATTATTTTCTGACCCGATTTAAACTTCTCTGTCTGCCTGTCTGTCTGTCTGTCCATCTGCCTCAAGCATGAACTCTATTAATAATAAATTGAATCGCACAACTTTTACAATCATTTCGCATGTAATGCTTTCTATTTTTTTATTTATTTAATTTTTTTTTTTTATATTTTAGGCTAATGAAATAAATTCTTAGACTAAACAAATAAGAAAATTATATTCGACTATGCCGATTCTTTTATACCCACCAACACCCTTATCTTAAAAAAGGCGGGAAAACTAAATGGTAATAGGTAGGCGTGGCAGTGAAATAACTTCCAATGTTTCTGTCAAAATTTTTTTTCATTTTTGCGACTGAAACAATTTTTAACACAGACATTAGATAATTAAGCAGCCGCACAGGCTGTACAGACGTATCGAAGGATATGTTTAGGTGGATTCAAAATTTCATACTGATCAAGAAAATATATACACTTTACGAGGCTTCTGTAGAATTCTTCTTAATATTACAAACGTTTCCACGAAAAAAAAAATTTAATTTCAATATTCTATGATATCAAATGGACCTGGTCGATCCTTATCGTTTTTGCACATTGACTACGAGATAGCTAGTGCAATATTTGTGAAAATCTTTATAGATCTATGTGCCATGGTTTATGAGTAATAAGAAAAAAACCCAATTCTTTTTGCTACCGCAAACAGAGGTGTTCTTAGTTTACGTCGTACTGTGAGCGTGTTCTTTGACCGATTTGGCCCATTTTCAATATCAATCTGCGTCACAAAATTCCAAGCATTACACTTTGTTGCTTAGGCTTAGATAAAGCTTTACTTTTCATTGGAATCTTGAGCTAAGATTCAGAAAATTGATATATCAAATCGTTGTCAAATAATTGGCCAAGCCCGAGAAATGATGAATACAATCGAGAGCAAAGAAATTGCATACCCTTTACATTTTCTCTTTGAACCTATATACGTACTACCGAAGGATGTGTCTTCGTGATAACGGCGGAAGGTGAACAATCTACCATTTTACACAATTTTATTTAATCATTATTTAGGTTCGAAGTGAAAAAGTGAAAGAGTACGATTCCTTTGCTCTCGCGTATAATATGGTATTGTTCAAAAAATAAATTTATACCTGATCCTATAATTTGCAAAAGTTCTATTTTTTTTTTAATGTCAAGTCACTCTTATCGATTAATTTTTTTCCTAAAAAATATGTGTAATTAAACTTTTTCGCTATTTAAAGAGCTATTTCTCGTAGGAACGTAGGTTAAATGGAAAAAGTAGTCCAAAACGATTCAAAATTTTTTACATCACTTTACTCTGCAAAATTCCTAGTACTCAAAGATTCTTATTAAAAAAATGTAGAGCCGACAGTCGATATGTTATTTGTGCTCAAATTTTTCGATTTTTGTACCCACCAGCGAGGGTCAAGGGTGAATTTCATTTTGTCATTTGTTTTGTAACTACCAAAAGGAAACTTCGAAAGACTTCGAACTTCTTGATCAATATCAAATTTAGAATCGATTTAAGCATGTCCGTCTGTCCGTCTGTGTAATGCACAGTGAAACAGTGAAAGTTCTTTCACAAAGGTTACCATTGAAAATGGGCCTAATCGATCACTGGCCACGCCTACAGTGTAAGCTGAAAGCACGTCTCTTTTGCGTCTGTTTTGCTCTGACAAATTCCATGACTTGCTGTATTCCACGGTATTCCATAAAAATAGAAAAAATATGCCACGCCCCCTATCAGAATTTAGTTTTTCTGCTTTTTTTAGATTTGATGCTGATCAAGAATACATAAACTCTGTGAGGTCTTTGTGAGGTCTTCCTTCTGAATGTGGTAAACAAAATGACAAAATGAATAACAAAAACATATCTGAAGAAAAATCACATTCGTTTCTTTATAGCTTTTATTTGTAACAAAAGTAGTAGACTTCATAATGATGAAAATCCTTAAAGAATGTCCTTCATCTTATTGTTTTTCTTTCTTTTTTTTTTTTTCTTTTTTTTTGTACATCACAATCATCTGTTAATGATTGAAATGACCTCGTCTCTCTCGCCATCAACAAGTCACTCATAATATTTGTTGTTAACAAACATGACAAATGAAAGTAAACAGACAGAACAATTGCGTGTAATAGTAGTAGAAGAAGAACCATCATCGGGGAAACATCAAGATATCATAACGTAACATCAAAACGGTACAATGTGTTGTATACGTTCAGCAGTTAGATGCACAGTTGGATAGAAAAAAAGAAATTCAAAATTTTGTTGTGTTAAATTTCTGTGTATTTAAACCTTGAAAAGTAGAAGTCTTCTTTGCGGATATTTACATTGAATGACTGACTTAATAAAATTTTGTTTATAAATGAAAATTTTGCGATTTTTTATTTTATTTTATATTTATTATTTAAATATAACAAAAAATTTTTTCGTGTACAAATGTAAAACATATACTTAAAGGGTAACAACAATAAGTCTAATAATAATAACAATAAATAATAAATAGATCAATTGAGTACAAGAGACAATAAAATGTTTTATGACTTGTGCTCTGCATTATGCTGCTTATACGAAAAAATTTACCTTGAACGTGCAAAATTTAAAAGTAAACAAAGGATTAACTTTGAAAATTTTTTTTTGGAAAAGCAAAAATGTTCATCTTCTGCTACTTCACTAAGAGTGTATATAATGCTTCAATGCTAGTCTTTCTGCTTTGGGAGAGTAATCGTAAAAAGATATCCTATTCCTATTTTGGTAGATCATCTACTCATGCAGAGCTGCCTGCTCTTTTATTAATTTTTAAAACAAGAAACGGAACACAAATTCTAGTCCTAAATGTTATACGAAACCTCTTTACATAACTTTAATGAAAATTACTGATAAATTTGAATAAAATAATAGTTATGCAAAAGACGTTCGTAAGTCCTCAGAGAAAGTACTTTGATTTCTTCTCTCGAAAGCATTTTTACGAATTGACGAATTGACGATATGATTCTTAGATCATACGAAATTTCAGTTTCATGACATATTCCGATCATTTAAAAATTACATTTGCTTTTTGACGCTAATTCTCGAAGCATTGAAAAAATCGAAATCTCGTCTGTTGGTAAAACACTGCTTTTTAATGGAAAAAAATAATTTTCGAACCAAGAAAAGCCTTGAAAATTGTTATAGTAACTCTTCTTTACAAATGTCTCCACAATTTGTCGTTTGTTTGTCTACTTTAAACGAGATCTCATTAATACAAATGATGCTGATCGAAGTATCTAACTTTGCCATTACCTGTGTAGCACTTACAACTAACTATGTTCCACTGTTTATACACAAATCAACTACTACCATAAGCCCTGCTAGGTTAAGCCTTTAAAGGTTCAAATATAAAATTGAATTCGTTCACGTATATATTTCTGGCCAGTGTTCACAGATTTAATTTAAAAAATTGTATTTGATTGTTTTTATTTGCCAACAGAATATTACACGATATTTACGAACTTCTTAGAGAAAAATTGGAAAATTTCAATACATTTTCATATGTAATTCAAGGGTTATTGTAGGCATCGTGCCGAAATTTAATGAATTTTGATCAAGATACTTACAAGCTTCGGTACTTTATGCAAGTGACCTCAATCATGTTTTAACAAAAAGCTCTGTGAGAGGGTTCCACATCCATGAGCAGAATTGCAAATGGACCTGTAACATAGACAAAGATAGTGATAGCTAAACCTGTAGTTTGTAAATCATAGCAACTTTTGGTACAAAGTTCTGAGTAAACTTTTGCCTGGGATTTTAAAAATTTTAATTAACCCTTAATGAGGAACCGAAATAGGTAACAGGATGTATAATACACATTGAACCAACAAATATTTTCTAATATCACCTGAAAGTTCTTGTAAAAATATCAATCGACCGATATTCAACCAAATATTTTCTTATCCCAATGCGTAGGATTCAAGCGTTAAAACTGAAAAGCAAATACAATTTTCCTTTGCCTTTTATGGTTCGCGTATTGTATGCGCTTTTGTGGGCGATCGTAAAAAGAATTCTGCTCCTTTTTTACGTATTCTTGTATACAAAAAGTACATAACAGTCTGGTCCGCTACGCATTCGAACTTCAATTCTTCAATTGTTTTACTACCACACTTTCCTGAAAATCAAATCCCCATTTAAATTCATGTAGCTCACAAACTCGAAGTTATTATTGGCTGTCAGTCCTAAAACATGCTCCTGAAATCCAAATTTCCAAATAACTGAAGAAACTAACAAACGAATTCCAAAACTCTTGTTCTCAAAGCGAATCAATTCACTTTGCCTCTGTGTAGTATAATATTAGTTTTAATTTCTGAAAAAGTAAAATTTCATTTTCACATATAATTTGACAAAAAAAAAAAAAAAAAAAAATTAATTAATAAAAATTTCAAAACATATTAGATGTAATCCGGCCAAGCGAGGTCAACGTCTTTTGCAAAACAAGAAAAGCACAGTCTACGTTTAACGCCTACGGTCTTGGATAAAATAGTTTTATGCAGCTCGCTTGTTCGCGGTTCCTCTTGGCCCACATAATATACGGCTGCTTTTGACAGTCCGACATTGCCCGCCACATCTTGCCAGCATTACAGCATATTTGAACTTGCAGCAGTTTCTTACCGCTCATCTTAAGCTTTTGCCGGTACTCGTACAAGAAAACGAAGAAAGATGTCCGATCCTTTGACCCTTGGTATATTTCTTTTCGTTCACAAGAGGGTCCTCTGGCTGGCTCCTTTTTTTCGCACTTGACATCACAACTCAATTTGGACTTTTTAATATTTTCAGACATTTTCAAAAAAAAAAATCACTAAAAAATATTTTTATTTTAAATTTGATTTCAAATAAAAATTCACAAAGAAATTGAATATAAAAAATTGAGTTAAAATATTAAAATAAATAAAAAGAAACGCGTATATGTGATTACAGAAAATTTTTTTTTTGAAAATAAATACAACGCACTCTTTGCATATTTCTGAAAGTTTCGTAAGTAAATTTGTTCGAAAGTATTCCTTAAGTAA
>KK351013.1:4938240-4949321 GCA_000671755.1 Glossina brevipalpis
ACACGCAATTGTCGAGAAATGACACAAGGTCTGGTGCCGGCTGCTGCCATTTCGACAATTTTTAGGCGGGTACTATTAGGTAAAGGGCGACCATTAATAAAAACACCACCCAATTGATTAACACGGCCTTGGCCAGGACTTACTTCTACAAGGAAAAATTAACAAAAGAAGAAAAAAAAAAAAGAAATAAATAAACAACAAAGTAATTTTCCTTTTTTTTTTGTTTTTTTTGTTTTAAATCTCTATCAAAATAAAAGTAAACACATCAGAGATCAGGTAATGAATATTTCATGTTCGCGCGTGTTTTCCATTAGGATGAAATTTTCACACTAAGAGTCACTTGATTTACAACCTTATAATAATTCATACCAAGCAAAGGTTGCCTTTTCAGGAGATATGTTTAGTATTTAAGTGAAGTGAATGATGCCGAAAATTTTTTTTGTAGTTGATAATAGAAATTTTATTAAAATTTGTACAAATATACAGTGATGATGACTAAGAAAAGGTTTTTTATCATTTAAAAATGTATGAGACACAACGGAGTTTCCAAAAGAATGGAAAAAATTTCATTTAAAATTGTGCTGTTTTTTTAGCATCTAACGATTAAAAATGCACTTTCTAGGAACATCTTTAGCCCTTAATTTTGTACTGTTTACTCGCTTGGCTGCAGCAAAATCTTAATTTGCTAATAAGCAATCGGGTATATTTCGACGAAATTAGCTTTCTCTAGGCGGAAGTGGATACAAGTCTTCAAGATTCAGAATTTTTATAATAAATAAAGTTCACTAGAAAACTTGTATTCAAACTGGGAATAAAATTTAAGTTTAATTATTATAATATTTAACAAATTTTTATTCCATTTTATCTCTTTCAGTTTTGCTTTGTTCACGATTCCAAAAAGTCTAAAGTCTGTTAATGCATATGACAACCACTTAAAGGATAATTTAACACATATCTTTTTATAACTCTCAAAATGTATGGATGCGACTCATCAAAATATTAGTTTGGGGAAAAAGAAATCCATCCAATCTTATATGAACTTCAGGACTTTATTTAAGATTACGAATTGGAAAATAATGGATTTCTTTTTCCCCAAACTAATATCATTGATGCCAATTATTGCTTCCTTAATTCAAAAGTTACGTTGGACACATTTTCATTCGAATCATTATTCAGGTAATTACTTTATTGAATTAAGAGAAATTTTAATCACAAACCACATTTACGAGCAAAATTGGAAATAATTTAGAAAGGAGGAGATTGAATGAATGCCGCTTCTAAATACATTAAGTAAATTTTTTATAACGTTGCTTGAATCTTTATGTAGACCCTCTTTATGTCAACCTACCCGTAATTTACTGTCACTATAAATAGCAAACCCAAATATTCAATCTTTTGTATTAATAGCAATTGTAGCGATTGGAGTTAATATTAAAGACGAAAGTCTTGTTTGCAAAGAGACGCGCTTAATCTTAAATATCTACAGATATCAACAGATCATTATTCGATTAAATGTTGTTAAAATCAATGTTCAATCGCTCTCCAGTTTTTACCTCTTCTGATTATTATTTATTTATTCGACCTACGGCAGCAAGCGATGCCTCGATTCGTAAATAATCTTAAAAGAAGAACCGTTTTCCTACTATCAAAATATAATACTGTTGTTTAAGCCAAACGGAATGAGATAGACCCATTTCTTAAACGGATGGTGACTGGAGATGAGAAATGGATCACATACGATAACCCTGTGCGAAAACGATCGCGGTCAAAGAGCGGTGAAGCACCTCAAACGGTGGTTAAACCAGGACTAACGGCCAGGAAGGTTTTGCTATGCATTTGATGGGACTGGAAGGAGATTATTTATTATGAGTTGCTTCCATATGGCCAAACGCTAAATTCTGATCTCTACTGTCAACAACTGGACCGTTTGAAGATAGCGATTGACCAGAAACGGCCAGAATTGGCCAATAGGAGAGGTGTCGTGTTCTACCAGGACAACGCTAGGCCACACACATCTACAGTGACTCGCCAGAAACTTCGGGAGCTTGGTTGGGTAAGTTTTAATGCATCCGCCATACAGTCCGGACTTGGCACCAAGCGATTATCATCTTTTTCTTGCATTGCAAAATTTCTTTAATGATAAAAAATTGGAATCTAGGGAGGATTGTGAAAATCGACTACTAGAGTTTTTTTGCAAATAGAGACCAGGACTTCTATGAGAGATTCATTTTGAAGTTACCTTTAAAATGGCAACAAATCATACAACAAAACGGTGTATATTTGACCCAAATCGGAGAATTCGAAGCATAAAGTCCTGAAGTTCATATAAAAATAATGGATTTCTTTTTCCCCAAACTAATATGATGTTCTCTTTGTTCAAGGTGAGAATTGAAAATAATTCAAACTTTCAGTTATTAACCTTTCAGAATTTTCTTGACATTAAATTCTAATCATGTTTCATCTTGAGCACTTCGTGTGGCTTTTCTTTCTTTTAAAAACTTTAAATTTTAAATTTTAAAAATTATCTACCAAATAATGCTGAAGGATGCATTTGTATCTTATCTACTTTCGAGAAACATTCTTGTATTAAAACGATCATAAGAATAAAAATTGACGGAAAAACGGCTTTAGCTAACTCAATATAGGTAAATTCAAGATAACACAAAAAAATCGGTGGAGAATAAAAACAGATTTATGTGTCTATTAAATGAAAAGTTTACCTTGCATAGAAGAATATCCATTTAAAAAAGGTCTATGCATTGCAGCTGCTAGTGTAGTAACTGTCATGTTTTACAAAAAAAGTTTTGTTTAAAGATTAGATAATATTTTGATTGATATTCACTTAAGATCAAATCCGTTAAATTGTCTCCACCAAGATTTTCCGTTAAATTACATTACATTACATTACATTAAATTTTACGTTACATTTTTTATTTACTCGACTTTGTTATGTAAACTTTCGTTTTAAAATCTTCCGCAAATTTGCCGATGCACGTTATCCGTTTCGCACTTGATTTCATACTAAACTAAGAGTTGATCCTTATATTTTAAATATCTTTGAAACACCAAAAAAAGAACGCCTTCACACTTACAGACTTACGTACTGTTTATATATTATATTTCTCTTGATCTTGATAATAGCTACTGCACAACGCGATTGTTAACAATAATTGAACTCGCTAGTGTTTGAAAGATCTTTTGTAGTTGCTCTCAAGATAGTTAAAGTGCCAATCACAGAATTTTCTTTCATTTGCTTCTCTTGTTTTCGTTTAAAAGAGAATTGAAATCTTAATATTCTAATTGAGTAAAGGTGTGTCTTTTTCTTTTTAGTATATTGGGTGGTCGGAAAAGTTAAACGCAAAATTTTCTAGATTATTTTTGTTTTTGCTTGTTAATGCTATAATAAATATTTTTTCAACTCCTCGGCGACGTGAAATTCAAAGATCAGTTTTATAAAATTTAGTGCATATATGCTATTCTACTTTCATATACTACTAATTATTACAAGTAGGTATATAGATGCCATGACTCCTCCTCCCTCAAAGTTTATATAAAATCTTTCATTAAGAATGATACTTTTCAAAATTATAATTTCCAGTTTCAAACATATTGCGTAGTTTGAGTCCCCTGTAAATCATCATGCAGGGAAAATAAAAAATCTTACCAAAGGGGCAACTCAGTTTTGCATGCTCATCATTCGCCCATCAGAAAATTGACACGAAATCATCGTCTTTCTGTTCAATCTACATGCTGCACAGTGGCCACGTTTAAGCGAAATTTCACTTTACACGAGCAGAAATCATCAAGAAGAAAATGTAAACCATAAAATGAGTGAAATACCGCAGCACTAGCTCCCCGTATTGAGAAAGAGTCGAATCTGTCAGTTTCAAGACGATCTCAACAATTAACAATTGGAGCTACCGTGTGCGTCAGTATCTTCAAAGCCGAGCATTATTTTATTTGGTATATAACTGCAAGGTCTAATTACACAATAAAACAAAATATATTTTGGTGGTTTTATTTTCAATCTTTTTTATTATTGTTATTATTATATACTTAGACTCAAGAAACAAATTCATGGACTAACAGCTAAGATTATCGATTCTACTCTTTTGAGACTAGCTGGTTGATTAATCTAGCTGCTTTAATAAAGTTAAATATTTTCTTGATATTATGTTCTACAGATTCTCTCAGTTGTTCATACGGTTCGATGTTCTTACAAAATTTGAACAAACATAGGTCTTGAAATGAAAGGAAAGATCCTCCGTACAAAAAATTTTGTTAACATTATTTTATACGTTACATCGATTTAATTTAATAACACTGCTTATTCACTATTTCTTACAATTAATCCTTTTAAAGAGTCTTAAATCTTCTTTTACTCTCCTCATACGATATGTCAGACGCTTTCTCGCCTTTATCGTCACTGTTAAATATTGTGGAAGCTTCGTAACTTAATATATTAGAATAAGCGCGAGAGAGTTGTTTACCGCTGTTTGCCTCTGCATATTAATTTCTATACGAGATATCAATATTTTTAGTAATAACGCACTCATATGTATGTGGTCCGAAACGTTCCCTCCCTACAACTTTTTGCCATGTAACCTTGTTTGAATTAAAATAATCTCGAATACACTCAATTTCTTCAACTTTAAATACAGTTTTTTTCTACCACCTCTTTATGATTTGTTATATTAATTTGCTAATTGAGTTTCTTTAATTTTCTTCGTACTACAACTGCTTTTTAAATCTCTATTTCACTATAATATCTAAGCCTGATTCTCTTCTCTCGCCTGGCATAGCTGAATCTGAATTTGTAAATATTTTTACAATTTTTTTCACACCGACCATCAATTGAAGGGATTTCTCGGGATTGTTTAAAATGTGTTTTACGTTTACTCCAAGAGTGGGTACAAGTCTTTATTTTAGCAATATGGAAGTATATGTATATATATATCTGTCTCCGCAAAATGTTTGTTCCACATTTTCCTCTAGTTGCACTAATTGTCTTCTCCAGGGCAAAATGCTTTCATCGACGTGGAAACAGGAGCTGTTACAAATATGCAGTAATTTGCAGTCATTGCTATAATAATAGTCATTGGATAGTTATTTCAACAATTATTGTTTATAACATTGTCGCAAGATTGTTTTTAATTTTTAATACAAAAAATTTTTTCTCTTTGCTTGTTTATATATTTTTCCACAGAGCAATGTTAAAAAGCATACACATAAATATGTACGGACTACTTAATATTGCAACTATGTATACAAATACGACAGTACGTACAAAGAGGAAAAAATTTTTCGTTAAAAGAAAGAACAAGGAATTCATCAATGTAACTTTTTGACAATCACTTCTACACTAAATTACAACCTTGAAAGAAATAGTTGTGCTTTTTTTCCCTTCTTTATACTCAATACTAATGCAAATTGCAAAGTGAAACCAATTTTCGTGTCAATTGTGGTATCACTTTCCAATTTGCATTAACACTGTCACAATCTCTCACACAATCTCTTACAAAGTTGTATTTTAACGTAGAAAGTGACTATCAGAAAGTTACTTGATGCCCCTCAGGTCTCTTTATATGGTTTCCTGTTTTGTCAAATGTAAAATATGTAATTTTTTAGTACTTAGATTTTTCTTTTCAACGAGCAAATGTGCATTATTGCAATTAATGCTTAAAATTACTCATTTTAATGAAGAAATAAACTTAACAAATTTTCTAAATAAATATTTATCGCATCTGGAAGAGAGGGCATTACTTACTTAATGTTGTCTTATTAAAAGAGAGACATCTAAAGGAATGAAAATCGTGTTTCCATAGGAAATCAATTTTTACTTAAATTTAAAATCAGGAAAATATGCGACTCGCTAAGAACGATCCATCTTCAATAACGCGGTGCATAAATCAGCAACAATGACAAAATTAAGCGGGCAGTTAGGCCACAGTTTCTAAAAATCTGAATTCTTAACGTTTTACTACTAACTAATTGGATTTTATTATTATATTATAAGAAAGGACGAAGTAATGTAAGTCAATATCTGAATTCTCACATAAGATTAACTTCAAATGGAAACATAAGAAAAATACGATTTTGTTTCGTGATTTAAAAAATTGTTTATTTCAAAATGCTTATGATATGAAGATGGAACAACGTGTGAAAGGCTATACATAAAAATGAACATAAATTTAGAAAAGCCCGCCTGGCATATTTAATGTCGAGTAAGAAGAGCAATACCTTTGTATTACCAGGACGAAGAAAATGGTGGAGGAACACTAGTATAATCAAATTTAGAAGATGAACCGAAATTTGTGAAGTTTTGTTGCATAAAATGTGCTGAACCAGTAGGCGGAACAATACTACTACGATGATGAAACTGTAATTCTTGGGAGGCAGTTGATGAATATTGGGAACCATACTGATAATGATGATGATAGTGAGGTCCGATAGCGAAATTTGCATATTGAGCAGAAGGATGGTGGTGATACATGTGATGATTTTGAGCCGATGTAGGTGTAGAAGCTGTTAAAGAGGTAATCGGCACAACATCCAAATTATTAGAATTTAACGAACTCTCTGGTGAAAGGGTTGCCGGAGGTCTAGTCGTTACTAATGTTGATGACGGTGGCGGCGTATTAGTCCAGTTTGGGTAAATGCTTTGTTGTTGTATATGAGGTGGACTTTCTGTTTTAAGTATGGTGGAGTGGAAATCTCCAGTACTATGACTGTGACCAGAATTTGAACATGGCGCTATTGCAGTTGTTAAGCTATTTGGAGTTGGTGGTAATTGTGCTCCTGAAGCACCATAGGCTGTTAAAGACGTGTCATTGGGACTGTCATTTTTCACAACCGTTTGATTTGCATCTGCGTCAACCATATATGAAGACAGGTTCGACATTGCATTCATACTTGGTGACGTTATAACGCATTGTGCCGTATTACTAGAACTATAAAATTGATGATGATGCGGTGGAGTAATCGATGTTACGCTAGAATTAGTAGTGTTCGGTGATAGATTGGTTGCAGCAGCAGTGTTGTTGTAATAATCGTAATAGGCGGCTGCAGCAACGGATGCTTCATTTGGCATCATAGCAGCATATGACATTTGATGAGATACACCAGAATATGATGAACTTGCAGAGGGTATAACTGAAATTTGATTTGAATTATTTGCAGTTCCAGACGAGGTAGTTTGTTTGCGTAGACGAGCACGACGATTGCTGAACCAAACTTGAATTCGTGCCTCGGATAAATTTGTACGTTGAGCCAATTCTTCACGAGTGAAAATATCTGGATATTGCGTAAGTTCAAACGCTCGTTCGAGCTCTTCAAGTTGCATAGCTGAGAAAGTAGTACGACTGCGCCGTTGTTTACGTTTCAAAGCGATCCCGGGTTCACTTTCACAATCAGATATATCTTCATGGGAATTCGTTGCTTCTGAAGTAGATATTTTCTGTGATTCATCGTGCTCTGATTGCGGTATGTCACGACTTCGTATCAAGCGAGAAATAGCAGATATAGATGGTGCCGTAGAGAGATCGCAAACGCCCTCTTTTATCAGCCTTTCTCGAATTTCACACGAGAACATACCGGAATTATGTCGTTTATATTCGTCAATTCGACGTTCCACTTCCGGTGTAAAAGTACGAGGCTTTGAGCCACCAATCACCCCTGGTCGTATAGACCCAGTTTCCTGATAACGATTTAAAATTTTAGATACGCAACCATGTGAAACACGCAATTGTCGAGAAATGACACAAGGTCTGGTACCGGCTGCTGCCATTTCGACAATTTTTAGGCGGGTACTATTAGGTAAAGGGCGACCATTGATAAAAACACCACCCAATTGATTAACGCGGCCTTGGCCAGGACTTATTTCTAAACGGAAGAGACGAATAAAAGTAAGAAAAAATAAATAAATACAAAGCGAAGTAATTTTCCTTCTTTTTTTGCTTTTAAAAATATCTATCAGAATAAAAGTAAATACATAAGAGATCATGAAATAAATAAACATTTCATGTTCGCGTGTTTTCCGTTTGAGGTGAAAGATTCATACTAAGAGACATTTAATTTATAACCTTATAATAAGCGAGGTTGACTTTTCAAGAAATTTGTTTAGTATTTCAAATATTAAATGCGGCCAATAAATGATGTCAACAATTCTGTGAGGGTATATAATAGAAAAAAACACCGATGACTAAGAGAAAACAGCGCAAAACAAAAAGAGTAGGCCATCAGGAGTAAACCCAAATATTCATATTACTATTCATGTTCCAACAGCCGTTGCACTCAAAATTGAATGAATTGAATGAATGAATTGAATGAATATGATTGAAAACCAATTTTTTTTCTTTTTCAAGTTTTATTTTGAGATAAGAAAAAATCTGGCCGATTGAGAATAAAAACAGATCTGGTTATCTGTTAAATGAGCTAAATGTTAAAAGCTTACCTTGCATCGAAGTATATCCATTTGCAAAAGGTCCTTGCATTGCAGCTGGTAATGCTGCGACTGTCATGTTTTAGTATCGTTTTGTTTAAAAATTAAATATTTTTTCATATTTACTTAAGAACAGAAAGTGGTTAAATTTTTCAATTTTCTCCGATACACGTTACCCGTTTCGAACTTAATTTCATACTAAACTAAGAGATACCCAAGTTTTAATATCACTTTACTCTTAAAGGTCTTGAAAATAGTGGAAATAACGCCTTCGTATATACAGACTTACTCACGGGTATACTTTGATGACAACCATTGTAGAACGATCGATAACAACAAAACAACAAAACTTGCTAATGCTAATTTCAAGATCTTCTGTGTTTTTGTTCTGCAGGTAATTGAGTGCCAATCACAGAATTTTCTTTGATTTGTTTCTCTTTTTTTCTTTCAAAAAGAGAAACTAAGTCTTCGTGTTTTAAATGAGGACAGGGTGTGTCTTTTTTTTTATTATATTAGGTGGTTGAAAAAGTAAAAACCAAAATTGCTTGCAGCAAAAGTAAGATACTGAGGTAGGGTTGAGAAAATTCGATACGTAAATTTTCGAATAAAGTCGTAGTATTTCACGTAAGGTCTGGCTTAAATTTAAATAACTTAAATGGTTATGCTCTGGCTTGATTCTGATGCGTTAACTCGCTTCAAATACTTTTAAAGCATTCGATGAGTATTCAATATTGCTCGAAAATAAAATTAATTTAAAAAACTGCAAATATTGAAGACAAACTATAGTCCAAAAATTTTGTTTTAAAAGCTTCTAATTTCTTGTCATTAAATTGTAAATTGTGGTAAATGTATCAAGAAAAACAAAAAGAAAATATATTTCGGCATAACCTTGGAATAAACTGAAATATTCTTTAATAGTCGTTACGATATCGTTTAATCAAAAATTATATTAACCTATTGGGCAACCAATACTTACAAGAAGTAATTTTACTTTGGCCAACCTGATCCCTATGGATTTATCTAGATTTTTAGATATGCCGTACATCTCACGGAAGGTGCATCCTATTGTCTATCTCTTGGATTATTATGTACTTCAAAATTCACCGATACAGCCCAACGCCAGCCATATTCCAATATTCAAGATTGCTTCTGTGAATAATGGATAATACACACAAAGTCCATTTACAGCAAAGAACCTAGAGAAGAGACTTTCCCTTTTCTTGCCAAAAAAAACGATTCTCCCGATGATCTCTTCGTGCAATTTTTAGAGAACCTATCATCAGATATCGATAGTTAAACTTTAATTCTTCTTAGAGGATAACTGTCTCGAACGATCTCACCGTGCCGCAGAACGAGTCTATAGTTTAGTATAACTTTACCCATAGTGAGATAGTGAGACCCCAGCCAAAGTTACGTTCCTTAGTGGGACCATATAGAGGGGAGGGATCAGTATATTTCAGCTCGCAATACTTTAACCTACAAACTTCGTTTACCCATAGTCTTCTCATGACATTCGGTTTAGATGATAAGAAGTTTAAATGATTTTTATATGGCTATAATTTATTGTTAATCGGGATCTTGTGCATGAACCAGTGAAGACAATTTCTCTATAAATTTTTAAATGATCATAAGAGTGTTGCTTTTTAAATGTGTTTATAGTTTAGACACACAAAGGTGACAGAAAAACGGACTCAATACAAATGGAATCTTCTCCTAATCAAAAGTAGTTTAAAACTTCTGATGTGTACTTTCGTATATGGTAATCAGAATAACGAAACTAGCATATTCTCATCTTTCGAACGTAGGTATAAATAAAACAAGTAAAAATATTTTAAATGAGCAAAGCCAACCATTAAATTCCATACACCATTTTGCCTAATACAATTCTTCATTTACTTCATTCATATTACGTGATATGGGAGCACTCATAGGACTTAAAATGAAAACTGACATTGTCCAAATATAGGAAATCGAATTTTTCTATTAAAGAACTTCTTATTCTTCAACAATTTTTTTACCATAAAGTTTTAAAAATAAGACTTTGTTGCCCCATAAAGACTTAGTGCTTATGAGAACTCTTATGCGAAGCGAAACCCAAAAAATACGCCTACGTGGTCCACATTTCGCATTAAATAGTAAAGTATTTCATTTACATTGAAGAGATTTTTGTGCAAATCAATATAAATTGATTATTAAATATTTATTAAGAATTAAATTTTATAAATGTTAATTATTAAAAAAAATTATAAAAATAGAATTTTTAGTACTTATTTAGAAAAAATAAAGATTAATAATAGTTTAATAGTATTGTATAAGAATATTGAAATAAATGAAAAATTAATATTATAAAAGAAAATTTAATTTATTGTACCTTGTGTATCAGGGTTTATTAGATATAAATTATTTATAAATCTCGATTTTATAAGAGTTAATAGATTTTAAAAGTTAATATTATAAAATTATTTTATAAAATCTATTTGAAATGAAATGTTATTCGTTTATAAAGGTATCTAGTTTTTTAAGAAATAAATTTAATTTAGAATTATTATATTACGAAATTATTTCTTAAATTTTGTAATTATAATAATTTTATATTTTATGGGATTAGCTATAAAATAAATATTTAAAAATGAAAATTATT
>KK351013.1:4962486-5008102 GCA_000671755.1 Glossina brevipalpis
AAATTGTTTGATCGATACTTTACGAGAAATCTACCATACCGTAGCCATCTACCGAAATAATAATGGATTTCTTTTTCCCCAAACTAATATTTAAAGTAATTTTAGTTCACTGATATGAGATACTGTGAGTTTCGAAATTTTGTTCTAAAATGAACTTAACTTAACCTTATAATTTTATTATAAATAACTTCGAAACTATAAATTGAATGTAGACTAAATGTTGACACAAAAATCAGAGTAGATTATAAACCATTTTTAAGAGCTTGTTTTTCACAATTATATGGCAATAAGCAACAGATGAGCAAGCCGGAGCAGTATAAAACATGAAATAATGAATTAAAAATTTAATAATGAATTTCTTGCTGTTTATATGTTTAAATTTGCATTTCTATTAATCAATAGATAAAGAATTTTGGTAATGCTATTAATTTCGAGAGAGAAAAGTTCTGACGAAACATTTTGAAAATAAGTCCATCTTGCCAAATTACATCGAAAACAGTATTGATGTCGAGCAAAAGCATTCAAGTAGAACTTTCAGAATTAAAATTTAATTTAACAAAATGACAAATTTTGAAAAGTGATTGTTGTAATGTTATGTTACTTTCTGAATTCAAACTCTTGCGAAGAGCTTATGTTACTGTCATTAATGTCAATCAATATAGCAAATAGTTCTATCAAAATCTTGACAAATATTTTACGTTCTCTCTCGTTTATAATAGAATGAAATTGAAATATTATTTTTTTGAAAAAAAATTTTTTGTGAAAATATTTGTAATTTCAAGAGAAAAGCTTCAGAGATCTCATAGATCTTGATCAGTATAAAATTCGATATTCATCTGGACATATCTGTCCGTCCGTCTTTTTTCTTTTTTCCATCTTGTCTCCTGATTTGTCTAATATCTGAAGTAAGCATTTTTTCAATCGCCAAAATTAATATATCTGAACCAAATTTAACAAAAACATTGAAAAATCTTGCAAACAGGTTGGTATCGAAAATAAGCCAAATCGATCAAAGGACAAGCTTACGGTCTAATATAAGCTAAGAACACTTTTGCTTTTTAAATGTTTTGCTTACTACTAATAAAAATTTCCATAAAAGTAAAAAAAATCTGCCACGCCTACCCATTACTATGGAATATCGAAATTTATCAACTTTTCTTTAAGATAAAGATGATGGATACGGCGCAGGTAAATATAATTTTGTGCCTCGTCTCGTTAGTAAGATGACGTATGTAAGAGTGTAACATCAAAAACTTCATTACTAGGTGTCGTCGTTTTTCATCTAAATACTTAGGAATGCTAATATTATTAACTTTAGTTTTTTTTGACTTCTTTGAATACAGAAGCACACACACACAACCGTTTGTTTCTACTTCCAAATTTAAGTTTTATGGGTGTAAGTCGATATTTGTTTATTTTATATTTTGTTTAAGAATGGACCCTTTTTTTGGGAATAAACGAAGAGATTTTCTTTGAATAAGACTTTAAAATAAAAACAAAAGCAAATAAACAGGTATAAATCCTGTACTTAGAGTCTTAACCCGTTTACAAATGTTGATCAATAAAGAGTCGATGGCTAATACGATTATCCTGCGTAATGGTTGTAATCATTTTATATTAGTAAAGTTTAACTTGAATATTTTTAAATATTTAAAAATGTTTGATTTGTGTCACACAAAAAGAGGATATTTTCTCTACGCCCTCAAATCAATTTCAATGTGTGGTTTTTTTTTTTTTTTTTGTGTATTGAATTTATAACGAAATATTTAAGTCAAAAAATTCTTTATTTTTCTTTGCTAATAATGGTTTGTAAGAATGAAAAATTAAATCAATAAAATTATTTTTGCAAAATTTCCATTCAATTTATTATAATAAAAGATTCATTAATCGATGTTTGATATTCGATGTTCGACTATCAATGTTGAAAAGAGAAAAGAAAAGAATCGTAAGTAAATTTTAAAGTAGACCTTAAATAAGTTATAAATCAGCTAAAATCATAAGAGAAAAAAGTGGAAAAGTAAATTTTTTTTGGAAAATAAACTCATAAGTAAGACATTAGTGTCGATTTCTTTTCATTTTTCATTGTGACCTTTAAAAGTCGAGGCAAGATTTTTCATTAACTTATCCTGCTGGGCTTCAAGAAAGTTTTTTTTTTTTTTTTTTTTTTTTTTTGAGACACTGAAAAACTGAATTCGAAGAATTTTGTTTTTCATAAATTTTCAAAACATTTACATTTCTTTATTTTGTTTAAATGAGTAAATTTACAGTCGCAAATATTTACGAGGTTCAACCGCGGGGTTGCTATCACTTAGATGAGAATCGCGTATGTACCTGAAAAAAAAGGACGAACACGCGAAAAATTTTATAAAAATTAATCATTTGCATGGAAAATTTATAACGACAAAGGATGACTTTTCGTATTAAAGGTTTATTGGCATTCTTTTGTTTAACTCGCAAGCAAAGTATAGATATTAAGGCGAGTGAATATAAGTAGAAAGTGCGCGCGATTATTGTACATAAATAAAATAATTATCGTGTAATTTTTTGGTTAATAAAACCAAATTGGAGCGCTTTAATTTTTTTTAGGCTATTTCCCACCTATTCTGTCTACCGTAGCTACTATATACCTGAAAGAGTGTTAGAAACAAAAATATCTTTAGCGTCTAAGTCTCTTATTCTGGTAGTTGATAAATATCCTTCTAAAGCAAAGAGAAAAACGTATGCACTTTATATATAGATTTCCAAATAAAGAGTTGGGGGAATTAAAAAAATAAATTCATTTTTTTAAATTTATATGAAACAAAAAAAAAATTAAAAAATTTATTATTTATTCATTTATTTATACATATAAACTTCAAGTAAAATAATTTTATAAAAAGATTCTAGAGAGTTGTATATATGATAGATAGATACGTCTAAGTGGATTCCGAATTTTATACTGATAAAGGGCTTCCAAAGCTTCTTTAAAAAAAAAAATTAAGTTCGTATACTCTATTATATTGTGTGGACGTGCCCACAATCAAAGATAATTGTGGAAATTTTTATAAATCTGTCTAATGTAATTTATGAGTAACAAGGTAAAAGCCAAAAAAAAAAAAAAAAATACAAGCAAAATGCGTGCTTTCACTGTGTTCGTTTATATTGCTCTTTATATTTTATTATTATTTCAAATATTTATTTCAAATATTTCATTTCAAATTTCAAATATTTAATAAAAAACAATAGAATAAGGGACAACAATTTTTTATAATCAATAAATTAATGAATGCACTTACATATATATATATATAAGAAAATAAACATTTTAAAGCGTAAAAGTAAAGCGTACCATTATACATTATAAAAAATGTTATAGACGCAAAAAAAAAAATTAAAGTTAATCTCTCCTTATCAGTACTATATAAACACTACATATTATATAAAAACAGTAATACATACATACAGATTGTACATTTTTTTGTAATCGATAAACTACTCTCATAGTAGAAAATAACTAGTAACAATTAATCGGATAATTCGATAAACAACTAATATCTCATTATTATATTTCTGATATGATTAGCAGAATGAACAAATAGATCAAATAGAAAGGAGTAATCATTAAACAATTTGCAAAGGAGTCGGAATGGATTATAGAGTAGGTACATTTTGAATTTGTATTTGTTTTAATTTGTGGGAATATAAACGCGTGTTCATTGTGTTTACAGCCTTAGCTTATCGTTGTAGTGCTGCCAAATTACCAAATTGCAATGGAACGATGAATATGTTTGCAACATTTTTTTTTAAAGCTTAGGTTTTTGGCGACACTCTGTCAGCTGATTGTCAGTACGAATCTATTACGCACCGTCATATAATATTTTTAACAGTCCCTTGCAGATTTTAATTGCACAAAAATAATCTTTTTATTTTTTTTCAATTATCAACTGAACAAAGCATCGAAAAAACTCACGAACAAAAAGGAGAAATTTGCGCAATGTCTGAGCAGGAAAATCAAAACGAAAACGAATTAAATGAATTACTTGACGGTAAATAGTAACAAAGTTCAATGATCATTAAAAAAAACATATTAAAAACAACATATTTCTTATGTAATATGATAAATTTTTTTAACTATTTTTCTAAATAGATGCACTGCAAGATTTTGAGAGAGAGGATAATAAATCCGGAACCAATCAATCAAATAAAAATGCGGAAAAACCTACAGTAGGGGAAACTGGAGCGCAAAATTCTGAAGATTTTTTTCTGTAAGTGTTATTTTCATCTCTGAAAGATAAAAGTTAATATTTATTGCGTCATCGTTAAAATCTATTAAGAGAACAGGCTAAATTGTTGTCGGAACGCATGAGTACATTATTTGGTACACCTGAAGCACCAAATTGTGATGCGATGCCAACACAGAATCCAGAACAAATACTTGCGGGCTTTAAAAAAATGGCAGAAGCAGCTGCAATGACATTACAAGGAGAAAACAATGCTAGCGACGAAGAAGTGGCCAAATATTCTGATAGTATAGCTCAAGCTCTTAAAGGTTTACAAGAAGGTTCCGAAAATTTAGCTGCACCAGTCACAGAAAATGATGTAGCGAGCATGTTTAACGGTTTAAATTTAGATAATGTAAGTTACTTCTTAAGAAATGCGTTAAAACTATATAAACTTCTTAATTATATCTAGTTAGTTCCGGAGGATGGCAATATGTTTCTACCTTTTATGGAAGGTATGATGCAAAGTCTTTTATCAGCTGAAATCTTATTGCCTAGCATTAAAGAATTATTAGAAAAATTTCCTAAATATTTGACGGATAATGCTGAAAAGTTAACTGATGAAGAGAAAGAACGTTATACGAAGCAATTAGAACTATATAAAGCGATTGCTAGCCATTTGGAAAACGAAAATGCTAATGATAGTCCCAAAGAAAAACGTGAAAAATTCAAAATAGTTTTAGAGGATATGCGTAAACTTCAAGAATACGGGCAACCGCCTGAGGAGATTTTAGCTGAAACTGTTGGAGATTTACCTTTGCTGGATCCTTCTGGAGGTGCAGCGGGAGGAAATCCCCAATGCCCCACAATGTAGTCTATTTTTATTTATTTTTTTTTTATAAGTCTACGAAATTTTTACTTTGTTTCTAAATTAATATTAGTAACTAAGTGGTCTATTGGTTTAAAAAAATGTATGTACTTTCAGTGTGTTGCATATTTGTTGATTAAATTTAGACTTGTGAGCTCATTATTTATTACCCTTGGCTATAATGCGAAACGAAAGGTATGAATGAATAGCTGCTTATATGTAATAAAAAGAAATCGCGATATGAAAACATTATTTTTAATTGTACAAGACAGAGGGTCTGATTTCAGCAAACATAATTTTACGCTAGATTTACATTTTTATATATAATTTCGCAATAATTAACAATAAATGAATAACTTGGGAATAAACACAATAATTTGATCCTTTTTTGTGTCTGCATATTGCTATGTTGGATTATTTATTGTCATACGCAATACTATTAATGCTTTTATATACTTTACATGCATATATTGTTGAATTAACGGAAACTTACTAAGGCAATGTCTAACGAGAGAAAAACTGAAACTAAAACCATTTAAACGAAATTGTCCATAAGGAAGCGTTAAACTGAAGATAAGTCACAGAGATAGAAAGAGAGAGAGAGAGAGAGCAAAAACAAAACATTTCTGCCGATAAGTATTTCCCTGAATAAGCTTATTACAAGATTTTTCTAACGACAAGGGATCATCAAATATTCGTACAACGTATCCTAAGTCTACTTTTTGGATCCCACAAAGTGTTCTCGTGAAAACAATTGATTTGGGCTGTTAAAAAAATTACAACTTCTTCCAATTATTTAAAATGCAGTCTCCGATTTCAATAGACAATTTTAATAAATGTGATTTAATATACAATTACAAATGGAAACGACGTCTCGAAGCTTCCATAGAGTGACGCTTATTGGTGATAATCCATATATAATCGCCAGTTTTACTATCAAATGTGCCTTCCTGAAGTGAACGCAATTTCAACGTAAATCGTGGACCGAGTTCCCTCAATTTAGCACGTTTGCCGTCTTTGCTAAATTCATAGCGATGATGGCGAAAGAAAATATAATCACGTTGATTATGAAAAGTCGCAACTCGCCTTCCTTTAAATTCCGGATCGTGATGAAAAAGAGCGCCCAACATGCGACCTATTGTAAGACCTAATCTCGTCGTAAAATTGTTAAGTATTACTTCGGGACGATGTTTACTAATTTCTTTATGATCTCGTTTAATATCCGTAGTTAGTTTTACATTCGACAATTTAAAATGAGCAGTTGGACCATTAGGTAGATGAATAACTAAAAGACCATTGGGTTTTCGTCTGTCTTCATTAATAATCACAACGTCCGTGTATTCTTCACGGATGGCTGATTTACAAATTTTCTTAACTGATGACCGATTGCGTATTTTAACTAAAGCATTAGGAAAAATACGTCCCAATTCTAATCCGAATTTACGAGTCTTGGTAACCGGATTGTCAGCAAATGTTATTAGAACTTTAGGTTCATAAACGCACTGAAAATATGTACTAAAATCGTCAGTTTCCAATTCTTTGCGCAATTCTTCATTATCGGAATCATCTAAATTTGTTATGACGGTTTGATCTGTTTCACGTAAACTTTCTATGGTATGACCCGGATTGGCGGGAATGCCAGCCTTGCGTCTGGCACGACGTTCTTGCATTTTCTTTTTATGTTTTTCTTTTTTCATTTTTCGAAATAAAGCCATACGTTTTTCCTTGTTACGTATTAGATTCAACGGATTCAAGACTGGCATGCGGACTTGCTCACTCAAGTCATTTTCATCCGTATCACTCTCAGAAGTGATTTGCAAATGTTTCGTTGACTTCTTCACAGCTCTGCTCGTACAAGGTGTCGCATCGGATTCATTGTCATCAGAACTATTATCGGTATTACTGCATAATTCTTCCGTATTAATGTCGGTTTTAGTAACGGTTTCCTCAATGTTTTCTTGCTCTTCATCAGTGCTGGAGTCGCTGTTAGATTTTTGGATGGATCGCTTTTGTTTACTTTTCATTTTTAAATGATGGATGTGTTGCTTACAGGTTTCAGAGAGATTTTCAATAAACTAAGACACAATTCTGTGTAACTTCACACGTGTTTGTCAGCGTTGCCAATAGTCTCTTTATTTAAACGCAGTTATGACTCAAACACAATGTAGCCGTGCTTGCTTAATACTAATAAGCTGACATACCTGATAAAAATAAAATAAAATAATTTTTAAACATATATTTCATTCCTAACACATAAATAAATAAACAAAATAAATAAATGCATCCATTTGCTTATTATTAAATATGTACACGGAAAGCTTAGTATGAACATATGCAAACTATATATGCATCGTCGAGATTATCTAATATTTTGTTTATAATTAAGGAAAAAAAGAATAAAAATAGTTGAAGACGATTTTATTAATTCAAAGAGTAAATTTTAATTTTCTAAACAGCAAAAAAAAAAAATAAATAAAAAATTTTTGTCTATGTATATATAATTTTTATTTATATTTTATTTATACATAATTTAATCATGAACTTTTGTCTCGGGCTGTCATTCCAAGACACACCAGTTGATAATTTAAAATTTTAATAGTTATTTAAAATTGAAGGTAAGAGTCGGATCAAGTTTAGTTTTCCAATCGCCGCTTAATTTTATATGCTCACAACCGGCTTCTTTCTTTGAGATCATTTGTTGTAGTACTACAAATGGGTCATTATTATTAGAAAACACGCTGGAATATTCTCCGCGCTGTTTGTAAAACTGATTCAACATCTGATCATATAATAAATATTTAGCGAGTTTCAATCGAAGTAAGGCTTGTTTAGGATTAAGCAAGCGCAATTCCTGGGTTAAGGGACGCTAAGGTGATTGTTTTTCACATTCTTCGATTTCGAAATATTTAACGGACGCACCCAACATCTATTGTAACGTTTCTTCTAAACTGTTCAGTGTGTTTTTATCTGTAATTCTGAATTGTAGGCTTCAAACGTATCAAATATATCAGTCAGTTTAATGGATTTGAAACATTCAAAGTTTTTGTGACTGTGTAATGTTTACGGGGCTTCTTTTGAATCCAAGATGGAAGCGAAATCACAAAAAATGTTCACTATAATTGGAATATCGAACATATAAACGTTCTTTGAAGTGGCAACTGAAATTTTGGATTTGATATCCCCAAGTTCAGATATAATTAAAAGTCCTATCATCGATTAACGTTTCATATTACTGCTCGTTCAATCGCTGACTATTAAAAAATAAGCTAAACATTTTCATTTCCGTGTCCGAATTTTCCCAATTTTATCGGAGAAATTTTATTATAGAAATTTTTATTGTGTGGTCTATGAGTACCAGGCAAAAAAACCAACAAAGTTTTTAAGCTATACTAAAAGTTTATCCTTTGACCAATTTGACCTATTTTCAATAGAACTGTACAAAGCAATAATTTTCGATATATTAACTAAATTTGATCCAAATGTCGTGACCATGAAAATAAGTATCACTAGCATTAGATAAACACAGTTGGACAGTTAGACAGACAGTTGGATAGACGAATGAAAGGATACGTCTAAGTGGGTTCCAAATTTGATACTAACGAAAAATAAATACACTTTATGGGCTCTCTGAAGTAGTTTTTTTCTGGCTATTGCAAACAAAATGGCAAAATGAATGTCATCGTATATCTTTCTGTAGTGGGTCTAAAAAAAAAATCAAACCTATATATTATATAAGTATACATTTAGATAGGTTTGAATAAATAATAGTGAAATATATTCGTGGTGATATTTTTTATTTCTTATAAAAAAAAAAAAAAAACTTTTTAAATATTTTCTTTGTAATGATTAAACATTTAATTCTTTTTTTATTCAATAATCATTAGTTATACATACATATACGATTAATTTATTGTTTTCTTTTTATAAGTATTTAAAGAATATAATAATGTCATACAAAAAAAAATTTTTATAAACAATTATAAGAAAAGCTATTTAAAAAAAAAGTAAAAATAACAATACACAACCATTGACTTACAAATATTTATACAGTTGAACTTGATATATATATATATATATGTATATATATTAGTTTGGGGGAAAAGAAATCCATCCAATCTTATATGAACTTCAGAACTTTATTTAACATTTCGTATTGGAAAATAATGGATTTCTTTTTCCCCAAACTAATATATATACGTATGTGTGCACATACGTACATCCATATATATGCCAGATTTCTTTTATATATATTAAGTTAATATATATGTAGTGTATACATATATATATATATATATATATATATATATATATATATTTATATATAACAGAAAACAATTCTTAAATAATTAAAAATACTTGTAATACTAAGGAATTTCTAAAAGAAATAAATTAATAATTTTTAATCAATTGAAGTGAGAGATATGTTAATTCTTAAGAAGACGCAATTTCTATGGCATGAAAAACAAAACTTTAACAAAAACAGACTTATAGAAACTTATTTTGAGCAAACTTTGTTATTATACAATCAGTTCTTAAAAACTATATACATTCGTAAAAAATTTTATTATATATGTGTTATACTTTTTTAATGTATCGTTTTTTTTTTTTATTATTTTTTTAATTATTTATTAACTTTACAAAATATTATTGTGTACAACTAATATGCAAATTTCTTATTGTAATTGTTTTCCAGCTACATGTTTAACTAATAGATGTTTTTTTTTTTTTTTTTTTTTTTTTTTTTTTGAATATAAATTATTTGTTTAACTGAAATTTTTTTTTTTATTTTCGAATTGACACGTTTTACTTAAACAAAAGAAGTACTTAAAAATTATAAACACAAGTTTTTTTTTTAAGGTAAAATAATTCAAAATGTTCTTCTAGTCGGTTCAAACCGAACTTTGGTATTCTAGGGTATTCCATGCCTTTAAATATCAATAACTAATTCATGGCAAAATTTTAACAAAAATTGCAGAGAATAACCATAGCTTTTGCTAATCAAATTGCTCGATTTTTTTTTTACTTTTACTCTTTTAAAATAAAGTTTGATTTACTAAAAAATTATCTACTAATTGTGTATTGCTTGGCGACTCAAAAACTTCTAGTCGGTCGAAATATTACTTAAAATTGTTATGTTTTAAAAGAATCTATCTCTTAGTAGGATAAAGTAGGTATATTAATAATGATTAACTGTTAAATGTGATCAGGGAAATTTATAAAATTTTTCGTCAATGTCTGTCTTCCTTCGCAAAATGTCATTTATCTTATCCTGGTTTTTTTTTATCAATTGTTTCGAATTTAAAATTTAATTTTTTCCTAATCCAAGCAAGTACGGTAGCTTTGAATTAATGCTGAAAGAAAATCATAAATATGACCAAATTTAATTTTTTTTTCTTCATTCCCGAAAGTAATGGAAAATCTCGGCGGTAAAAGCAAACCTTTTGTTTTGATGCAAGTGCTTATCTCAGTTTATATTTTTCTCTGATAGTGGATGGGCCTGTAATCAAAATTATAAATATTTTCAGAGGATGGATGGTGGGTTAGGAAACTGCTTACTACACGTACAGGCTACAAGAAGAAATATCGAGTAATTGAAACTTGAAAGTAATTAAGCTTACTTTTTTGCTTCGCGGACCAATGCCTTGCCTTGATGACGGTTATGAAAATCGGAAGATATAATGAGAAATTCTTTAATCATGTGACATATTTTTTGGAATATTTGAATTAAAAAGGCATAGAGATACATTTTGTATTATAATTGCACATTTTCTAATTAATTATTTGTGTTTGAAGTCAAATAATTATTGAATTAGCAAAATTCAATCAAGAACACTGTTCACCCGAATTCGTATCTGTCAATATGTATATATGTATATATGTTTAATAAATTGTCAATAACTATAATAAAATGATAATTGAATAAATAAATAAAAAAAAAGTGTTGTAAGATCATGTTGTATATACAAAAATTTTTACTTACTAGAAAATAATTTACTAAATTCGCTAAATCTCGTTTTTTTGTTATTGTTCTAAGACGATCTTCACGTCTGCTTCTTCTTCCTTTATGACGCATTAAATTCATTAAAACAGAAATTAGGCAGGTAAAGGATTCATTGCTACACCACCACCGCTAGCTATACCCAACGAGGGTACCGAACTGCCACGGTGAGATCGCATAAAGTTTCGATTGCTTACTGTGTATGAACGTGGATAAGTGATAAGAGTTGAGCCTAGAGTCATACTTAGAGGCGCTTTGTAACGTCCCGGTAAACTAATAAATACTGTACCTACGGCCGCCAAATTGTCAAACGTTGGCTCTATGGCTATCAACATCACTTCACACAATTGACCATGCGCAGTAGCATTGTAGTGCCGTGAACGCGCTCCGGTAGCGCTACGAACAACGCGATTGGACGTGGAAGTTGTTGGATTAGGGCTATCTATATCAAAAGAATTAGGAGCTAGAAAAACATGAGCAAAAGGCCGTTTAGCTAAATGCAAAAGTTCGACAACATGCTGACGTCTGGCTCTTCGTATGTCAGCGGCTTGCTTAACTTTCCAAACCACAACGCATACTGCCAAAAAAAGGAAAAAACAAGAGAAAAATACAGAAAAGAATACGAACAAATCGATGTGTAATTGATCTTGACGAAATACAACTGAACCATAACTCGGCTCTGGTCCCGAACTAGCTCTCAAAGCTATAAAAAAACGGGTTGCACTTAAGTTATGAGCATGTTGTGGCAGTGTTAATACCAAACGATTTTTCAAGCCAAATAAACGTAATAACGTATTACACTGATTTAGCGTAACATGCGTACTCAAATCCTTGGCATGTTGGTCCTTTACATAAAAACTATGACCGCCGTGACTTTTGCAATCTTGTATATGAGGCACATAATAACTGCTGCGTTTCTCGCTCATAATTAACTTTGAAAAACTTGTACTATTGTCGTATTTGGGATGAGCTACGTTCAGAGAATGACTACGTTTTGAAGTCGGTCCCCAATTGTAACGATTGTCAAGATAAATGTCATGATAACCAGTTGTTTCATTAGTCTCCACAATAAAGGAATCGTCTTGAGGTGACATGTAAACGTCCAACTCGCCCTGAGTGACGTCGATAATCACTCGAATATCAACATTCATAAAACGCGGTTGAATTACAAAAAAGACAGTCTGGCCAGGTTTAAGAGCAGCCGGTTTTGCTTTACATTCCTCTGAAAAAAATAATAGGACATTGAATAATCAAGGACGTTTGGAAAAGTTTTTTTTAAAAGCAGAGAAGTACTAACCGATTGGTTTGGCATCAAAACACATACGTGACTCCACCGTAATTTGTTTGTAACATTGATGACCATCGATGGGATTGCCCGCGTATGAATCACGACATTTCGAACATTGAACACTCCAACAAAGGTGAGCTGAATTTTTACCGCCACCCGCCGTACAAGTGGCATCACTTTCCGTATTATTACCACAATTACACTTTTCTCCTGTTACCGGATCACATACGTTACCATGACCGTGGCACTGACAAGGTCTGCATTCTTTGCGTTGATCTTCACTTCCGCGAAAATAGCCCACAATACAAGTATCGCATCGCTGACCTGCTGTATTATTAGCACATCTTAAACAAGTGGCATTTGCCAAAGGGCCTTCTGGTAGAGTCACGTTAAGTTCCACTCGAGTCATGTTAAAGAAAACAGGATCGGAATCATTAGCAATACAGGCGTCTGTGTGTCCGTTACAGTATTCATGACATGGTATACATTCTCGGCCTTCCCGAGGATCACCTACATATAAAGGTTGACATTTTTCACATTGAGCCCCCATTGTATTGTTGTGACACTTAACACATTCGTCTAATAAATCAGGTCCTTTGCAATTGGAATGGCCGTTGCACAGACACTGAATACTACAATTTTCACCTACATAACCGAAATCACATTCACAAATATTCGGGCGTAAACAATTGCCGCGAACACATCCTTGCGTGCAAACCGGCATGCAAGTGCCATTATCGTCGCGATAACCTTCACCACATACGCAACGGTAACCTGTAGGAGCATCAATGCAGCGCTCGGAAATGGGATCGCAGTTATGGTGGCCATTGGTGCATTCATTTTCAGCGGGGCATTTCACATAATTCCAAGATACTATATCAGTTGGGTTAAGTTGAGAGTCATTGCGACGAGAAGTGTATATCAAATCACATGTGGATACTGAAGGATATTCCTGCTTATTTTCCGGCGAGCCCTCTGTGCAAATTCCGTCGCCGTTGTAACCATCTCTAGCACACCAACCACAATGAGCATGTTCTAAGCAAGTAGAGCATTGAGTGTACACGTGGCACGGTTCAGGGCATTGGTCAGTTTCGTTTGCTTCCAATACCAAACCACAAACGCCACCGGCGCAGAACAGAGGCTGTGTTTGTGGCGAGAGGCAAGTATTTAACATAGTAGACCATTTGCAATCTTTAGGTTGATCGGCGTCGTCGTTATTAAGACAAGAAGTACAATTATAATAAGTGTAGCAAGAAGCCGGGCATTGGCCTATTATGCGATATTGATTCTGTTCGACCAATTCCTTTGTTATGCATTCTACGATGCTCAGTTCATTTTGAGCCCATTCACAGTTGTCATTAAGAATACACGCTTCACAGTGCAAAGTGTGACATTGCGGTTGGGGACACAAGTTTAAAAGTCCAACACTAACTTCTTTATTGCACCAGCTACTGCGCCTTTCGCAATCCACTCCAGATGCTACACATCTTCCTTTTATACCACACTCATCACACCATTGACATATGGGTGTTGTTTCAACATGCGTAGGCCAGGAAGCTAAACAAGAACTACAGGTGGTGAAACTGGAACAATTGCGTCTTGCCATCCAAGCATCATCACAAGCCGCTCCATTATTATATGTCAAGGTACCGTTTCCATTATCGCAAACTCCACTGTTGCCTTGAGAGAAACAATGCGAACTGGTACTGTAAGGACCGGGTACGTTGCAGAAACTACATCCCATGTAATGGCGACACAAATATTTCCCTGAACTCCACAACTGGCAAATGTCTAACGGTAATACTATCTTCGTAACCTGACTAGCACTAGCGCTACCATCCCATCCTCCAATCACATAGATAGCGTTGCTGTCATGGTCAATTGATATGTCTTCAGCATAAGTGGATGTCTGCAGTTTGCCTACGATGTGGACATCTTCCGTTAGACGTATCCACTGATTACAATTATAAACGTAGGCTATTAAAACATCACTAGCATTATAAGGATGCGTCCGTCCCCCATAGATTACCATGTAATGTTCGGTAGTAGCAGCAGAATGAAAATACCGAGCTCTAGGCAATAGAGACTCAGGTCGATTTAGATCTTGGAAAGGTGGCAATTCCGTCCACGTCATTTTTTGTAAGTGCAAAGCGTACAATTTACTTTGCGGCTCGATAGAATAACCGCCAAACACATACAAAATATGCTTTTCACTATGATAGACGGAACTGTGACCATACAATACGGGCATTCGAACGCCCAAAGCTAGTAATTGCTCCCAGCGAAAAGTTTCCAAATTAAATTCCCACAATTCCAGCTGACGTGATCTATTTCGTGAAAGACCACCTATCAATAAAAGAGCTTCTCTTGTATAAGTTAGAGTATGTCCGACCAATGGCGGTGGTCTCACACGATGCTCGTGCAAATCCATTTCAGACCAGCGTTGATTTTGTATAGAAAACTGCCAGAAATCTCCTAAAATTTCGGGATTAGAAGAAGAGCTCCCACCAGTTGTAATACCACCGTAAATAAATATTGTCTGTTTTTTCAAATATATTTCAGCTGCATGGAAATAACGCCCCAATGGCATTTTTTCTTCAGGCGTAGATTCAACGGTTACTTGCATCCAAGTACCGTTTTTTGTATCAAATTGACGGAAATCGTTTAGCGGTCCATGCGAAGGCGAGTAACCACCAAACATCCAAATCGATCCTCTTCTATCTGCACAAACCGTGTGACCGAAACGGGGTATAGTTTTTCGCAAATGTTCGAATGATTCTGACAACAATATGGTATTAAAAAGTTCGGTTATTGTTAACTGATTAGGTTTCACCAAAGTGCCACAATCAGGTCCTCCATAGCCGAAATTGCAGATGCAGCGCCCATAATCCAAATCACAATAACCTTGCATACGTTTGGCGTTGCAATTCCGCGGACATACTTCCACCTCACACCGCGGCCCCACATAGCCTGCTGGGCAAATGCATCTGTGCTGCTCGTCACAAATATGCGGATGTAAGCAAGTACGTGCTACGCAGTTCTTTACAGTGTAAATTGCATTGAAACCAAAATGTTTACGCAATCCACCTCCTTGCTTGTAGTAAACAGTAACATGACTCGAGCGGGCTTCTATTATATGTGAAGAAGTATAAGGGTTGCAGATTACTGAAATTAATTGGTTTTGGTGCGTAGCACCCGTCAAATCGGGCAAGCTGTCATAAATATACACTGCATTGTCATCACAATCCATGGCCAGAGTGGGCCATTCAAATTTCACTTGCAAAAGAGATTTTTCGGCTTCTAAAGTTTTTGGGAATAAAATCCATAGACACTCACGAATCTCCAAACTAGTTCCCCAAGGCGATTTGTAAGACTGATAGGAACCTATTCCACTACGTCCAATATTCTGTAAGACACCTCGGGATTCACATTGATAATAACATTGGCCTCCGTCTCTGGGATCACCGTAAAAACCAGGGGCGCATTGGTCACATTTAACGCCGACTGTATTATCTTTACAGAAGCATTCTCCATTACCAACATTGCAAATTCCTAAATCTTGATTCCCGTGGCCATTACACTCACATGGACTACAACCAGCTGCCGATGTAGCGTTGCCGTAACTACCTTGACGGCAGCGTTCGCAACGTTCCCCTTCAGTCCAAGCTTGACAAGAATCACACTTTCCTACACGCTCTATACAAGTCGAATGATTGTGACAGCCACAGTTTATGGAGCAATCAGCGCCTGTCCAGCCCAATTCACATTTGCATGTATAATCTGGCGCGCCGGAGCAATAGCCGTTAACGCAAAATTCAAAGCAGGTGCGCATGCAGGTTAATCTACCGTCACCTACAAAACCTCGCCGACAATGGCAATTATAAGAACCGTGAGTGTTTGTGCATTTTGCTTCTTTATGACAATCATGTAAACCTAATCCACATTCATCTACGTCTGGACATTGTGCATAAGCCCATTCAGCATCATGAATAGAAGAACTGTTTAAAGCCAAAGAGCAATTACCGAAAGGGTGACTGAAGTCACCTTGCATGCAAATACCTTCAATAGGATTATCTCGATCGAAGCACCAACCACAGCTGAGTGTGCGTAAACAAGTAGAACAATTGCGATACTGAGTGCACGATTTGCATTGCTGCTTAGGCGTAACTGTCGTATGATGTAGCGGCGATAAGGAGCCCATTACAGAATTGCGATTTCCTTGTCCAGTTGTAGAGTCGTCAGTCAAAGGGGCATTTACCGACTGGTCTAACCATTCACGGCACATACCAAACTGATATTCACTTGTATAAACAGCGAAACTGAAACACGCAGCACGGGCTTCGCACCAAACACATCGACCCCTTTCGTATAAGCAATCGTGACAGTTTTTACGAAGTCTGCACTGAATAGGACATTTGCTGAAAGATTTGACACTGTTCTCGGATTTTCCCAAACGGGCGCAACGAGCCTCCTCAGCCCACCACTCACACAATCCTGATTTAATACATTCTTCACATGATACATAATTAGAGCAGTTTGCACAGTGACCAGGTTGGTTAATGAGATATTCCCACAGAAAGTTTGTACTGTTTTTGTCTATTTGCAGCATGCTACAGGTTTCTGTTTCGTTTACCGTTTTTAACATACATTGCGATTTCAAAGAACACCATCCACAAGCGTTATCTGTTAAGCATTGCAAGCAATTCCTGTAGCCTGCGCAGTTCTCACCCGAATAATATGGTTCCAGATATTCAAAAGTAAATGCGTTCAAATTGCCGTGATAGATATGCTGCAATTCCATTTTAGTTTTTTGATAGGTATTATAGATTGTGTTAAGCCCTATACGTCGTCGAGCTTGGAAGTCTATTAGAAATGGCTGTTCTGTGCTTGGTATTTCAACGTTGCTACAGTAGGATTGATTGGATGTTTGTTTTACCAACTCTTTAAGTAAAAGAAGATCTTTACCTAGTCCTGCTTTCAGTACCGCAGACGAATAGCTTGTGCAAACCTGAATCTCGGTTGGTTCTTCCTCCCACTGCTTTTGTGGCCTAACGAAACCAAGTAAACGAGCCAACATTTCACCTTCCAACTTCTGCTCATATTGCGTTGTAGGAGTTGGCGAGGCGAAATCAACCATAGTAGCATTGACAATAGCGACATAATCTGGCATTGTCAAATTAACTGGGTAATGATATTTGACGTAAGTTAGACCGGGACGCCGATCATTCTGAGTGCATTGGGATGGTTGACGAATTTCTGTACCCTGTTCTCCCCACCATCCAGGACTATGAGAGGGAGTATCTTCACCACATATACCGTAGTTATCGTCTCGGTGGTGGCATTTTGCGTTTTGTACACACCACGTACATTCGTTTAAGCCTAGTTTGCTAGCCACTGAAAAATAAACTTCTGGCCCCTCTTGAGGTTTATTCCATTGAGTTCCATGAACTAAGCAAGAATGACAATCCCCTAAAGAAGGACAAATTCCAGGACATCTAGTCGTCTGTAAGTTGCTTGTACAATTTGCTCCTATTGTCCGCCCATAACAACTGCTATCTGCCGAGCACCAACCGCATTCAGGATTCGAAAGACATGCTGTATGTGATGTATGTAGGCGGCAAGACATTTCCGGATTGTAGCCGTTTAAGCTCTGCATTCGCAAAACTTGCGGCAACTCATAAGCAAATAAGTCAGCATTGATATTGCCATGATACCCACCCACTATCAACAATGTATTATTACGTCTTAAAGCTGCGGCCTGGGCAAATACCCCTTGCTTCTTCGGATACAAATTGTCTTCAGCCGACACGACTTGATTTATCCAGATGTGACAGCTCAAGTGATACCAATACATTTGATTATCATAACAAATCTCATCCTTATTGTGGCGATGCGTATATCCACCAAAAACGATCATGTAATTCCCACTAATTGTAGCCGTATGAAAAGCTCTTTCACGTGGTATGTTAGTGTCCCGCAGAGCTGTTCGCGGATACAGAATTTCTGTCCAATGTAATTTATCCAATTGAAAAGCAAAAATGCGATCAGACAATTTCGAAAAACGCGCCAAACTCGTCATTATACCACCAAACACTATTAATGAGTTGGTAGCTTTATAATACACGGTCGTATGAGCAGCTAAACGAACGTCCAATTTTTTTCCTCCACGAGGATGTATCAATTCCCATTCGGCTTCGTATTCACCGCTTTCAGCATAAGATACCGGCCATTTTATGCGATAAACGCTGAATATTTTAAATATTATGAATAATTTCTCTTGCCATCGTTCAATTGAAAAACTTACTTTGATGAAAATTCCCCGGTTTCCAAGCTGCCACCAAAGATATACAAATAGTCATTGGCATATGTAATAGTATGTCTAGCCACAGAAGGAGGTTTTAATTTAGACTGCATGGCTAATTGTTTCCACTTTCCACCGCTTTCACTATTATTATAGAACCATAAGTCATTGTAAAAACTGCCATTAGCTTGCTTGCCTCCAAATATAACAAAACCGCCAGGAACTCTTGCTGCTGCATGACCATAACGTCCATGAGGTTTATAATCAGTCACTTCTCCCAAAATATCTTCTAAATATTCTGATAATTCTTCATCAGTTGAATTAACGTTGACAGAGGTTAGCAATTGAGAACTGCGTGTTTGACGCTGATGTAAATTTGATTCTGCCAGTGTATAAAGTATATTACGAAATATTGAAATATCGCTTTTTAGACCCCATAGTTTGGCCTCATCTTCGTTTTTATGTTGCAACACAGCTTTAAGCAAAGAATGATCAATTTTTTGCTGATGATAATAATGCCGACGATTTTGCAAAGCTATACCCCATTCATCTTCCCATTGACTAGTAGCAAAGCGGTAAATCTAATATTATAAAAATATTTATAACAAGCGGATGTAATGCCTTAATTAGAATGTTACTTGTAAAGTGCTTATGACATTGTTAAGATCGTAACCACCGAATACATAAAGAGCATCCTCCTCATCTACATAAATAGCGGTGTGGGCGGCACGTGGAGTCATACCTTCAGCATCGGTAGCTAACCAGCGCCAATTTCCACCAGGAGGTTGTTCGTGCAAATCGCACAGCCTACCGCTATAACCCTATTATGAAGAAATAAAAGAACACATTCAAAGAGAACAGAAAGAAGTTTTCATGATATATCATCCTACCTTTTCACAATGGCATACTCCTTTAATGCACTTTCCGTGACCCAGCGATTCCCCACATTTATTAGGGCAGGCTTCATCCTCGCAACCCGGCCCAACCCATTCCCCGTGACAAACACACTGATGACCCACACATTTACCATGGTTATGACAATTGTTCAAGCAATTTGATATATAGTAGGATGCTCGGAAACCATCTAAAACATAATTTGTGTCACTGTACATGAATATAAGCATCTATAACAAATAAGCAACAATACAAAAATTTATTGTTATTGCAATTCTTTAAAAATTATTGGAAATTTACTTACACTTCCGCTACGTGCTACTAAACGCTGCGGTTGAGTACGACCACTGAAACTTCCCAACAAGGTAGAGTTAAAAGAGTCACCATCATATACATATATGTAATCGTAAGAACACTCGGTACCCATGCTATGAAATGTTAGAGTTATAAATTGACTGCTATTGCGAGCCTTTATCAGCCATTCGCAATGAGAGTCCTGTGTATAATTAAAACCAGCAGGACCATCGCTTATCTCACCATATTCGGCTGTAAACACTTTGCGACTACGATCGCAAGGGGCATGATAATGCATTTGCGTATTGGGTAGCAAAGAGATGCGATCGGCTAATACGGCTAATACCAACTCTCCAACAATATGCAGGAGAGCTAACAATGCGCCAAATCTCACAATTGAACGCATTGAAGTTTTATTTGTTTTAGTTCATTTACAATCACTTAATTAAACTTCATTAATATATTATAGAAATTCATTTTTCCTTCATGATTTTATTATATTAGTTGTTCACATTAGTGTATTTTCAGACTTCTCTAATTCAGTTTACAATTGTATATTGCATTTTTTTTATGAATTCTAGAATTATTTTAATAATTTTTTTTCTAGTACGTGAAAATTTCTCCCTATCCACTATCAGATGTTTTTTTCGTTTTGTTGATACGTTTTCGTTTATTGTGAATTGAACTCTTTTGTGTATATAAGTTTAACACTTGGTAACACTATTTATCAGTTGAGCCCATTTCTCAGTAAACAAAAATCTGAAAATAGATCTATTTTATAGCAACAAGTGTCTAACAGTAAAAAGAAATTTTATGCGTAGTAGCTACAAATACACCTGAATTTTGCTCATGTTAATTTTTTTATTCCATCTTGAAATTAGGCGAAAAGGAATATTACGAACTATTATTTTCGACACCGTCACGTTGTATTAATGTCTCACATATTCTTTCGAATGCTTGTAATACTTTAGACACATGGAGCGTTTAAAATTTGTTTGGAAAGTAGTTTTCATTTCATTTTCATTTTCATATTAATTTTCGCCGCAATAGTTAACATTAAGTTCTCAAGTAAAATGAATCAAAAGTATATTATTTTTCGAAGCAAAGGAAAACGATTTAATTAAACGATTTCCCTAAAACTGTAGGGAACTAGGGATGTAGGTTTAAAAAGCCACTGGCCTCATTCCGACCAATTTAAACAAACAAAAAAAAAAGCCAAAACAATTTAAACTGATTACTTGTGCCTGAGTTTGATTTTACATTTCTGTATTTCGGTCATCCCGAAACGCTTGTACAATTTCTCCTACATACGTCTCGTAATCGCATAAAACAATACCTACCTGTAAGCATTTTAATGTATTCTTAAAATGACCTTCAATTGACATTAGATCTTATTATAACAGAGTTATCTTCAGTTACAAACATTTTTATTCTTAAAGAAATCAACATTTCGTTAATTAAAATGGCTTTGAATAAATTAAGTATTGAAAGCTTAGATTTAGCAGGAAAACGTGTATTGATGAGGTAACAAACATTGGATAAAGATTTAATTTTTCCTGACCTTCGTTTCTGTTTCTTTTTTTTTTTTTAGAGTTGACTTTAATGTTCCCATTAAAGACGGTAAAGTTGCCAGTAATCAACGTATTTTGGCTGCTTTGGACAGCGTTAAGTATGCTTTTTCGAAAAACGCCAAGTCTGTTGTTTTAATGTCTCATTTGGGCCGTCCCGATGGTAATAAAAATCTTAAATATACACTGTCACCCGTGGCTGAAGAATTAAAGAGTTTACTGGGCAAAGAAGTGGTTTTCTTGAATGATTGTGTTGGTCCAGAGATAGAGGAGAAGTGTAAGAACCCTGCAGAAGGCAGTATAATTTTGTTAGAAAACCTTCGCTTCCATGTGGAAGAAGAAGGCAAGGGTATCGATAGCACTGGAGCTAAGGTTAAGGCTGATCCTGAGAAGGTAAAAGCCTTTCGTGAAAGTTTGGCCAGATTAGGCGATGTTTACATAAATGATGCATTTGGCACAGCCCATCGCGCTCATAGTTCAATGTTGGGGGAAGGTTACGAAAAACGTGCCGCTGGACTTCTATTAAACAAGGAACTTAAATACTTTTCACAAGCTTTGGAGAACCCACCTAAACCTTTCGTGGCTATTTTAGGCGGAGCCAAAGTTGCAGATAAAATTCAATTGATTGGCAATCTCTTAGACAAAGTAAATGAAATGATCATCGGTGGTGGTATGGCTTTTACTTTCCTAAAGGTACTAAAAAATATGAAAATCGGTTCTTCATTATACGACGAGGAAGGTTCAAAGATCGTACAGGATTTGGTAAACAAAGCCCAAAAAAACAATGTTCAACTCCATTTGCCAGTCGATTTTGTGTGCGGTGATAAGTTTGCGGAAGATGCTATTGTAAGCACAGTTGAAGACAGTATTCCAGATGGTTGCATGGGTTTGGATATAGGACCCAAGACTCGGGATGTATTTGCTAAGGCGATTGCCACTGCAAAAATTATTGTGTGGAATGGCCCACCTGGTGTTTTTGAATTTGAAAATTTTTCCCATGGCACTAAAAGCCTTATGGATGCTGTTGTAAATGCTACTAAAGGAGGATGCATTACTATTATTGGCGGTGGGGATACAGCCTCCTGCTGCGCAAAATGGAATACCGAATCACTGGTCTCTCACGTTTCTACAGGAGGCGGCGCTTCATTGGAGCTATTGGAAGGAAAAATACTGCCTGGTGTCGCTGCTTTAAGCAACGTATAAACAATCATTTTTACCAATAGTTTAATCGGAATTTGAAATCAAAAGACATATTGTTAATGATAATGTATTTTTTTTCACGTATACAACAAATCATAGAAAAACTTTAATGAAAGATTATTTGTAAACTACAAGAAATTATTATTTATTTATTTTCTAGCAAAATTTTTGTCCATAGCAGCTGATGATCTTTGTATATTATTTAAATTAGATTTAATACGAGACTCAACTGTAGAGTGATTTTGCATGGCTTTTTTTAATTCCTTGCTGAGAAATTGTTTATCAAAATCTCGAGTTTGATGATGCTTTTCTTCGCGGTCATAAGCTTCACGGTGTTTTTGAACTTTTTGAAAACGCTCTTTCTCACGCCATGTAGCATTTGACATCATTTCTTTTAATTTCGCTTCTCTTTCCTGGTCACTCCATTTTGATTTGGACTTGTGGTTATGTGCATCAATTTTCTTCGGCGATTTTTGTTTCGATCTGGAACGGGTGTGTGAAATGTCTTTTTTAGAATCCGACCTAGAATCATGTTTTTCAGATCTGTCTTTAGCGCGTTCATTTCCCTGATTGTGATATTTTTTTTTAGAATCGCGATCTTCACGTGTTGATTTAGTCGGGCTAACTTTTCGTTTATTGGATGGAAATTTATTAATTTTTTCTTCTAATTCGGATATTCGTCGTTTTCTGGATGACGAATAATTGGATTCGCTTTCGCGCGTATGGCGTTTAAACTTTTTTTTTTTCGTAAGCATTTTTGACTCTTCAGCTGCTCTATCCAACTCCCTCGAAATAGTTTCAAATTTGGCATCTAAAAGTTTTGTTAAATCACTATCTTTGCCGAGCAGACCATTTCGTAATTTTTTTGCCAATTTGTTATCCAAATCCGAATCACTATCAGAGTTTGTATGTTTGCTTCGTGACTTCTTTTTTTTTTTTGATTTCTTACTTTTCTTGGAAATCTTTTGTAAGTTATTATCGCCTTTTAATATTTTATGCAACTCTTTAAGCTTTACTGGATTTTCTAATATCTTACGTCTGGATTCTAATTCACGTTGTTTGATTAGCATTAATGGATCTTCCATGACTTTACGCTGCAAATCTACCTGCTCTGTCGATTGAAGGTTTTTGTATGATCTTATCGAAAATGGTACGACATCGTGCTCGACATGGTTCAATGGCTGCTTCAGGCCAATCATGCTCTGCTGCTGCTGTTGCTTTTCTTCAGCTAACAACGTCTCAAATGATTTGTCTATCGCACGGCCCAAAAGATATTCTTCTCTATTAATTAACTCATTACTATCTGAAAATGGAAGAAAACAGTCTATATAAAGCACATCTAAAGTGATTAACAACTGTATAAATTTACTTTTATACATCCACTCCAGCTTTTTATCTGAATCATTCACTGATGATATTAAACCATTTTCCCGACTTAAACGCGTTAATTCTTCTCGATTTCTCTCATTTTGAATCTCCTTACGCAAATCATCCACTTTCTTGTCTTCTTGACATTTGGCTTGCTCAGCTTTCCATACCTTTTCCTGATTCTTCAGTGTGTGGGGGTGCCACGACTTCTTTTGATTCTGAAGAATAAAGAATGGAGTCAAAAAAAAACCATTTAAAAGTGTTAAAGTAACTTACAAGATCACCGCCACCCATTAAAAGAATTTTTTTTTTTTTTTTTGGTTTATAGAAAGTATTTGAATGGATGAAGCCTATGATTGGTTAGACTTATATATTCAGTAAGATTTTTGATAAAAACTTTAATCTTCTTTCATAAAATTAAAAAGGCACTTTTCTCAATTTCAACAAAAATCAAACTTTCACATGAACAAGAAGTGCAATTTTGATGCAACCAATTAGAGTTGCCAATTGCAGATAGTTATGACGTCTTTGAATAACAGGCTAACAGATGTTCGTAGACCGGTCAGTCCTATCAAATGTGGCGATGAACCAAAAGAAAGGAAAGCAAGCTTTGGCTGATAAGAACTTGTTAATAGAGACAAACAAAAATTAATAAAATGTTTAAGAAGAAAAAACAATAAAAAAGGCATAACTAGATGGACATTGTATTTAAAAGGAGAAGTCGGCGATTTTGATAAAGGCAGTTAGCTGTTTAAGAAGAGTTTTGTTGCGAGCACGAAGGATATCATATAGATTGTTAAAAGTATTAAAAAAATTAAAAGATTTTTTGATGTGATCGAATTTTTTACATGTGAAAATGAGATGCTCAGCTGACTCACAAACATAGCATTCCTCACAGCTATCAGATGAGACCACTTTGACCATCTTAAGATAAACCTTATCATAAGAGTAATTGCACATAAATCTGCTGAGCACCTTAAACTCCCATGTATTGAAAATGGTGTTAAACAGATGTTCAAAGTTCAGAAGAGGGTCAATTTTGTAAAAAAGACAATCTTCATTCGATCTTGCAGTAGCGCGATATTTATCCTTCCAGTCTTGCCAAATGTTCCTAACAAGACGGAAAGCAGCCTTGGCAGGATACTTGACAGAGAAAATACTACCATCAAACCGTGCTTCACGAGCGGGTAGGTCCGCTCTGGCATTTAGTGGAAAACCACAGTGACCATGAATACAGATGAGATGACATATCTTAAATCATGAATTGAGAGATTTGAGAAGAAGTTTAAAATCTAGAGTCTCAAGTGAAGGGGAGCTTTAAACTCTCTGAGGATTTTATCAAGTGTTCTCAGGTCGACACAGCCGTAGACCTTTATTGATATCTAAAGAGAATATCACTATTCTTTTCCCATCTTTTCTCTCTTTAGAGATTTGTGAAAATTAACTTGTTTAAACACATGTTGGTAGACTTGAACTTTTGAGAGACGAAAGAACGTAAAGAAATAATTTCGTGGCGACTGAGAAAGAGCATAAGTCTTTCTTTCACCATGGAGTTTGTAATCTTCATAAGAAAAGATATGAGAGAGATTGGTCTATAGTTAATTAGCTTATCAAGACTTTTGCTAGCTTTCAGAATCGGAATGATTTTTATAAGACGCCATTCATTTAGAATGTTATTTGAATTCTTCTAGGATCTGCAAAAAAACCGACTCGATGCTTTTTATTAGCATAATTCATGACAAATCGCCATCTTAATAAACTATCGTTATACTTAGAGTTTCCATTTGTTTTTTCTATTCATGATCTGCATATACATGGTTGCCATGATAATTTTTTTTATTTTTTAATCTAAAACTTGTTTGTATGCTAAGGTAGCTTACACGACTTCTTCAAAAATTGTTCTGGACACCTGACGAAGCTGACGTAATTTAATAAATATAATTTTTATACATGTATTTTATTGTTGATATATGGTGTATATATATATATAGTAATTCGGAAAATCACAGAGAGCAAAGAGTTTCCACCAGGGCTTAGGAGAGAATATGTTTGTTACCTGAGAGTCAGATTTAGCTTTTTTAATTTCATCTTGAAGTATATGATGAATTGAAGCAATTTCAGGAACTAAAACTTAAGATAGGCGATCTAATAAGTTCTTCTGATATACAAAATTAGTTATATTTTGGGTAGCATTGTCATCTATTCTAAAGACAATGGGAAGGCTACGTCTGTTCCTAAGACAAAGATCTTTCTCAATGATCCATTGAAAGGTTAAAAGATTGGAATTTGCGAAAGTGAGATCCAGTGTATTTCCACCATCAAAATAAGAAAAAGTAGGGAGTTTGAACAAGTGAAGGTGGTGCAGATTTCTAAAAGTACTTTTCCCTTTCTAGAAGTACTATTCGACACCGTATCACCGAAGCAAGTATGTCTCGAGTTAAAATCTCCCGCAAGAATTACATTTTCATAGACGTCGAGAAAATCACAATGCCTTTGCATTTCATCTCTGAAAAATGTTGTCAATAGATTTGGAGGAAACTAGACCGATATAATTACTAAGTTAGGCTTGCGATTAGTCGATTTTAAGATGACTATGTCATCCGGAGACTTGTAAGCAATCTGCTTGAAGCGCAACACCACCTTAACCATCAGTACGACAATTAGAGACAGAGACATAATTGGGGATCAATAGTTCCGATACATTTTCATCAGAAAGGAAGATTTGACTATGGATGCAAAAGGTTGAGAGCGAAGAATAACGGCCTACATTGACTCCAAACTGAACTGAAGTGTTAAATTTTTCTCATCTGATTGGCTGGAGTAAGTCTAAGGGAGTATTTAACTAAAAGAAAAATATTTACTATTATGAGTTTTTTATCATTAACTTGGTAGCCATCTTCCTATAGATTTTCCTAGTTATTCATTTTCTAATCACAAGATAGTTCTTCACTGTTATCTTCTAATTTACTTTGCTGTTGGTAGAATGAATAATTCGTAGCCTGTCAAGTTGTCGTTTACAGAATCAAAACATCAATCATCCTATGCGGTCTTAATGCTCACCAGCTAATATTTTAACATTACAACATTCATCAATCTCCTTACTTACGGCATAGTTTTTCACATGTCATATATTCCATCGTTAGTAACACTTCGGGGTAGTGTTACAAAGTTTATACAAAATTTTTTACATCTAAGTCCGGTTGTCAAAAATTCGGAAAAATGAAGTTTAAATGCATGATTAAAATAATTCTGTATGAAAATTAAATAAAAAAAAATCGCGCTAAATTGTTTTAACCATGAAATTTTTACAAAATCTATATAAATCGAAGTTATTCTTAAAATTTATACGTGTTAATCAATTTGCCTTGCATTTTGCAACGGCTTGTAAGAAAGATGGGGCAACTACAGGATTTAATAAACTAACCATAGATAAAGTGGACCTAAAAGATAAACGCGTATTAATGAGGTGATCATATAATTCTTACAATATAAAACAAAATTTCGTTGAGATTTTTTACAACAGGGTGGACTTCAATGTACCTATGAAAGATGGGAAGATAAGCAGCAATCAAAGAATTGCGGCTTCTATGGAAAGTATTAAATATTCTTTAGATAAACAAGCGAAATCGGTGGTAAGTAATCGATATCAATAAATAAGTTTCGTACTTAGCTCTTCGTACCCTTCTGTATGTCCGTATGCTATCTTTGTTCATCGCACCTCATAGTTGTTTTTCCTACTCTACCACAAAAAATATATAATCAGCATAAAAACTTGTACTTCTTAAATGAACTCTGATAATGTATCTGCAGTTATATAGCTAAAGATGTGCTTCTATTATTAAAAGGTTCTCATGTCCCATTTGGGTAGACCAGGCGGTAAAAAAAATCCAAAATATACCTTAAAGCCCGTTGCTGAAGAGCTGAAGAAATTGTTAAAGAAAGATGTAATATTTTTACCAGATTGCGTAGGACCAGAAGTAGAGAGCAAGTGCAAGGCTCCTGCCAAAGGAAGTGTTATTTTGCTGGAAAATTTAAGATTTCATGCAGAAGAAGAAGGAAAAGGTAAAGATGATAAAGGTAACAAAATCAAAGTGGACAAGGAAAAGGTTAAGGAATTTCGCAAAAAATTGGCCAAGTTAGGTGATGTATATGTTAACGATGCATTTGGTACGGCTCATCGAGCCCACAGTTCAATGATGGGCGAAGGTTTTGAAACACGGGCTGCGGGTTTTCTTATGGCCAAAGAATTGAAATATTTCTCGCAAGCTTTGCACAAACCACCAAAACCATTCCTGGCTATACTTGGCGGAGCTAAAATATCTGACAAAATACCTATGATTATGCATATGCTAGATAAAGTAAATGACATGATTATCGGTGGTGGTATGGCGTTCACATTTCTTAAAGTTTTATCTGATATGGAAATTGGAGATTCTTTGTTCGATAAGAAAGGCTCGGAAATAGTGAAAGATATTTGCAAAAAAGCTGGCGAAAAAAATGTTGAAATTTATTTACCCGTCGATTTTGTATGCGGGACTAAAAAGGATAAAGATGCGGAGACATGCATTGCTACCGTTGAATCAGGTATACCTAAAGAATATATGGGGTTAGATATAGGTCCAAAAACACAAGAGATGTTTCAGAAACCAATATGTGCGGCTAAGTTGATAGTGTGGAATGGGTAAGTCGTAAAGTAATAAATGCAGTAACGTTTATGACCGGGCAGTTTCTAACTACATTTTTTTTCGAAAAAAATTTTTTGTTCTGCCAAAAACTTAGTTGTTCGTACAAAAGCTTAGAGATTTTTTGTTCGCACAAACGCTTCAAAAATTTTTGTTCGCACAAACGCTTAGAACATATTTGGCAGAACAAAAAATTTCCAAGTTTCCGGAAAAACAAAAAAATATGGTTAGAAACTACGTTTAGTCTCAATTCGCGGATAGATAACGCCATTTTCAGTGAAATGAAATTAATAGACAAATTTTGATTCTTAGACCTCCAGGTGTTTTTGAAATTGATCTCTTTGCGAAGGGCTCTGAAGCTGTATTGGATGCTGTAGTGTCTGCAACGAAACGTGGAGCGACATCGATAATTGGCGGTGGCGATACAGCTTCATGTTGCAAAAAATTTAAAGCGACGGATAAAGTGTCACATGTCTCTACAGGAGGTGGAGCTTCCTTGGAATTACTCGAGGGTAAAACTTTACCAGGTGTTCAAGCTCTCAGCGATGCCTAAAGCTTGTAATTTTAACTAAATATTATTTATATTTAAAATATAAACTATGTTGTTATCATCACCCATTATATTTTTTGGCTAACCATTCGCAATAATGTTTGTTATTACTTTACGTTATAAAAGTTTAATGCGCCTGGTATAAAAAGAAGAAGAAGGCAAAGCAATTATTAACATTAGTAATATATTAATTCTCTTAGTATTGCTCTAGCATCGATTGAATTTGCGGAGCTAAGTATTCTTATTGCTTTTAATCCGGCAGTATAAAAAAGAAGAGTTTATTAAAGACTTCAAGTAAATTTTAATAAATTTTTTATTTGAATTTTCCGAAAAATAAATACCAAAGAAATAATCATATATTAATATAAATCTATATCAAACATGGCCAGTAGTTGTGTAAAAATCTTATTACCAGGAAATCGTTTATTGGGACCAACAACGAGGACAGTATCTGTTAAACGTGGAAAGTAAGCGAAATTATTCTATTTATTCTATCTTTATATGTAATGAAATTATCAAAAAAGCACATGGCAGTTAATCACATTAATTTAAATAAATGATAACAAGTGTGCTTTAAAAAAATATGCGGCATACAAGGGCATACATTGACTCATGAAAATCTCTTAATGAGATTTAAAAATTATAAATTTGTTTACAAAAAATTAAGTCTAGACATACATTCTGCAGTTAAATAACTGTTTTTACTAACCTTAGTCAAATCATAGCAGTGATTTACGATCAGTTTACAAAATTTTTAATGCTTCCACGCGAATATTTAAAATAAAATGTGAAGAATATTGAGGTGTAAAAAGGGTTACATGTTTTGCATCTATCAACATATGCCAATGAATGCATTTAAATTGTATATGTATGTATGTAGGTATTAGCGACACTTGACATGCTTTTAATATTACTTGTAATTTTAGACTATTTTTAAAACCACTACAGCGAAATGAGGGTAAACCAGATTTGTTCGTCCGTCTGAATGTATGTATCACGTATATTCTTCGTTAATATCGCATTGTTGGATCCTATATTATTATTCGTCCACTTGCCTGTTCCTTGCAGAAAACTTATTTGCATATGTTAAATAAAGGAAATTACACATTTCTTGAACCCTGTATTATTAACGTTGATTCGTGCGTATCCAAGGCATTAAAAATAGCTAAGTTGACAGTGTGAAATGAGTGGAAATCGTAAAGTCGCAAAGACCAAAATCTTATATGTATTATTAAATATCATATCAGAACTCTTGGGATTTTTAAAATTTGGTCGCTTCTTTATTAATTCGCAATCGAAAACTTCATTTTTTGAAGCCATGATCCCACTTCTTTATTGAATTTTTTTGCACTCATTTTAAAAATGGAAGTGAATCGCATCTCATTAACTGATAACTATAGATATTAGAAATTATTAGAAATTTCCCATGTAATATATATATATATATATATGCGCGATAATTGATTATAAAATATATCTTCCATTACTCGATGTAACAGAATGAATACGGGTTATAGAAAAAGCAACGACATTTTGTTTACATTTATATCCCGTAGAAGAGCATGAGATGCAAAATGAATAATTTTTCCCATGAATAAATACACTTTTTTTAAGACATGGTTCAATAGAGAAAAATTTGAAAAAAGGTGTAGCAGCGAATTCCATATCTCTGCTTTCACTTTAAACAGTGCTTATCTCTTTCTTTGCAAAGATTTCATCCATCATCGGACCAAACGGTGAACTTGTCAAATGTCTTTACTTTCCGCTTATTATAATCCATTTATCATCGAATCAACAAAACGTATTCCTAGCTATTGAAGACATAAGTCTATTCTACTAGAAAGTCACCTTCAGTCATTTTTTCCTGCCAACCCAATATAATAGTTTGGTTTTTTAAAAAATATTTTCATAAAAAAAATAAAAAACATTTACGATGACGTCGACAAATCTTAATATATATTATAAAATCCAACAAAAATATATTGTTGCAATTTGTATAAAAGTACTATTGTTCTTCAGTTATATTTTCATAAATAATTTCACGTCAATATGTTGTTAAAAAATTGAAAAAACAAATTGTAATAATATATTAACAACAAGTTATTTTCTTATCTTTCATAATTTCTTGCCTCGTTTATTTTTGTTTGTCATTAATTGCAAAAAAAAAAAAAAAAAAAAAACATAATTCTTTCGATTTAGCAATTTTAAGTTTGAAACCCATTTTTATTTTTATTTTCATGAGTTTTCAATAATTTTTTTGTATTCATTATCTTGTAATTGACAGAGCATGGTTTAATTCTGTTAAAATGGGCCCACCCGATGCCATTCTTGGTGTTACCGAAGCTTACAAACGAGATACAAATCCTAATCGCATCAATTTAGGTGTCGGAGCTTATCGAGATGACAATGGTAACCCATGGGTTTTGCCTAGTGTACGCTTGGTATGCATCAATTAATTATATGAATTTATTATGACAGTACTTTATACCACGTTTATAACAAATTTCCAATAAGTTTGTAAAATGTCCGAGAAATCATAGTTCACAATTTTAGTAGACGTGTTTGTTTAAGTAAATTGAGAGAAGTTATTTTTTGATTCGTCTGATATGTTTGATCCCTTTTTTGAAATTGGAGTGTTTTAAGTAAGTTATGTGATGTGGTAATTGATTGTAAACTCTTTTTATTTTTATTTTATTTTGTTATTTTTCTTTTGTATAAAAAAGACTACTTCATAATAAAGCCAAAGTATATGCAATAGGGAATATTCGAATTATGGAACGACGACAGATTAGGGCTAATGAGTGGTATTTCTAATTAAAAAAAAAAGAAATCTCTTCCATAACAACAACAGCTATCAATAATATTGTCGTTTTAAATAATTACTTTATTTATATCTTCACTTGACTATTGACTATATTTGGAAAGCCTTGCTAAGAACATCCAATCCAATGATCCTAACAAATACGTTCTGACATCAACTAAGACGGCGCACAAACACTTTGCTGTTGATATTGACAAGTATGTGGAAACGCTTTTTCCTTACCAGCTGCAATCCCAGCAATTCCAGCAGCAAGTATTTCGCATACCGAAAAAGCGGTTCATGAGTTTCAATTTTTCGTTTAAAACAAGTCATTGTGACTAAGTATTAAATAGGCTACCTCTTCAAAACTGTTCTAGACGAATGCAGGCGCTTACATAATTCAGTAAATGTATTATTTATGAATTGTTTTTGTTTCTAAAATACAATAAATGAAACAATAAACAATTAAATGTAAATACATTTTAAAGTTATTAAAATTTTCATTCATGATTTACAATTTTTCGTTTAAAACGTTCGTTTTCGCTATTCTTTTTCACATAGATATTCCTCTTAATTCATTTTCCCGACTTTTCGGAGTGTCTCTAATGCACTCCGCTTCTGTTGTTGTTTCTGTTTGGACAACTTCAAGAATATTGGAAATAGACAAACAATTAGTTAAGGATGTTTGTAAGAATTGTGATAATTAAGACGTGCATGGATTTGTTGGAATTGTGACACCACTGCTGTATAAAACGAAAGGAAATAAAGTTGAAAGCGAAATGAATTAATTCAAACTGTAAAAGAAAAAAGAAATTATAAAAAAGTAATTTTTAAGATAGCTTGACTGAGTATTATTTTTCTGAAACGTAGATTTTTAGTTCACTAAAAAAGTAAAGTTGAAAAGTTTCCCTGAAATTTTAAAATTCTTAAATATTATTTATATGCAACATTTTGCTAGAACTCACCGTTTCAAAAATTGTAATCGATGAGAGACGGTATTCGTTAAAAAAGGTGTAGTGGTTTCACAGATCGTGTCGTTGGTGTAAAGTATCAAGTGATTAATTGCTGTTTCTATTTTCGTATTACTATTTGTTTTTATTTTATTGTTTTTAAGGCTGAAGAACGTGTTGTCTCCAAGAAATTGAATAAAGAATATGCAACCATTCTTGGTATACCTGAATTTTACAATAAAGCAATTGAATTGGCTTTGGGTAAAAATTCTCAGGTATTGCAAGAGAATCGTAATGCTACCGCTCAGGGTATTAGCGGTACAGGGAGTTTAAGAATTGGTTCAGCATTTTTCAACAAGTTCTGGGATGGAAATCGAGAAGTTTATGTGCCAAATCCAACTTGGGGCAATCATATACCGCTTTTTGAACATGCTGGCTTAGTAGTGAAAAAATATCGTTATTATGACCCGAATACCTGTGGTCTTGATTTCAAAGGTTGTCTAGACGACATTAAAGTAAGAAAGGCTTTGAACTATTTTGATGCTATTTTTTTATATTTTATATTTTAAATTTTAAATTTTTTTTTTTTTTGATTAGAAAATCCCCGAAAAATCAATAATAGTTTTGCATGCTTGTGCTCACAATCCAACTGGCGTTGATCCGAACAAGGAGCAATGGTTTGAATTGTCGAAATTAATAAAAGAAAGAAATTTGTATCCTTTTTTTGATATGGCATATCAAGGCTTCGCTTCTGGGGATATGGATCACGATGCTCAAGCTATTCGCATATTTGAATCTGAAGGTCATCAATATTGTTTAAGTCAAAGTTTCGCCAAAAATATGGGTCTATATGGAGAACGTGCTGGCGCTTTTACAGTTGCCTGTGCTAATAAAGAGGAACGCGATCGTGTAATATCGCAACTTAAAATTCTCATACGTGCCTTGTATTCAAATCCACCTATTCATGGGGCTCGCCTTGCTGCAGAAATTCTAAATGAACCCGATTTATATGCCATTTGGTTAAAAGATGTTAAACTTATGGCTAATCGGATTATAGGAGTGCGTAGTAAATTAAAAGAGAATTTAATTAAGAATGGCTCTAGTCGTTCCTGGGATCATATTACGAATCAAATCGGTATGTTTTGTTATACTGGCATGAAGGCGGATCAAGTGGATCGTCTTTCCAAAGAATTTAGTATATATTTAACCAAAGATGGACGCATTTCTATGGCTGGCGTCACAAGTAAAAATGTCGAATATCTGGCCAAAGCTATGCATGAAGTTACTAAATAGGTTTATGTTTAGTAAACTCGAAGCATTTAGAATAATTTTAGTTAAAAAGTGATTAGAAATTAATAAAAGATATTTACATAAATTAATGTTTTTTTTTACATTTATTTATTTATACAAAAATTAAAATTGTAAAGATAAGCCCGTGAAATGCATGCTGCATACTTTAAATAAACGAAAGGAATGAATCCCCATTAAAATGTTATGTTTTGATGATTTATTGAAAGCTTTGAAACTTAAAATCATGGTTTGTTGTAGCGATATCTTAATTTGTCGGTTGGTTCACAATACTCCTTAATTATTAATTTACACAAGAATATATGGAATACTATAATTATTGCACACACTGATACCCAAAACAAAGTAGGTAAACCACCCAATTGATGACCGTGTTTATGTAAAGCGATGACATGTTGTTCATGAGCAGGAGCTGAAATATATTTTGTTCGATAATATTTATAGAATAATATTTATAGAGCACATGTCTAAAACAAACCTTCTCCCACCTCTTTTACATGTAACGCCTTATGTAATTCAATAATATGTTGTTTATCCTCTGTTATATAGAGAATAGCAGTTAATGGTTCAGTTAATTTTACTGGAAATTGACGACGACTTTGTCTGAAAAATTTCACGAAATCATAGAGAACAAAATATTTAAGAAAATATAATTTTTATAAACTAACGTTAATAAAACTGGTTCATCCATGCAACCACCGTCGCAAGCGTAATAGCTACGATCTGAACGATCTAAAGCTACATTTATAACAGCTTTATTGTCATCGGTTACATTGATTGTAACATTAACATGTGTATGATTGCCATAGTTTAAGCGACGAAAATGAAAATCCCGATGCAAATATTTTGGATGTATATTGCATTCCAAATGTTGGTTGCTAAACCGAAAACTGCCGAAACTCAAAACCATAGCTTGTATAACACCTGAGGAGCCAGCCCTTATTAAATTGTGACAACCTTGCTTTTCCAACGTTAACATCCAAGAGGATACTAAACTATTAAGTTTAGATAGGGTATCCATCTGTAGCCATAGATTTTCCGCTTGCAACGTATGATAAGAATCGTAACAACCCTCGGCGTATGTTAAGGCTTTGTCTATATCCTGTTTAGACGGTGCCGAGGCCGTAACATATTCCTCAAATTCGTAACTACGCGTTTGTGAAAGCACGGCATACATTGTAGAATTAATACGATCACCATTCAAAGTATTCTCTGCTTTCGAGGTACTTATGGTGAAGCCTGTAGCCCATAGATCAGACCATACATTAACATGAGATTGTCGTAGTTTTTGTACTGCCGCTCCGAATGACACTTCTTTTGATTGCATCAACTTTGTTATGGCTGTTATTGCCTTTTGTTCAATATCTTCCACAATAGCGCCAATTTGTTGCTTGTCTTTGTTTATAGGTTTCGAATAATGCACCGCAATTGGTAAGTCTAATTTAACACTACCCCTTTTTTTTAATTGTATAGTTCGAGAAATTTTCGGTTTAATAACTGTTAGAACAATTATATTCGAAGTTTCCTCAGGTTTAGGTATAATTGTACCAGTTTTAATTTCAAACTCATTGAAATTATTATAATTTCCTATAGTTAAATAGCGCGATGATATACTTGCAAAATTAATACGAGGTAGAATCAATTCCACTTCTTCTATATTATTACGTGTATTAGTAAATCTTAACTCTTGCATAAGTATACTGGGTAATGTACGATGAGCGTAATAAGAATACGAAACGAAAATATTGGAGAAGCACTGAAAACTTTAAGAGAATATAAGCATTAGCGAAATAAGTTTAAAAAAATCTTAACAATCATTTTTCCGCACTCACCGCCACACAATACCGGTTAGATATTCGACTACGGTTGCCTCGCGACCTGTTTCTGTAGTTTGTAAAGCTGATATTATTGGATAAAACTGTGTAGGCAATTGCATGGCTCGGCCATATTTGATATTTAGGGAAGCGTCATGTGCAATTTCTAAACCTATATAACCGTTTCCTACGTATGGTACAATATTGCGTTCACCGTTTAAAACCGGCACATGCCGTATATTGGCATCAAATTCGAAATTTTGTAGAAAAAATGGAGTTAAACGATCATCCATGCATTGCATCAAAGGATCTGATAGACAAAAAAAAAATATATTTCTTATGAAATTAATAAGTCTTCAGTTTTTTTATATACCTTTCTTTTCCGTTGTTTTCATAAAAAGATATCGAAATAAATTTGGAAGAATATAAAAGAAACAACAAAGTCCCAACAGTACTGCAAATAGTCTTCTATAGGACACAAACAATTTGCGTATTACTTCTACTGTGTCAAATTTATTTTTTGCAAAACGTAACATATTACTTTTTTTCTTTATTTAATTTATCTTAATAATTTAAATGTCTTATCATAACTTCATTTTCCGTATTTTTAGAAAATCAAAACATCATTAATACACAACCTTTAATAAAACACATGTTCAGCGACACTTATTGTGAATGATTCAACAAAACATATGTTCGCGTTAAAAAGCACAGTTGATAGGCAGGCTGATGATACGGTACAGAAATTTCGCGGTATATGTTTTTAAAAGTAATTTAATATTTTATTAATCACATTTGTTGCAAATTAGTTTTTCAAAATATTTTACTTATTTTTAATAAAAAAAAAAAAAAAAAATGTTTTTTTACAATTATATGAAAATATTCAGTCGTTAATATCAGATTGAATTCGGATGCGAAATGATCATGTAGTAAACGTGGGGAAAAAGTATTCACAAACTTTGAAAGCCGTTGTAATCGTTGTAGGAAAGTTATAATTATATTTTATATATATATATTTATATATATATATATATATATATATATTATCGTTTATTCACCAGAGAATTGAGTTAACATCATCTTTTACGTATTCAATCTATACACAGTGCTATGGCAAATTTGAGCGGGATTTTCATTCTACCATACGACCAGAAGTCATCTTGAAGACAACATAAAGCGCGAAATGAGGGAAATAACGCAAGAAATATTCATTAGGCTATCGTAAACATAACGCAACTAATGTTGGCTGAAATGATTTACAATTGGAGCCATGTTGTGCGTCAGTGTGCTCTAATCTGTGCTGAGAACATCTAAACCATACTGTGCTGAGAACATTATTTTTATGAATTCTAAGTTTGAAAATAATGCCAAAATTACTTTCATATGTTGAATTGCTTTTCTTTTATTTTCAAATTCGAAATTCAAAAATTTTCATATTTTTTTAAATAAATCAAAAATTGTTATATTCAAAATGTATTTCCGCAAATTTATATAATTTAAAAATTGTTAACAAATTGTTAATAAAAATTGTTTTTTAGCAAATGTTATTTTTATATTGTAAAAGTAAAGAATTTTTGTTCTCATTGTGGAGATCTGAAAAGCAGATTTTGTAATTTTATAACATCCAAAGACATTACAAAAAAAATTAAAATAGTGCTCATACATAAAAAAGCGGCGCATATTACGAATTTGTGGACGTATATTTTCATTAAAGAACAATGGACTTGAAGTCATCATTTCCGTGTATGCAACCTGCTGGTCCTTTTATGGGAACATAGAAATTTTATTCCCAATCAGGTATATTACAATAACTAACTATTAATAAAGAAAATCTGTCACGAATACGTATTATTAATAAGATTTAGTGAAAAGTTTAAATTAAAGAATTAAATGAGATGATTTCCAAAGGAGCTATTATATGAGAATCAGTCTAATTGATTCATTTGCATCATCTATTCTCAATGGTCTTAGGGTTGGTTCATCAAAACTGTAGTATATATTTAAACTATGTAGTATATATAAAAAACAATCGTGACGAACGTTATGTATGGATAAGATTAGTGTAACTTCATCTCTTTTCGTTTGAAAATTTCAGGTCCTCTTTCGCTTTTACATCAATAGTTTGGAATGGTTTAATGGGAGCAGAATTCAAAACTTTATAATGTACCTGTTCACACTTGTCTCCGTGTGAAGGGACTGCGCGTTGTGATGGATCACATGACGGCTATATGACGTTTCACATTGTTTAATCGAGGACTGACGTTCATCATAGCGATCATGATCGTCAGATTTTTGATTATATGTTGATTGATTGCGATCAGCTAATCCAGGAGTGGCTTCGCAATAATTCCGTTTATCGCAATTGGAATCACCAGATGGGTGATTTTCACATTAACGTTTCGGACATTGAATAGGTCAATGAATCTTTTTCGGTTACTGTTATTGTTGGTTTTTCAATTTGTTTAACAGGCTGCGGTGCTGCCTTCTTCGTTAAACGATGTTATATATCAAATATATGAAATATCAAATGAGGCATAAATGGCTTTGGCGAACTTAAACGATTTTCCATTAAATTAAATTAAATTTTTTATTTAAAACTATTTGAAATAAACTTACATTAGCACGTCCTTTATTGGGTAGCACTATTAAAATAATCAAATAATTTCACCATACCGGGAAATAAAGATAAAAAAAATTTTTTATATATAGCAAAAGTCCTAAAGAAAAAAATAAATTTCAAATATATTTGCTGCAAGCATTGATCTATAAGTTTAGTTTTTTTTTTTAAAGTTTCTGAAGGTCCGCTGATTACGTAGACCTGAGATTTTCTATTTTTTACTAAGTTTGAATTCTATCCTTTTAATAAAAAGATTTAAAAACTAGGAATGATTTCTAAAGAATCAAAAGATTTAATTAAGGATCATAAATTAATTTCAATATTGAGTCTGATAGTGAATGTTATGAGTTTTTTTAGAAGATATTCCCATAAATTAGCAGAAATTATAATACTTCGGTAGACATTAGCGGAAATTCTCCTAATATCCATTTGTTACCATTTATTTGCATTCCCTATGATCTTGGATTGATTAGAATATGTAACATCTAGCCATCTAGTCATAGGAAGTGCATTATCGAAGTCTTACTCATTTAAAACCAAATTGTGAGGTATGTGCATGGGCAATATATTAATGGAAATGAAGTCTATCCCTGTCTCTTTCTTGCTGAAATAGAGATGGAAGCCGTATTCACGCCTTAGGCTTATTAAGTCAACAGAATTTGATAGTTCTAGCCAGTCACACACATTCTTCGCTAAATTCTATTTACTGTGAGCCGTTTAAACAATACAGGCGATCTGTCGTTAGAACAGCGCATAGGCTCGTTGATATTTTTTAAGGAACTTGGCTCGTTGCTCGGAAGTCGTAAGGCGGAAACATCTGCTTTGTGCTCTCTAGTAGGCAGCGAAAACATTAGACTCAAATTTGGTTAAGATCACTGCAATTCCGTCTCTGTAGACGGAATTTTTTAGCTCAATATAATTCGAGTATGAAGAGTTCTCATAAAAGATATACTGTTCTCGATCATTTAGAAACAACAGCACGTTCTGTATTCAGTGACAATCACCTTTGGTAAAGAAACATCCTTATTCGGCTTACTTGCCATTATTCCAACAGAGTTGAGGTATGTCGCTGGCTCCCTGAATTCACGATAATGATCTATATATTCTGAAATCACAGTCTCAATTTCCCCATCTTGAAAGCAAAACTAAAAGGGATACTAATTAAGTGGAAAGTGGACATCGATATGGTTTAGAAGAAATGCAATCAAAAGTCACATCGCGTCGCGTTGACTTTAGTTTTCGAATAAATCCACTTTCAAAAGAATAAACTTATAAGAGCATTTTCGGAAGACATCACAGACATGTCCAGTTTATGAAAACGGCAGACAATGCTACCACGTTTCATAAGATATCATGGAAGTGCAATCAAGTTAGACTTTAATTCTATTTCAAAATATAAGGGATTGATACGAAGCTACACTACTTTATTCCAAATTCGCGATATTACGTTTTATATCTGATATTTTCAACGAATTCTTCTGGCGGGGCCATCTTTTTGCCAAACGCCGGCAATTTATTTGTACTTCTAAGTATGAAAAATAAAATTAACGTATATTCGTACCAGTAAATGGATTTTGGAGAAATAATAAACTGGGGAAAAACACGATAGGGATCCTAAAATTCGTGAATTATACTTTCATTGATCTCTGCTGGGCTAGGTTGCTTAGTGGATTCGATAAACTTTTGCTTTTCATACAGACAAAAAGTGGTACGGTCAGCAGGTTTATTGACCCCAAATTAACTGATTTACTAACTGAACTTAAGAAGATGCCATGTCGATCCATCGACAGTAGTACAAAATAATCGCTGCTTTGCTCGTTTCCGGAAAAACGTCGAACAAAAACCATTTTTTTTTTCGGATTAATTATTCCTCGTTTATGTGTCATTTAAAGTAAAAAGTTTCTCATAGATTTCAATCGATGTTACTTCGCTTACTTAAGGAATACTTTCGGCTAAATTTACTTATAAAACTTTCAGAAATATGCAAAGAGTGCGTTGTATGTATTTTCAAAAAAAATTTCTGTAATCACATTTTAATTTTTTTTATTTTAATATTTTTAGCTCAATTTTCTGTATTCAATTTGTTTGTGAATTTTTGTTTGAAATCAAATTTAAAATAAAAATATTTTCTAGTGATTTTTTTTTTGAAAATGTCTGAAAATATTAAAAAGTCCAAATTGAGTTGTGATGTCAAGTGCGAAAAAAAGGAGCCAGCCAGAGGAACCTCTTGTGAACGAAAAGAAATATACCAAGGATCAAAGGATCGGACAACTTTCTTTGTTTTCCTGTACGAGTATCGGCAAAAGCTTAAGATGAGATGTAAGAAATTGCCGCAAGTTCAAATATGCCGCAATGCTGGCAGGAAGTGGCGATCAATGTCGGACTGTGAAAAGCAGCCGTACATAATGTGGGCCAAGAGGAACCGCGAACAAGCGCACTGCATGAAAACTAAGAGCAATATTTCATCCAAGACCGTAGGCGCTAAACGTAGACTGTGCTTTTCTTGTTTTGGAAATGACGTTGACCTCGCTTGGCCGGGTTACTCTAATATGTTTTGAAATTTTTATTAATTAATTAATTTTTTTTTTTTTTTTTTGTCAAATTATATGTGATATAGAAATTTTACTTTTGCAGAAATTAAAAGTAATGTATACACTACACGAAGACAAAGTAAATTGGTTTGCTTTTTGAAAACAAGAGTTTTGAAATTCGTTTGTTAGTTTCTTCAGTTATTTGGAAATTTGGATTTCAGGAGCATGTTTTTGGACTGACAGCCAATAATAACTTCGAGTTTGTGAGCTACACGAATTTAAATGGGGATTTGATTTTCAGGAAAGTGTGGTAGTAAAACAATTGAAGAATTGAAGTAAAAATTTTATAGTTCGAATGCGTAGCGGCCCAGACTGTTATGTACTTTTTGTACACAAGAATACGTAAAAAAGTAGCACACAAATCTTTTTACGATCGCCCACAAATGCGCATACAATACGCGTTTGAAATATATAACAAACAATACCTCGTATAACTAGAACCATAAAAGGCAAAGGAAAATTGCGTTTGCTTTTCAGATTTAACGCTTGAATCCTGTGCATTGGGATAAGAAAATATTCTGTTAAATGTCAGTCGATCGATATTTTTATAAGAACTTTCAGGTGAAATTAGAAAATATTTGTGGGATCAATGTGTATTATACATCCTGTTGCCTATTTTGGTTCCTCGTTAAAATTTTTGAAATCCCACGTAAAAGTTTACTCAGAACTTTGTACCAAAAGTTGCTATGATTTACAAACTACAGGTTTAGCTATCATTATCTTTGTCTATGCTACAGGTCCATTTGCAATTCTGCTCATGGATGGAACTCTCTCACATAGCTTTTTGCTAAAACATGATTGAGGTCACTTGCATAGAGTACCGAAGCTTGTAAGTATCTTGATCAAAATTCATTAAATTTCGCCACGATGCCTACAATAACCTTTGAATTATATATGAAAATGTAATGAAATTTTCCAATTTTTCCCTAAGAAGTTCCTAAGTATCGTATAATTTTCTGTTGGCTAATAAAAACAATCAAATCCAATTTTAAATTACATCTGTGAACACTGGCCAGGAATATATACGTGAAGGAATTGAACTTTATATTTGAATCTTTAGGGTTTTTGAACTTGCAGAGCTTATGGTAGGATTTGATTTGTGTATGGACAGTGGAACATAGTTGCAAGTGCGACACAGGTAATGTCAAAGTTAGATACTTCGATCAGCATCATTCGTATTAGTGAGATCTCGTTTAAAGTAGGAAAACAACCGACAAATTGTGGAGACAATTGTGAAGAAGAGTTACTATAACAATTTTCAAGGCTTTTCTTGGTTCGAAAATTATTTTTTTCCATTAAAAAGCAGTGTTTTACCAACAGACGAGATTTAGATTTTTTCAATGCTTCGAGAATTACAAAGATAGCGTCAAAAAGCAAATGTAATTTTTAAATGATCGGCATGTCATGAAACTGAAATTTCATGTGGCGAAAAGTTACTATAACATTAATGTAAATCGTTTCTTGTTTCAAAAGTTATGTTTTAGCAACAAGAATTATCAATTAACAATCAATTTAGAACTGATACAGACTTTGAGAATCTGACTGACTAATTAAAGCAAAGCATTGTGATGGCCTTAACTGGTGTTGACATAGTGTATAATTGTTGCCCAATGCTCCGAATCTCAAAGTGAAAAATCTTTCTTGTACATACATGTAGAGGAAGACTGTAAGATTTAGGTAAAAAAAGGGAATAGTATAATATTTATTTCAAACATTTGTATATAAATATATATTATTGTATTTCTACTAAGTACTTGTAAGTATAAAATATATATATAAAAAATGGAAAATAAATGTTAAATACAAACAACTTATATACAGTTCTAAATTAATGAATACATTTTTAATATATTTTTGATATCCATACATATGTACGTGCGTATATGTACGTATATCATGATGTGAAAATGTTGTGTTATCAATGTTTCACAATTTGATCATGCATGAAAGCATGAAACAAATCTAAGAATATTGTATTGTATGTATGTGTTTACATTCTGACAAAAAGTGTTAATTTTTTTTTGTTTTTTTGCGGATTAATATATAGAAATTTTTATAAATAAAATTCGAATATCAGTTTATTAGAGAAGTTATAGACCACTGTATGTATGTATGTATTTTGCAAATAAAACAAAAATAAAAAAAAAAAAAAAAATTTTAATTAGCATAAAAGCGAAATTTGAAACAATTTGTAGTTTAGTTATAATATATCTCACATTAGCGCAATACCTTATGTTGTAGGTGATAACTTTCTCTTTTTCGTTTAAGAATACATTCAAGTTTATTTTCGAAAGAAAAAAAAAAAAAAAAAAAAAAAAAAAACATTTCCATATTTCAAATGTTCGTGAACAAGTTTATTCCGATTTCGTTGTTTGTTATATAAACTACGATGAATATAGATTATCTTATTCTAAAGCTACTGGGAAGTTGGTTTTTATTCTTTTTTTTTTTCATTAATTATTGTTTATTAATGATACCGCGAATTCATGTATAATTAAACCCACTAACACTTTCTATATCATTGTATCATTGTTAATCGATCTTTGTTTTTTTCTTTTTTTTGGATTCTATAATAAATTCAAAAAAAATCTCTATTTTATTTATATCTTTAAATATTATAAAAAAAAAAAAAATCTTAATAATATATTTGGTGTAAATATTTGTGTTACGTTTAAATGTATATGTATGTGTGTATGTGTGTATGTATGTATGTATGTATCTGTGTATGTATGTGTGTGTGTAAAGAAAATATGTTTCTCCAGAACAGCAAAACTCAGTTAATTGCTCTACTACTACTACTACTACTACTCCTAATGCAGTTTGATTACATTATTTTTCATACGATCGTTTGTTACTGGTTGGTTTTCATCTCAACAGTGTTATACACGGCACAAATGGTTTTTTGAAAATTTGCTTAGCAAATATTAGCAAAAATAACGGCAAAATGAAAAATTAAATGGGTGAAATAGAGAGAGGCGCTGCTGTTAAATCCGGTAAATACTCTTTGAGGAGATCTCTTAAACGTAAAATTTCTTTTCCGGCTGCAGCTAAATCTCCTTGTAACGAAAGTTCCCGTTCACGTAAACGTTTAATGTCACGTTGACAGGTCTACAAAAGAGAAAGAGATTTAAGGTTAAACTTTAAAAAAAAGAAGACAACATATTTGATTGATTGAGTTCATCATACTGACCACATTTTGCCTTAATAGGTCTAACTTGTCACATTTTAATCTTGTAACTTCTTGACGTAAATTCTCAATTATTACCACAGTTTCGTTGCTGGGCGAAGAACACATTGCTTGCGAACCATCCATACACATCGAACAAGCTTTAATTGTAGCTTCAGCAGATGACATTGATTCTAGACCGGTATCACTATCAATATAAGTAGCACCGCTATCTAGATGAGCTATTATGGGATCCAAATCTATGCTGTTCAAACTCGAATCATCACTAGCCTCTGACATTCCTGCGGCTACACCGTGAGTCGATGAAGACAAAACCGCATTGCTTGAACTATTTCCATTTTGCAAATCTTTGCATTGCGCCCCTTGGGAACTATTATGGCTGTTATTGTTAACCGTGCTATTGCTGGTCAAAGGTTCACGTGATGTAATGTCTGGCGATGATGAACTGGAATCATTTGATGATGTTTTTGATTTCGAAGAAGATTTTGAAACATTGCGACTGCAAGCCTGTATGAAAGTAAGAGATTAATTAGAAGAACTGGTAGATATTGAGAGTTTCGAAGGACAATAATTATGGTTCAATGTTATGTATACGGTATTTGCGAAGTTTCAAATTAAACTACTTTTAATGGACTAATTAAATTGATTAACTATTTAAGATGCAACGAATATTTTAATAAAACGGAATTTTTATTTTAATTTTTGCACTCGTAGGACTTTTAACAATAGATGAATTCACAGTCTAAAGGAGTAGTTTAAATCGTGTCATAATCTTAAGCTGGTCAAAAACTTACAGCAGTGTGTCTAAGTGTTACCGGAGTACAAAACGGGAAGTTACTATTCATCTTAAATCTTTCCGACACCCTTAAAGAATTATACTAACTGTCGATCAATATATCAGCTTGGGGAAAAAGAAATCCATTATTTTTTCGCTAGATGGCTACACTAGTAGATTTCTCGTAAAGTATCGATCAAACAATTTCAGATTTACTCTCATTGGAAAGGTGACATTTCGCAGTAAAAAAAATTCTTGTGTTGTTTTTTGTTTGGTGCATTCAGTTGGGAGTTACAGCGTGTTAAAAATGGAAGTGAACAAAGAGAAAATTCGGTACATTTTACAGTTTTTCTTTGACAAAGGC
>KK351013.1:5018514-5043046 GCA_000671755.1 Glossina brevipalpis
ATAAATCTGAAATTGTTTGATCGATACTTTACGAGAAATCTACCAGTATAGCCATCTATCGAAAAAATAATGGATTTCTTTTTCCCCAAACTAATATACGTAGTATAAATAAATAATAAGAAACTTCCACGGTTTCCTATAAAAGAAATTTTGCAATTTATAGTAAAAGAACATTATATCAAAGTATTGTCCTTCAGTATTTGCTACTTTTTCATCATATTTCAGATCAAATGAAAATGTCGTAAGGTAAAGACCTTAACTAGCGTTAATTGGAAGGAATAATGTCCACTGACAACAGCGGAGAAAGTGCTGAAATATCCTGGGAAAATTTTCCTACATGGATCTGAATTCCATTATACTGAAAACTTTTGACCGCGTATTTACGTCCTAATTTCTTCAATTATTATTATTGGTAGTGTTTCCTAAATTATAGCTCCTTTCAGTTTGGAATAAACCATAATACATGGAAAACGAAGCAAAGTAATTTTTTTCTTCAGAATATTCCTATTGCTTTGATATAGTAGTGTCGTCTCCTCTAAGTACTCTGCGAAGAGACAAACTGTTAAAAAGTAAGAAATTATATGTGAATAATATCATTTCGTAAGGATGAAAGAAAGTTTTTAATACATTAGTATATTAATTATTGTTACTGTTATAGATAAATATGGAAATGTAACAACATTACGTAATAAATTCACAGATCGCTAATAAGACATAAAAAAGCTTTCAGGCAAAATTTTTCTTTATTCACTAGCATAATAGGAAATACGTTCATTGCAACGCTTCTCGAACAATTCTCTGCCTTTCTTATCGAACGATTTGTCTAAAACTTCAAAATATGCTTCGGTTTCGACGATCGTCTGATAATTGGAGTCATATCTCTTTCCAGAGAGCATTTTTTTTTTTTGGGGGGATTCGCGATCAGTTGATAGTCACTGGAAGTTAAATCTGGAAGTTAATACGGTGCATATGAAAGCCATTCCAAGTGATTTGTCACGGTGCATCATTTTGATGAAAGATCATCTTTTTCCAATTTTTTCCATTCAAACCCACTAACAACGTTTTGTAACAATCCCCGTTGATCTTTTATTCCCTTTCAAGATAGTCGATGAATATTACACTGTGCGCATCCCAAAAAAAAAAATGCACCTCGTTACCTTCCCAGCCGACATTCGGACTTTTGATCGCTTAAAATGAATTTCGGCGCCCAATGCCCATTCAGCTGTGTGCTGATTTGACTCTGGTATATATTTTTTTTTGTTTTGTTTATAGATGTATATATGGATTAGGCTTTGAAGAGCTCAAGTCTATATATCCAGTACAGTAGTGATAGTCTCTTTTTGGTCGGTGAGTTCTTCTTGTTTGTAGATGAAGTGTAGTGATGTATCCATGTTTCCTTTATTGCCAGATATATTCGCAAGGAAAATTCCCTTTAATTTCTCCTAAAAAAGCTCCAAACAACCTTCTCAGCAAAGTGAGCGGTAATCATTTCGAACAAAGCATTATTATTTTTTTTTTTTAATTTAAAAAGGATGAAGTATTTATCCTTTTTTATTTATCACGGACAATTTTTTGTTTTTCTTTTTTTTGGTGATGACCACCATTGGTTGATGAGTTATTTTTGTTGGATGAATTTCAAAAATAACTCCCACGGACTAAAGTTCATGTAAAATGGTAAATACACCGCATTCTGATGTCATTAAAGTGTCAGCTATGTCATACTAACTTCACTTTTCGGTTGTCCAAGATGATTTTGTGCACATTTTTGTTTTTTTTTTTTTCTTTGTTTTCTGAAACAACTGTCTTTATTCGGGCAATCAGAGTGTGTTCAGCATCATCGATGATGATAAAATCAACAAATTATATATCTCTACCACTTGTTTCGATGGAGCAGAGTCCAAATAACAGTTGTCAAGTCACTGTTTTGCTTTAGTGTGCTATTTATACTTTATCAACAGACGAAATTCAGATTTCTCGATTGTTTTGAAAATTGCAAAAGTACCTTCACTAAAGCAACTGCAACTTGTTAACTAATAGTAGTAGGAATGTGCTGAATGAAATATTAAAATATTTCGTTTGAAGATCTGTTATCATCTAAAAATCATACGAATTCATTAATAGTGATACGTTATCTATATATTCCCCCTATATAACTGTATGATAAGTATGTTTATAAGATCCATTAATGGACTAAGGATGCATTCATTATTCGCTTTAACATGAATACAATCGAAAGTGTTGTAATTAATTCAGATTATATGTTAGAAAGCAGAGTTTATTCTACTCTGTTATTCTACTCTGTTAACCAGCAATAATTTCATTTCATGCTAAAAATACTAATATTAATGTCAAATATAATTCATTTCTAACGAATTTTAGGATATAAAAAATTAAAACAACAAAGCAAAGCAAAGCATTAACATACATTCATCACCCATTTAATACTTTGAGAATATATGTGAGAGAAGCTGAGGGAAAAATGTTACATTAAAGTAAAGGTACAAATCACATGATCGCAGCATATGTAAAACACCATTTTGAAAGGAAAACATATGTGCATTAAAGAGTTAAAAATGTAAAAAAAAAAAAAAAAAACAATGCGCCATGAAGAAATAAAAACAAGACAAGAGGAAATTGTTACTGAAAAGATGTGTTTTTTTTCTCTTATGTCTTACGTGTGTGCAGCAAGCAAGCAAGCAAGCACAAGCAAGCAAGCAAGACTTTTTACAAAACATCGATTGTCATGGAAAACAGTAACCGAAAATATAGCGAAATTGTCGAAAAGAGAAACGACGAAAATGTATATTTAATGTTATTCTTTTTTTTTCTTTTAATCAATATTAAAACACGGCAGTTGGGTTTTTTTAACCGGAAGTGTGTTCTTCTTATACCCGCAGTGAACAAAAGACAAAAGGTTGTAAGCAGGTGCATATGTTATAAGTCAATCGCAATATGTTACGAAGGGTAAATTTATTAAATATATTATCTTATCTAAAAAATATTGAGCCTATTCATATTAATAATTTTTAATTTAATAATTTGTGTTGATAAATTACATCGAGTAACAAGTTTTAACATATGAATGAAGAGAGAGCGAGAGAGCGAGAGAGAGAGAGAGAGAGGGATAAAAGTTAAGGTAATAATAATTTAAGATTAATAACGTTTTTACTATCGATGACATTAATGAGTATTATTCCTCAGCCTCCAAGTAGGGTTATTAGACTTATAAGATGAAATAACAAATACGAGATGAAAAAAAGAGAAAGTTTTTGTTTTTTTTTTTTTTGTTGATCGGAGCTGTGATGATGATGTTTAACAGATTGATACAGATATGCATGCGCATACATACATACATACATATAGATACATATAAATGTGAATTAACAGCTAAAAGCTTTAGTTGATAACGCACTCTACTGTGTAGGTTGATCGGTACGATATTTTTCATTTATTTTCTGTAATTTTAACATTTTTCATGTAAAAGTAGACATTTTTCGATTATATTATACATGCATGCATATATATATATATATATAGTATACAGATGTGTAACACTTATCTACATATATACACGTATTGTATTATTTATGGAAATGTTCCCACGCGTTTTGACTACGGAAACACCCTAAAACCTGATAGCGTTGATGTTGATACCAATGAAGAAACAATGTCGTTTGTAAAATAAAGTCAATTAATGGGTTCATTAAGGCAGATTCGCCTTTTTGAGCTTAAGTAAAGTTGTCTTACTATAAACAAAAAAGAATTTGATTAAATCTCATTTGATCTCTTATCTCATCATCTCACTTATCTATTAGAGTTTGAAAAAGGAAAGAAAGGAAACTTTTGTTGTATATGTAGAGCATATTTTATGTGCCTTCTCCACCAGGATTAAAGGTCTTCTATCAGATAAATTTAGTTTTTTTATTGCTTATTTGTGAACGTTTTATACTCTCCAAGGTTATTTTAGTCCAGGTAAATCAAGTCTTTTTTCCTGATGATATCTGGTGTCTAGTAAAATTGTAAATTCCAATGCCCTCTGAACGCCCGGAACTCTTCAATGGCCGTTTATTATTTCGAGGTTAGTATTTAATCTGCTTTTGTCGTTACCTTCTTAATCACTCTTTTCGTTATCATTGAAGACCGATGCCTGCCATTTCTAAAGAATACATTTGTATTAGATCCTATACCCTATAAGAAGGCGCTGATAACTTCAGATAATGATTACAAATTATTAAATTTTCTTCACATTTTCTTTCTGTAAATACATTTTTACAGGGTTTCCGGAAAGGAGATTTGAATTTACAGCCATTTCTATGATAAAGTGTTGGCAAACGAAAAAAAAAAAATAATAATTTAGCAGCTGACACGAGAGAGCGTTAATTGTTAATTGTTGAACAATATTTCAAAAATTATGAAATTTTGGCGACCCATAGTTTACAAAATTTCTTATAAAAAATGTTCGGAATATTAATTGTTATTGATGTACGATATCGGGCTGTGACAACCCAATTTTTTCTGTCTAAATTGGATGATATTGATATGAACGAGATGTGGTTTCAATAGGACGATGCCGTATGACAAACATCCTATGAAATAATTCAATGACTTACTGAAACCTTCTTTGGTCGTTTACTCTCAGATTTCAGTGACCAGAGTTGGTCCCATATGCGAGCCCATATGTCCCAACGAAGCCGCGGAGATAACATTTGCCCGATATGCTGTTCCACACATAATTCTATTCTGTTTGCATTGGGATTAAATAAAAAAAAAATATTTCTGTTTTCTATTTAATTCAATTCTTGCGTAAATTTTGGAACATCCTGTCTTGTGGAGTTTTCAAAGTTATTCATAAGGCAATTTTCTTAAAAATTCTCTTTCCTTAAATTTAATATTTTTTCGAAAAAAAATTCCTCAAATCTCTAAATGAAATTTATGCAATTTCTTCGCTAAAACATAAATAAATGTCTCTGAATGTAGGAAAGAAGACAAAGAAAATTAATTAGTCAAAGTAACGGGTTGTTCGGAAAGTCATTTCGTTTTTTTGCAGTCGCAATGGAAGAATTTTCTTATAACATATAAATATATTTATAATTCGTTAAATGTAATCTTTAAGCGATCATACGAGATGTTATTCAGTAGTCCTTTTCAATTGATCACTTTATTTTGTCATCGCTAGTTTCAAGTGGTCTCCCCAAAAGTGGTGCATTTTCAACATCAAAATTTCTCGAACGAAATTTTGTCATTGGAGTTCTGTCAATACATCCTCTCCATACGCATCGAATAATTTTTTCTTTTTTTTTTTTTTTTGCTTGAACAGCGCATTTTTCTTTTTTCGATATTAAAAATAAAGTAAAATATACCGAAAATGCTGTTTTTGATAGGCCATTAAAACAAAAACTAGCCATGTAGAATAAATCGAACTTTTCCACAAGGATGCCTACCTATATCTCAGCTGCCAAAATATATAATGATTATGAAAAAAAAAAAAACGAATTGACTTTCCGAACGATCCAATAATGTAAGTTTTTTTTTATTTCTTTTCATGGAATTTATTGTGTGCTTTTTTTTTCGAGGTAAATTCTCGGGTGCAAAGAGTTTAAAAGAAATAGATAAGGCTATTGTCTAAGCATATTTCTCCAGTACTGCGCCGCAATTGTACAGGAAATACTTACAAAAGTCTGTGTTAAAGGTCAAATTCTTAATTACATATATAAAGGGGATAGAAAAACTATGCAATTTAATATGAGGATTGTGTCTAGACAACATAAAACTAACTCGCCAAAAGTGACAACAGAACTTCACACTAACTTGAGTACAGAATGTTTCGCGATAAAAACAATAACGTTGAGAGCCTCGACAAAGTTCATATTTGTGGAATAGTTAGTTGCCTGCAATTGGAAAATTCTTTATAACATTAGGTGTTCGCATTACTTTGTCCATTTTCTGTAATAAAGGTAACAACAAGCTCTCAAAAATTTTTACACTAATTGGGCGGTGGGCTTTTGAAAAAATTCTCTTACTCTCATTTGGTAATATTTGCATTAAACCAAATTTTCCAACCATCAAGAGTCAACAGCAATGTGTGGAGGCTATGGCAACGTGAACTAAGAATTTTTGTTCCAAAAGTTGTTTTACTAAGAATCTTAACTTAATAAGAAATGAAGCTTTACGGGTTCCATACCATATACTAGGTACTACTACTACTACTACTACTACTACTACTACTACTTCTACTACTACTCTTCCTGTTTTCTTCGTATCTTTCAAGTCATAATTCAAATTTAAAAATTTGCAAAACTCTTAGACCCCTTTCTCTTGTAACGTTAGCGTAACGCTTTACATGAGCAAAATATTTATTGAAATTATGTTGAATAATCGAACTTATAAATATTAGTTTAAAGGAAGTAATATTTAATACTTTAGGATTTTGCTTAGCATGACTTTTTTGTATCTTTTATTGTTATCGACACTACTTATGGACGCTTACCACAGCATACGAGTATATAATGAAAACAATTTATTATTATTTTTATGAGCCAATTAATTTTAATAGACATTGTATTCCTTTTTGATACTAATATCCCCTATAGGTTGTCCGGTGGCTATAATAACTTCTATGACTTGTAATTGTATATTGAAATTTTTTCCTTTTCACAGAAAATATTTCGATATTTGAACTAAGAACTATTAACTAGAACTAAGAATAACTAATTTCTAGATGGATCTTTTTCAAGTTAGAACTATAGAGATTCTAGCCAAGTATATAAGCACCATCATCAGTATCTATTTCGTCCCTTTCTTAGGTATGAAACATTCTTGCTGGCGTTTTTTGCAATCCTCGAAGCACTTCTGATGTGGGTTGTTTGGTATGGCATTGTGGTGGTCTTGTGATATAAACTTTACCTCCTTAATCATTGCATAACTCTTTACTTTTAGTTTTGGGAACTGGAAATAGTCGAATGTTTCAACTTTTTAATCAGTTGTTGATGTTCTTAGGTCTCCAGGTCTTTAACATCTTCTCGGAAATCGAAATCCAAGAAGTCCACGAAATTTAAAAATTCACCTCTTTTTTCTAACACACCTCGTATATTTTTATATATATAATTTTTTACCGTAAGTCATTGTCGAAAAGATTACACTACTAGCTATGCCTTCGTATTCAATGATAGTTATAATGAAGATTTATCTCTTTTGTACGCTTCACATTTCTTAATCTATTCAAAGATTCTAAATCAATTTTTCGTATACAGATAATGTGATAAAACGCGACTTACCTCGCCACGGCTATTATGATTATTATTTTGATTAGTAGTAGCAGTATTATTGTTGTGATGATTTCCTACAGATACTCGCGATCCGGGCAAATCGCGCCACCTAAGTACCCCCATAACAGCTTGGCGCACCCAACGACGTTCTGCTCCTTCGGTATAATATGCCACTTTGGTTAAAGACACTTTGTATGATTTAAGTAAGGCGCCCTTGACGTCTGTTACTTAACGCTTCCTTTTAAGGAATTCGGAATATCAGATTTTCTTTAACACTTGCATAGATATCAGTGCACAGTGGGCGTAGGTAGCGAATCCAGTATTAATTTTTCATATATATTTTATATATATATATATATATATATATACATATACATATCTATATCTATGCACATCTATCCGGACTTGGTTGCGACGGTAACGTAGGTAAAGACAATTACATCTGTATACGTGTTCTTAACTAAATACGTATAAATCCTTGATTTCTACAAGTACACACATGCACCTCCTAACCAGTAGTTTTGGCAGTTTAATGTTTTTTTTTTTTTTTTTTAATTTTTTTTATTTTATTTTTTACTTGACGTTTTACTTGGGAGCGTATTTTTTGAATTCGTTATATTTTTTAGACTTGTTTGGCAAGTTTTCTATAGCTTTGTGTTGTCGATCGATGTCGCTCTGAATGGTGGTTTGTTATTTACTTTTTTTTTTTTTTTTCGTTTATTATTTTCGTTACACACTATCTATCTATTCGAGAACACTAAAGCAATTGTGGAGAAGTAATAGCAGTTTAAGCTTCTTTGTTTATTTTGTATTCATATTCCTCAGCGTGTAAGTATGTCTATAATATGAAGCTTTAACATAAGCTTTAGATATATGTTTGAATAAATTTTATATCTATATACATATATATATATGTATGTTCACATATATATAGGGATGGATATCTTTCGTAAGTTTATTACTGTTTGAGTTGAAAATTTGATTATTAATTTCTAACTTTCAAAGCGCTTTTCTTGCCTTACCTCGTAAAAAAAAAACAGATTTAATGAATTTTATGAAAAACCCTTTGTTTAACATTGCTTGTGACGGTTGTTTTCTATGTAAATGGATTAAGTGTAGAAAAAACCATTCTCTTTACACACACTTATGCTTTTGGTACACCTTTTGCAATATAACAACAACCACATACATGGTTTTGTCATCGTTGTAGTCATCATTTGCTTTGCGATGTAATGTAAAAAAAAGTTTTATTTATAAATTTCTTTTTTTGTTTTTATTAACAAACCAAAAAAAAAAAACAAAACAACTGATCCAACGCATATACTTGCATTTATATATATATTTATATATATAGCTATATTAGTGCTCAAAGCAATGCTGCTGGAAGTATGAAAATAAATTTTCTTTTTTCACTTTTTTTATTTATTTATCCGGGCACCGCAAACACTTCACTCCTAACGTAGACACGTCGCACTAACGAATGACTAACTTTAACTTCGTAAGTTATGTTAAGCAAAATTATTTTGCAGACTTTGCAGAGAGTTTTACTATGGCAGAGTTGTAAATATTGTACTTTTTTAAAGCAATTTAGGATTTTATTAGAAGTACCATCGTACTGTTTGATACTTTTTAGAGATAAGTACGGATAAAAAGAAACCTATTAAGCAAACCAGTGTATGTATAGAGGCCATATATCTCTCTTCTCTTTTTTCATAACGTAGAGTTGCATGCAATATCACTTTTTCGTTGATATATTTTTAAGAAGATTGTAATATGGCGTCTTTTTTTTTTTTTTAATTTCTTCTAACAATTTGTTATGACATACAAATAGACAAAATTTTAAAATAATTTCAAATAAACATCTTACTTAAATGCTAATTTAAAACACCTAAGAAAGCGAAAAACATTTAAAGAAAGTTTCCGGTTTGTGTGTTGCCACAAGTATAAAATAAACTATTTATTTACAAACAGTGTTGCCGCTCTTTTTTTTTTATTACGACAATATAGTGCTTTCTAAAACAAATTGAAAATGAGCTTTTATAAAAAAAAGTAATTTAAAAAGTGAATTTTCATAAAACATTGTCTTATATAGAAATACTATTTCAGGATTTCAACACTAATAATATTTTAATAGTTTGTGATAATCGAAGTTTTAAAGGATAAATAACACGCAGATAACAAATCATAATAGTTGTACCGCAATTTTTATAATCTCCTGATGTACACGCATATAAATAAGTGCACACATTCATGCCTTTGTATACATGCACAAATGCACGTGTAAGAAAGTAAATAGATTTGATTACACTAATATACGTCGTGATAAAGGAATATTCGATATTTGAATTTATATTTTTATAAATATTTAACACAATATTCGCATATTCGGTCTTATTATAAACCAGTCTTTCATATCTGCCATCTTCATCTTAGAAAAAAGCTCGAAAAAAATTTTAATTTCAATACTCTATGATATTGTGAGGGCGTGACCAACTTTTCCCTTTTTATCGAATACTTTTACTTTATATTGCATCTTTTCTTGGTATATGCTTTGTTATTATATGTATCTTATACTGTATGTGTGGTTTCTGACTGATTTGGCTCATCTTGAATACCACCACACATGCAAGAAATCCTTGTGTTCTTGTTATATTTATTCCGGTTATCTTAAATTTTGCGACTGAGAAAGGACTTACGAAATTCATTGCTTAAATAAGCAAACAAACAAAGGGACAAACAAAGACGTACTTAAAACGATTATAAATTTAACGCTGAATGGCATGTATCTATATTTACATTTTATGGGGTCCCTGAAATTTCCTTCTGGATGTTCCAAACAATATGACCACCACTATTCGGTGGTAGGAGAATACAAAACATCTCTGATGCTATCTATTTGGTGGGAACAACCTGATACAACCCCACGGAACCATCGCTAGAAAACACTAACTAATATAATAGAATTGACTGTTAAAGGCGTAACGACCAGAAACACATGCCAAACGACATGATAAACGGACCTGTCAGCATTACAATGTTCGGTCGAACATAGCAAAATACATCCAGGAAATGTCAAAAGCGCATAAGTAGAATATGGTGCCCTATACGTTGTATTCACCAGATATTGTTTCTTATGGGTACCACATGTTTGCACCGGTTATTCGAGAGCCCTCTGTGCCGCTTATGACGATGTCCAAATATAAGGGACATTTTGTAGTTATTCTAACAGAGAAGCCATCGTTTGCAATGTTTTCAATAACATGGGATCATCCATTTGCTGGTTCGGATTTGGCAACCTTATTTCAGTAACATATGTCACAAATAGAACTGTCACCCAGTACCTCATAAGTTTAGTGCAATGCTTACCATTTCACAATATGGGTCGTTTAACAACCGTTGAATGTCTTAAAAAAGTAAAAAACTACAAAAATGCTGATTCTCTGTAGGCAAAACTGTAAACTGGAAGTTTGAAGAAATTGGATTTGTAACAGATTTGTTAAGGACTACACATCATCGAAAGGCATGCATGCTCGATTGAAAATATTGGTGCTTTTAATGAAAGTGCCGAAGATTATCTGAAATTATCCATTACACGGTTCGCGCAACATTCTGATCGCTATAGCCACACGATTTTTTTTTTTTGACATGAAGTTGAAGAAATGAATGTTGAATATAAATGATTTTTCAACAAGACGGTGTCAAAAGTCGTACAACACCCATCCCTGTTTTTTATGGCATTGTCGCGAGAGAAATTTCTCGAACGTGTGTGTAATCTTCCATTTTGGGAATCGGCTAACAAGATTGTGCGATTTCTCACCTCTGGACGTTTTTTTTTATGAGGTTATGCAAAGGATCGAGTTTATGCGAACAAATCCTGAAACTCTTGACGCTTCGACAGTGAATATACAATAAGTTATAGTAGAGCTGTTGCTCACTAGGTGAAGACATGTCATCAAAAATTTTCCCAAAATGATCGAGACCTGTAAGATGTCACGCAGAGAACATTTGAACAGTGTTGTATTCTGAATAAATAATAGCAAGATCCGAAGTATATGTTGCTAAAAAAAAAGTCTGATACAAATTACTATCAAAAGTGCGTTTTATTTACATTTACTACAAAGCTTCAAAATGGATGATGATCCTAAGTATTTTTAATTTCGTTTTTTCGCAGTACTTGGCTTGGCCACAATGGATAATTAATCTTCGGCTTTTTGAATGTCTTATATGACATAGCAGAAAAACTTTTTTATATTAAATTTTACCCAATTAAAAAAAATTGATGTTTTGTTTATCATATTCATTCAAAAAAGTTCCAAAATATTGCCTTTTTAACTATATTTGAAAAAAATCCTTCCAAGACTTTGGTTAACAGAATTCTGTTAATTGCTTAACAGACCTCTGTTAACAGTTTTGGTTTGTGTCTTTGCTAGTTATATTTAAATATAACTTCACACCCTTGCCAGCAATCACAAAAGTGTTTCTTGTGAATATTTTAACAAAACTCAAATTAAAAAGAAGAAATTTCGAAATATCCTTCGTTAGTGCATCGAAACTTTTTTCACAAAAATCGAATTATTAATGAGAGTTGAATGCTTTAAAATCTCTGAATCTAGAAAGTTGACAACAGTTGATTAGATATACATACCTGTGCAAAGTAAGCCGGGAGCTCGCATCTTTGGTCTTCTAAACGAGAACATTGTACTTTTTCCAGCAATTCGAAGAGATCTTGATTATTCCCGCGTACCTTATCAGGACTACCCATGAAAGAATGTTGACGCCTAGAAGAAGGTAATAAAAAAAAAAAAAAAAAAGAAACGTATTTTTAGAGTATTACTCTTGTCTTAGAGTGATAGAAAAGAGTCTTATAAATCAAATTTGGTTTTTTTTTTTTTTTTTTGTAATAAATAAATTGAGTACAAACCTGAAAAAGCCACATATGCTGCATGCATATGGTATTAAAGCAAACTTTGTGATTTGTACTTTTTTTTTTTTTTTTTTTTTTTTTTTGGGCATGTGTGTAAACTTCCTTTGCTTCATAAAAGACAATAACAAGAAAAATCTTCACTGAAAGCTTCCTTTGTGTGTTGCGGTTATAACTTCCTTTTCGCAAGCTCTTATCCTTACCTTCAGACTTATAGTTTTGTGTGCATTCATCTGCGTGAATATATGAACACTTGAGATTATGTTTTTGCATTTACCCTAAATTCTCAGCCTTTGTCTGTTCCCTCTCTCTCTCTCTCTCTCTCTCTCTCTCTCTCTCTCTCTCTCTCTATATATATATATATATATATATATGTGTGTGTGTGTGTATTTAATTTTGTTATCAAAGAAAAGAGGTCTATTCATTTTATTATTCCGATTGAATCCAAATATCTGCAAAAATTATCTTCGAGTCTAACTATTGAAATATAGACGGAAAAGTACAAACAATTTCAAGCGTTTCTTTTTTTAGTCCAAAGTGAGTTGAACTCCATAGATTACATTAAAACAAAAAAGAAAAGGGCGCGATAACCCATAAACATGTAAGTAATAATAGTTCATAAAACAAAAAACGGACTGCAAAGTAAAAGTTCCTAAATTAAAAATAGTTTGGCCTCGGTTTGAGTAGAAAAGAATAGTTGAAAAGCCCGACTCTTAAATCGGCCTACTCATGTTCAATATTTTGATTACTAGTGGATTGTGATCATAGTTATTCCGTACCGCGACCTAAAAGCTCTATTGGATTCGCCCTTGTTATCATTCGTGCAGTTTTAGGATTCTTATGAATTCCATCAACTTGTTTGATTCGGATCACCCCAATACAATGTATCTGGCGTTATGAAACATTCGCCAAACACCTCGAGTCTGATTTTGCAGATGGCTTTGCATTCGCATAAGATGTGATAGGACATAGGTTGGGACATTTCTGGCGACGCTTCATACAATCTGCAAAAATCGGTAGTGGTCCTAATTAGAGTGTGTATTGTTGATGAAGGCTTAACACACACATCTGCCTTTTAGGGATGCAAGTCCCGTCGCAACTCTTTGGCCGCTTCCTTTCTCTCCGCCCATACTTTTTTCTGATCAAGACCCCAATACACGACCCCAATAAGGGAATATCCCATCTCCTCCTCTGAGTAATATTGATAATGTATTAAACAAAAAGAAAAAAAAAAAGAAGAAAAAATATTTTAAGAAGGGGGCACAAGAAATTCGCTTCAAACCAAGTAAATCTTTCCCATTTGTTTCGGTATTAAGCATAATATTCCAACTGACGAAGAGTCATTAAAGAAGCCTGACAACAACCAACATCAAAATATGCACTTTCCGCATTTTATGAAAAATTACAAAACAAAACAAAAAAAAAAAAAAAAAGGTTGCGGTGATGGGGTATGAAGGCGTTGTCACAAAATACAGTGAAGCCTTGTTTAGTGCTTTGTGTGTTCGTCGTTCCCCCTTTGGGATATGTTCTGCCTAATTTTAACTCAAATATAATGTAAATGTAAAGTAAAAGTTTTTTGAACATTTTATGATGATTACAAAATTACGAATAGTAGTGACCTATTTCTGGTGTAAACACATGTATTACATACATACATACATATTCTTTTACATTTTCATGTTTATTGGATGTGATAGTCAAATACATATGAGTGTAGGTGTTAGCCTTAATGTGCATTGAGGTTTCATTGTAATAGAAATTTGTTCAGTTGGCAACAAACCAAGACTAGATATATATATATGTATGTGTGTGTGTGTGGTTATACCGATTCAAGACATGCCAGAAAAATGCAAGAAAAAAAAAAGGGAGATGAAGAGACTCCTTCTTTCTGTGCATACTGCATTACGCGCATATATTTTCTTGATATAATAATTAGATGAGGTACAAGAGTACATGGATACTTGCGAACAGTAGAGTAGAGGAGTAATACAACAAAACATTGTCTATGTCTATGTGGAACTTTCAATGAATATGAATGTTTCATATATAGAGAGAAGAGAGAATCGTAACGATCTTTTCAAAGACTAACTTCCCTCGTACTATATAATTCATTTTTACGACTATACGACGTGGCTTGACAATCTTTTGACTTTAAGCAATCATTTTGATATGTAATCATTGTATCACAAATTATTAAAGTAAGTGCGTGCTTTGTCCCCTTATCCCATAAAAGTGTAACGTAACGGACGTTTAATTAAGTCCACTTCTTAATGTTCTTTATCATCTGTACCGAAGCACAAAAATTTGTCTTATTTTTTTTGTGGGATTAACATCAATAATACGTGAAATTTGTTAAATCTTTGAGGATTTTGTTATTAATTTCTAAAACTATCTGACATCTACGTCTTTATAGTTTAAGGTAAACTGAAGGACAGCTTGTAAACGTCCGAAACTTTACGAATGCCTAAGCTATCTATCTCTGGTATTTCGGGAGAACTGGAAGCAACAGATCCTTTTTAAAAGCAGACAAATTTCAATACAGAGAATTTATTGACAGACCTAATATATCTGTATACAATCACTTCCAATTTCTTCTTCACTTGATATTATAAATTAAACCATATGGTCACTTACTTGGCAAGAAGTAGAAAGAAACCAGGAATCTAAATGGATATCATAACGCCATCATATGCTGCAAAGTATTGCAGGAAATATAATCTTGTTAGAACCAGTTGCTGGGAAGATCAGAAAACTCAAAATTTTCCCAAATGCATCAAAATGTAGGACAAAACGCAGAAGTCAAGTTGAAGTGAAAGTTTTAGAGTTTAAAGTTTTTAATAGACGAACACAGGCGTTCTTTTAAAGATTTACTTTTTATATTATCGAATGAATATATGGGAAGAAAGAATATATAGAAGAAAGAAGAGATACTTGATTTGTACCGGGTTTTTTTTATACTTAGAATTAGCTTAAGTATACAACTTTAACTTTAAAGAATCCTTTCATTCACTGTATCTATCTGTAGTATTTCATATATATATGACGGGCACTTCAAATCGTATTTTGAATCGAATTCATTCGGTAACAAACTCATTAAACTCATATTTACATATTTCGTTACATATTTTTTGTGCTGACAGATTATTGAACAAAGGTTTTGCTGATGCTTAAACTTGATAATTTGAGGTTCCATTAAGAAAGACTCTAAGACCCAGCTTAAAATTCGAAAATATATTTTCGAACTCGCGACTAAGAAAACATAGAAAATTTTCAACTCTTTTTTAATTTTAGTCGGAACCATGGAATTTTTCTATTGATTATCGCCCCTAATCAGACAAGACTGGCAAGAAGCCTGTGCTTCTAAACGTTGTTGGCAGAACGTGACTGTAATTTCAATGAATTAATAGACGAAAGGCAGACGAATATATTCAATTTGCTTATACGACTCAGACTGATGAAAAATAAAGGACGAAGATTCGAATTGAACTAGAAAAGTCTTCCGTCAACTATCTTAGCAGAGCTTTGTCACGGTCATCAAGGTCATATTACAGTTGGATTTGAAACAAAAGCTAGAAAACTTCAGATATTTCCGTAGACATCGCGCGGGAGCTTATAAGAAAATATCTTTGAAATAATTGAAAAAAGATTCGAATTTTTTTCGTGAAGTCCTTTTCATAATTGACTGAATATCGGGGACGTGATGGCAAACCTGCCACCACAAGTTAGACTCCTTAAACAGCTCCTAGAGCTCACAAACTTGAGAATGTTGTTTATTTCAACACAAACTGAAAAAAACGAGCAAACAAATTTAAGTGTTTTTCTTCAAATATTTGAAATTTTGAATTTTATCAGAAACTGGAAATAGGAAAGCAATCGAATTTGTCCCTTCAACGTGGTCAATCTAGAAAATGGTACTATAAAATGCTTAGAACAAGTTAAGAAAGACGCCGCCTGGTTATTCAAAACAGTTTTTGAATTCGATTTAAGTTTGTTTGCCTTTCCTCTAATATATTTTTGTGTTCAACCTACAGATCACTATTTATGAGATATTTTGACAAAACTTGGCACACTGGAGTGTTTTGACGCAATGATTAACGCTATTGAAAATGATTTCGATTGAATCATTTCTACGACCATTCTGCATATGACGACGCTTCATTTGAAAAAAATTCTTACGCAAAATATAATAAAAAGCTTCTTATATATAAAATAAAAACATTGAAGTTGGGCAAGGGGCCAACACTTTGCCTAATACAACTCTCCATTTCTTTTGATTAAATACCAAAAATTATTCTTTATTTCCTTGTAAAGATATGGTTTTTATGGGAGATCTATTAGGAAAGGGTACTAATTTGACTTCAAAATTTTCTGTCATCTCCTTCCATAGTATAAAGTACTGAAAATTAGTATTTGTTCGGTTAATTAACGTGTTATTTTTCATAGTAAACCTTATAGATCACGAAGTCCGAAAAACAAGCCTTGGTCGTCCAAATTTTCTGTAGGATTTCTTGTTATATAAAGACTTACTTTTCATGGGAATTCTTATATGGAAAAGATTTCCAAAAGTAGATTTATTTGGTCCAAATTTTGATTAATTTTTTTTACTTTTCATAGGAACTCTTATATGGAAAAGATTTCGAAAAATAGATCTATTTGGTCTAAATTTTGACTAGAGAATCTATTATTACTTACTTTTCATAGGAACTCTTATATGGAAAAGACTCCGAAAAATACATCTATTTGGTCTAAATTTTGACTAGAGAATCTATTATTACTTACTTTTCATAGGAACTCTTATATGGAAAAGACTCCCAAAAATACATCTATTTGGTCTAAGTTTTGACTAGAGAATCTATTATTACTTACTTTTCATAGGAACTTTTATATGGAACAGATATCCAAAAATAGATTTATTTGGTCTAAGTTTTGACTAGGGATTCTATTATATTATACCATTAGTTTGTATTAAATTTTATCATTAAAATGTTGCAATACAAAAATTCATGTTTTTAAGAGCATTTATAAAGTAGTTCAAAAAATAGCCCCATCCCGTCCAAATACTCATACTCACTTAGTTTGCCAAAGTATTATCTCTCATCGATTTTCATTAAGAAGTAATAAAATCGCGAAATTTTTTCATATAACGACTTTTTCAAATTCAAGCTTTATACGGTCCGATCCAATCTATTTTCAATAGCGTTCTTCCATGAGATCAACTATATGAGACATTAAAACACCTCGAAAATTGGGAATTTTTATTTTGAATAAAACAATTCATTGATAAATATTAGACTAACAGAAGGATCCTAAATCCTGATCCTGAATGGTACAATAAAAGACGTCCCTCCACGATATACACCTATACCTCAAGTGATCTAAGTTGGGTCAATTCGTTTCATACTCAATTTCTTATTCACTCTCCATCAGGTATTGCATAATTTTTAAACGCTTCATTTTGTAAAATTTTGGAATTTCTTCTATTCCCTTAAAACTAATAAATAAATTTTTTTTGTCTCTTTTAATATTTTTTTTTGCTATTTTTAGTCTTTAAACTTTTTTGACACTCATGGATACTTTTTATTTTTCACTTGAAAAAAAAAAAAAAAATGTGCTTTTTAATGCGCCACAACTTTTGGAAGGATTATGTATTAGTTTCCTTAAAACGTAAAGGTAGTAAGTAATCAAGTAACGTTTCTTACAAATATTCTAGAATTAAAATATTTAATGAATCGTAGAAAGTACATTGATCACATATCAATATGAGTTATGCTACACTCGGAATACACAAAAGATAAGTGAACTGAGGACGCTTACAGGATACCAAATATTTCTTCCGGAAATCTCCCTACTAAATAGACTTTCCCTGTGTATACAATAACTGAGCATCTTTTTGCCATTTAGATAAAGGATGGACATGTTTCCTATAGTCCTATCCGAGGATACAAAAAGACGTATTTTTCCCATATCATCTGACATACAGTCGAAAGCGAAGAAATCGCACACTTTGACTTTTTCATTTTGGATCAAAAATTTTTATTTATTTAAATCTAGAGATGCAATCTTTGGCAGACTCTTCCTCTTCCATCAGAGAACAGCACACTACCTATGTATTTAGTTTCGAAATGAAAATGTAGCAAGTGTATGATTTCTTTGCTGAATTGGAATTGCGAAATGAATTTTTGTTAAATGTTAACGATACATAAAATATGAAATATAATAAATGATATTAATTGAAGACGCATTCTCTACATTCTGTATACATTACGTTATCGAACATTTCTTTTTTTTTTATAGTAAAATATTTTCTTTAGTTTTGAAATGTAGTTTCAAGGGAACAATACAAGACAGAAAGAAAGGCAAGCATATGGTGTTTGGTGTCAATGATACTCAATTTATGTTGAATATAAATTTGTTTTTGTATTTCTTTTTTGCTTCTTCATTAGGAGAAATTGTATTTTTTTTTTTTTTTAATTTTTTTTTTTTTTTTTTTATTTATTTATTTTTTTTTTTTTTTGCTTTAATTGTTTACCTACCCAGCTGGTGAGGAGCCTTGACTAAGTGATTTTGGACTGGCATTTGTCGTTGGTTTACGTAACACTTTCGGTGACTGATATGAAGGTGAAGATGCGATGGGAATATCGTCTCCTTTCGCCGAGTGACTCATAACAGTTAGAGGATCGAAAGTATTATCTTTACTTTCAATCTGTTCTAACTTTTGAATTTTTATCATTTTTTGTAAATATTTTTCTTATCAATTAATGACTATAACAATATTTTTGGCTTTATAGTGAAATAATATTTGGTGTACTTTTGTTTCCTTTTTATTTCTTTTTTTTTTTTTTTTTTTTTGTGTATTTAATTAGACTTTTCTGGTAAATAGCTAAAAACAAAAAAAAAAAAATTTCGTTTAATTCAGTTCACTTCATGGTGTTTATTATTCCTTTTGTGGTTTAGTTTCTTTTCAAATACATTATTATTAATTATTCAGCTTATGTATGTATGTATGTATGTGTGCATATGCTCGTACGTACACATATTCCATTTCACTAAGGGGAAGTCGTTATTCGTTATAGTGTGTGTGTGTATATGTATATATAGTTCATTCATGTTGCGAAATTTTTATTATAACATGTGTTTTTATTTTTGTTGTTTTTTTTTTTTGTTTGTTTGCTTGTTTTCATTTCATTATTAAATTGTTGAAGCATAAAAAGACGTTTGTAAACAAGTTTATTTTTATAAAAATTATATATGTAGACTAGATGGCTCCAATCACAAGAACAAGTAGTTAGTTATAAGAAGCAATAAAAAAAAATTGTTGAATTAGGACGACGTGCACATAAAGCTTTTTTTCTACACAATTCGAAAGAACCAAGTGTTGATAAAGGTGTCAAAAGAAATATTAAAGTATTGCGCGTTATGATTGTGCGAGTGTTATATAGAAATTAAGCTAAGAAACATTACACCGCACGCACAATCACACAAGTCATCATCTGCTACAACAACAAGTAGACATCAGTTTGTTAAACAAAACTGGCAGGTAATCATAAACTCATTACTTCTAATACATAAGACATCGATCAATAAGTCTCGGGAATTTGTTAGAAGCCTACGTTACTTCATCAATAAAATTTGCATTCAAGAATAATACAATCAGTTCATCTCTTCTCTAATATTTGATATGCGCCTTTTTAATGGAACAATTTGTTAGTTCCCTTAAAATATGCGTTTTAGTTTACTCAATGGACTCGTTATTTAATAGGGAAGTTATTCTCTGAAATATTCTTTCAAAATTTGCAGGTAAATAATAGTTACTATTGTCAAATTTGCGAGGAGCAGTGCTACAGTGGGTGTGGCAACAAAGCAAATTTAAATTAATGCAATTTTTGCCATTCAAAACTTCGGTTTCTGAAATGGTGTTCTTCTCTCACTGCAATTAAATGAGATCCTTAAGCATTTGGAATGGAAAGTAGATTCCTTGCACTCAAATTTTAATGCAAGGCACTGAGTAAATTGCTTTCTATATCTTATCTATTCAACTAATCACTTTTCCATTATCGAAGATAATTTTCGGATGTAATCATCTCTTTTAGACGCCCGTGATATTTGGCAGCGACCTCGTTTAAAATCAACGAACCAGCGAGAAACTTTTGTTCTTGACAGAGAAAAGTTGTCACAATACTTTTCAAGCTAGTAAATGTAGTTAGCAGTACACACAGCAAAATTTCCTACACTTATAGAATCGAGTGCTGGATCGAACAAGCGAGCAGTGAAGGAAATTAAAACTTTAACCAAATTTGATACACTAAGACTTCTTGTCTTTTTTTGAAAAGTAGACAGAACAATAAGCTGTAAGCTTCGAATCTTTCCATTGTTTTGAAACCAACACTAACTAACACTAAAAACACTACCTCGTACATTAATTATTCATTTATTTTAAAATAATTACCCCCGCTCGGGGGTAACATGTAAAGAAATAATTGGATAACAACATAACATTGCGATAGATATTGTTTACGATTGTCATTTTCTGGGAATGTATTGAGAAATTTTCATTAGAGTTAATATTTTTTTGTATCAGTCACGGGAATTATTGATCATTTTATTATACAGCCTGCAAACTGAAAAAGTCTTTAATGTCTAGACTAAAACTAAAAACTCTAATCATCTAGATGTAGTTCAATGATAATACCAAAGTAATAAGAAAAGCGATGATGTATGTCAAAGGGCATTAAAATTCCATTTTCTGATGTTTGCAATGATGCATTCATTACAAATGAGTCTGTTAATTAACTTCTTTGTGTGTGTGTGTGTGTGTGTGTGTGTGTATTGAAAGATCTTAACAGAAATTTTAGTTTCTTTTTTCTTCGATATTCATTTGAATTTTATTGTAAAATTCTATAAATATTCGCGCATAAAGAATAACTTTTACTAACTTTTATTTACCATTAACTACTCACTAACTTTGCTAAAACTAATTTACTGTTATGTAAATAAATTTATTTTACAACTAAACACCCTAATATTTTTCAAATGAATTTCTTACTACTACTGTGGGATTATAAAAATTATTCTAGAGTAGCAATACTAGTATACTAATATACGTTAGTTAAAAAATAAATATAATATATAAAACGCGGGTAATTCTATTTTTCCGGTCTAGCAACAACATCAACCATTCACGCTTTATCAATAATAATAAATAAAATCATAATTTGTTGGGATTTTAAATGAATTTAGAACGATTTCATTTAGCACAATAAGGTAACACATGTACGCACACTTATATAAATATATAAATATATATATATATACATGTGTAGAAAGTAGTAATCGCACTCAATATGCAGCAAGGAAATAAATTAAATTTAACTACAGGAGAATATATTATAGTCATTTCTATGGCAGCTGTATATTAAATTCAATCCACCTATTGAATGCTAGTTCCATTAATAGATAAGTCACTATGTAGAAAAAATAAAATACAAATAAAGATAATAATTTATATATATATATATAGACATTACTCAATAAGTTCGTGGGATGACATAAAAATTTGTCTACTATTATAAGGTATCCATATGATTTTTAGATAATACCAGAGCCTTCAAACAATATGTTTCCACTTTTCTTGACATTCCGCATTAACATTAGTTTATAAGTTACAGCTGTTTTAGCAGTTTTATGCTATTTTTACATTACGTTTACATTAAAAGTAAAAAAAAGGGGTTTAAAAATGTTACGGCAATTCTTCTCCAGTGAGAGACAATTTTTTTCAATTTATATGAGATCCTACGGACACGAATGATCTTGAGTACTCTGGTCGCTCGAATTCGTTAGTTACTCCAGAGAACATACAAACAGTGCACAAAATCGTATAGTTGCTGGAGATAGCTGGCTCCTTAATGATATTAAAAGGCAATGCATAAACACCATTCACAATTGTAGCCGCCTGGCTTGCATTTTCGCCTTTGTCAAAGAAAAACTGTAAAATGTACCGAATTTTCTCTTTGTTCACTTCCATTTTTAACACGCTGTAACTCACAACTGAATGCACCAAACAAAAAACAACAAAAGAATTTTTTTTACTGAGAAATGTCACCTTTCCAACGAGCATAAATCTGAAATTGTTTGATCGATACTTTACGAGAAATCTACCAGTGTAGCCATCTACCGAAAAAATAATGGATTTCTTTTTCCCCAAACTAATATTTAGTATTTTATATGACCATTTGCATTTAAGAAAGCTTTCTTCAAAGTGTATATAGCGCGTTTGCTTACTTTTGACTTAAACAACAACATGTTAATGATTTAGAGCGGCCTTTTGAGCTGTTTAGGTAAAATAGATAGTATTTCTTTATACGACATGTGACACATGGATTTATTATCACTAATAAAATAGCTCATTACTACACTGCGAAATCCGTCCAAAGCGAACAAAGAAACAAAAGTCGTCTGGGTAGATTATAGCATCCGTATTTTGAGATGCGCATGGTGTAATATTTATCGATTATATTGAAAAAGAATACGGTAATTATCACGTGTTTGAGTGATAAAATTGCAAAAGAACGATCTCAGATGGGGATGAAACAATTCTCTAAGATATTGCAGAGCATGAAAAATCGATCACGATGGCAAAAAAAATAAAAATTATTGTTCCTACGGACTTATTGAGTGATGCATATATAAGCATATATACACCTTCATTATACATATATATATATATATACACTACACAGTAAAACATATCTGTACAATAATAATTGAGAAAAAGACAAAACTCAAAGACCACTCTAGTCATGGCAAAATTAAAAAATTTTGTTAAGAAAATAACAGTAAGGGGTTAAATACATTTAAATCTCGCATCATATTTCTAACTATGAGTGAATCTATAAATTGATTTAAATGATTTTTATATGTCAAATGCATAGAAGAAATGTACGTAACGAAGAGCTCAAGAATTCTTAATCACGGTGAATGGCCAAATCTACTTAAACATGGCTGCGTGCTTGCTTTAAAATGTTGTTTAGAAAACAAATTAAGTTTTACATTTATCTTCGAAAAATGGATAATAATTTTTTGTTTCGTTCTTAGTTACTGATTTATGCAGATTCTACGAAGAAGGTTGCGGATTTCATAAGAATCCTAAATACGACGAACGGGGGAGGCTTAGTTGAGTACAGTCGCATTACAGATTTCCCATAACATTACAACAACAACAACCATGTAGTATATAGACTTTTAATTATCGTATCATTCCGAATCCATCGAGCTGTCAGTCCGTCTATCCGTTTGCTATCAATTTTAACTAAATCAATTTTATTACTTCTAAGCGATCTACTTGAAGAATATTATACATAAATCTAGGGCTAGTAAATATGCGATAAAATTTTAAATCATCTACCCCTCATAGTAGTCTTTATAAATATTTCAAGTTTTCATTTTGCATTTGCAAAAGAAATTGCTGCTTCGTTGACAGACAATATTATTAATTGTCATCAATTGATGTTGTATACGTGCCATAAAGTATATCTTAGATGCTCTGGTATGTTAAACCCTTCAGCAATTAGAGGCAGCAGAATTCACAAATCATATATTTTCTTAATGATTATCATCATACATACATAAACGAAGCTATTGAGTAATGAACGTCTTGATCATGGGCGCGAGTAGCCGTCTATTCTTCGAAATTATGATTTTTCTTTTTTTTTTTTAATTTGTCTTTATTTGCAATTTATTTATGATTAAATATTTAGCAAATGAATGAATAACTAAAAAAAAAAAAAAAGAAAAACAACAACAAAATCTAACAAGTTTACAGCTAAAATATTGTAGTGCAGGCTTCCTCTCTGTTTAAGTTAAGTAATTACAGCTAAAGCGTCTGGAACAAAAAAAATTTAATGTGAAATTTCTCAATGTTACAGTTATTAGATGAATTTGCGATATATCAAACCATTTATTGTTTTAATGAATAATTTATTCGAAATCATAACAAGTTTTTGTTCTTTTTATTTAATGAGACGCGAGATTGTAATTATAAAGAAGTAATTGTTCACATATATTATGATCAAGGACGTCAAGAGGTTACTTATCGAGAATTCTTCTCAATTATGCTTTATCTACAATCAATGGAAGATGATATCACAATTCAAAACTAAGCAGAAGTATGTAATATTCTCATCTGAAGAAGGATAATTTCAACGACCAATAAAAAGCTTTTAATCTATTTAGCCAAGGTACGTACGCTTTAATAATTCTCGCATTTACTACACCTATCATAGACACTATATTAGTTTTATTAATTTTTTTTTAAGACAAAATATATTAGTTTGGGGAAAAAGAAATCCAT
>KK351013.1:5044121-5087973 GCA_000671755.1 Glossina brevipalpis
CTTCTATGAGAGAGGCATTTTGAAGTTACCTTTAAAATGGCAACAAATCATACAACAAAACGGTGCATATTTGACCCAAATCGGACAATCCGAAGCATGTTAAATAAAGTCCTGAACTTCAGATAAAAATAATGGATTTCTTTTTTCCCAAACTAATATAAAAAGATCTGTTGACAGATATCTATATATATATAAGATTTTTTTAAGTATATATAATTTTGATTCTAGCTTTGAAAGCAATTTCAAATTAGTCATAACTATAGAAAATAGCCAAAGCAATAGGAACACTATGAAATATAGTAACACACAAGATTGCGGCCAGCCAGCATAGAAGTACACGGCAAGTGTGAAACCCCGACTCACTTTTGAGTACAATATGCTTCGATAAAAACGATAAGACAGATAGTCAAGAAAAATAATATTCAGGGAAGAGCCTACAATTGCGAAAACCTTTATAGTGACGGGTGTTCATATTATTTTGTCTATCACCTGCGTAATGCTAACAGCAGAATTCAACATTCGTTTGAATACAGAATGCTTCGACAAAAATCTGTAAGATGGGCGCCCAACAAAACTTACATCCATGGAAGGTCTGTAATTGGAAAGCTGTTTTTGACGTCAATTTGTCTATTACCTGTATATCTATCTCTTATATACATTTGGTCAACATTACGAATAATTTAACACAAATCAAAAAGACAAGATTTGCTGATTTTAAAACGTAATCCGATGAACAAAAGAAAAATGCGTTTAATCCATTTACAGACGAAATTTCGCAATTGTAAACAATGCCGCCTTATGGGCTCTGTGGGAGAACACTGGCTTTACAACCTGGGCAAAAATACATATATTAATACGTACATATACGTACATATATACGATGTAATATAATTTGTAACACAGCATACTGGATTAGTGGAAAATTCGCCTTAAGACGCATAAAATTCCTTTTTGATTTTCGCCTCATTTAATTGGAAAAAATTGTTTCAATCATTTATTTTTCAACAGCACAGTGGTGGGCTTACGAAGCTACGTGCAATTAAAAAAGAATAAATATATCATCGAAATGCTTGTTGGGTGTTTTTTTCCAAAGAAATTTTCCTTCCGTATTAAACAGAGCCTATGAATAGTTAGATCCATATCCATTCCAATCCTCCCAATCAAGAATGTATTACAAGTAATAAATATGTTGCAAACAAAATTGCGGAATTAGCATAACTTCAATATTTATTTATGGTTGATAGCTTCGCCCTTGGCGCTGTATTAACTAAAGAAGATGTTGCGAAAGCGAAGACAAACGTGGAAGTGTAAATTTATGTTTTAATGCTTAACAACTTATAAAAACTTATAACGCGGAACTTCGACATTTCATGTATGTTATTGAATTAATTTCCTTTCTTTTACATTTCATTTTCTTGCCTCGCATTTATATATTTCACTTTCATATTCCTTTTCTTCTCAACTTGATCATCTAATAGTTTATGAAAACATCATCATCATCATTATGTTTTTCTTGTATTTTTAATTAATTCTTAAACATGAATGAATAACTAACTCTCATCGTCTCGATTATTTCAAAAGAAAAGTATTGCTTCTTCTTCCGCTTAGGAAGTAATTGTCTTACATGAGAAGTAAATAAATACGAAACGTTTTTAGTAGCATATGCTCGGGTCTCTCTTTAACAACAAAAAAAAAAAAAAAAAAAAAAAAAAAAATAATGAAAATCAATCAAGTGACAATTTTACATTGTTGGACTTAAGCTCTTCATTGAAGATAAAAATTACTCTAAAAACGGCTCGTACTTTTAATGAAAAATCAACTAAAGCCGCAAATTAAGTAAACAGATCCGATAGATAGTCAGTCGTTTAATGGAATCTGAAACCGGTGTCACAATTCTTTACATTACAGGGCAATGTAAAAAATAAAATAATCATCTCACCACATAATGGGGTGCGCCGTCCGATTAAAATCATGAAACCCACTTAATATTTTTTTCAGACATTTTATTTTAACCTTCATTTAGAACACGGTTTGGCACATTTTTATATATTTTCTTGGCACTTATCCAAAAATTCAAAAGTTTTGGTTAGCAACACACACAATGAAAACAACTTTGAGAAAACTGTTATTAACTATGCATGCTTTACAACAAATATGAGGTGATGAGGATTATGTTGTCGTTGTTGTTGTTGTTGTTGTTGCTGTTACGGGTGAAATTAAGTTGATTAGCAGTTCAAGCACACACATAAAATATTTATTTTATTTTTTTTTTCTTTTGCATTTGCACATGAATTTATCTGAGGTCAGTAAAACCTCAATGGTCAACGGTTCTTCTCCTTTAGGAGGAAATTTTTACACATAATAAAATTTCACGATGCATTTGCAATTAATATGACGTTTATTATATATTTGATGTCTATGTTTTTAAAATTTCACTTTTAATAGATAGTTATTGTCATTCAAACCAACGTTTACTGTTTAAAATTTTATTTGCGTTTAAAAAAAAAAAAATTACTTGAAAAAATTTCACAATAAAAACATTTTATTTGTTAATAACCAAAATGTATTAAATTAAATATTAGTAATTGAATAAGAAATGAAATGAGCCTATACGCCAAATACGAAACAAATCCACCTACTCGAAACGATTTTCAAAACAACACTAGAGGTACGGCAGGCAAAACAATATTAAAATGCAACTGCAAAGCAAAGCAAAGGAAATCAAAAGCAAAACAAAAGCAAAGGCAATAGCAGAAGCAAAAAAGAAAGAGCGTACTTAAGTGGGTTTTGAAAAAAAAAATTAAGAAAAAAAAAACCGACAACAAGCTTCCATTCGTTTGGAAAAACAGTACTAACAGTCGGTAGTCGGTGCTAAAATGCGCGCACACGTACACATATTTTCCATGCTCCCAATTACCCATTGAATAATATGCGAACAACCGGCGTCTGGTCTGGAGTTGAGGGCAAAAATATAAATGAGAAAAATAAACGACAAAAAAAAAAAAAAGAAAAAACAAACAAAACAAAATCAGTACAGAAATATTGTACATATACGACATGTGTACACTTATATGTGTTCATATTATATGGAAGCGCATTCGTTGTCAACGGACCAGCTGTATAATTATATGTGTGTCTGTAAGCATGCTACAAAACGAAGCAGTTATTAACAAGTATGGCTTTAGTCGAATATGTGATACCTAAAATTCCTTATTCTTTACACATATACAATATATGATAGAATTCTGATAAAGAGCATATGCAAATCTATGATATAAATGAGATTTGCAGAGCCTTACATATGTTGCAACTCATATGAACAATTATTATGTACTTCTTATGCGTAGCGCTCGGTGTGAAAACAAAAGAGAGTGTTATGTTCAGTTAAGTGGTGAATATAATAGAAATTGGAGCATGAGAATGTATTAAATTCAGTTGACAGCAAAATACAAGAATGTAAAAGTTGACAGAGGATAATACTAGACAGCACGACGTTCTTCGATCGAATTTTAAGAAGAATATTAAATGATTTTGAAAATTTTTGGAATTAAAAAGAAAATCTTATTGTCTTAAGAATCACCAAATTTAATGATTTCCTCAACTTGAAAAAAATTGCATAATTTGTAAAAATAAAAAAAAAATTATTTAAAATAAATAAACTAAATTAAATAATAAATAAACTAAATATTGAGATGAATTTATAATTTTTGTGACTCGTTAATTCACTAAAACGCTAGTAATATCGAGCAACGATACTAACTAAGCTTAACCGCCAAATTCTTTTAAACATCTTGAAACTCAGAAAGTGGAAATCTTTTAAGAGAAGAATTGGTCACGTTGAAAACAAGACTAAGTATATTGCTTCTTTTAGTTCAAAATTTTGAAAGAAAATTGTTTTTTAATTTGTTTAACCGCACCTTAGTAATTGAATAAATTTTGTAAATAGAATAAGAGAAAGACAATGGCATTTTACATTTAATTTGGGTATAAAACGTATTCTATCAAAAAAAAAAAAAAGGTATCTAAAATTCGGTTTAACATCAATGCGGCTCTCTCACTTGTTATTAGATAACAACAACAGCCAACTATATAGTGGTGGATAATTTTAATAGAGTAAGAGCAGCAAATATATTCTCTCATTTTTTTCTTTTCGTTTCCTTTTTCTTCTCTTTTTAAAACTTTTGATAAGAACTTTTTCTGTTATTTTGTTGTATTTCGCAAATGAAATGAGTGTATTTATCTGTATGTAGCCATATGTGTACATATATATGTATATATGTATACACTTATATTTAAGCATACACACTTTTAAGTAAACATATACCAATACAAACATAACTGTTAATTTGTTTTCAGTTTTGATAAGAATTCAAGTGAGAATGAACTAAAGGGTAAACAAAGCGAACAACAACAATAAGAGTTTTTCCAATTTTGACAATTTTTTAATCCTTTATGATGCTAAACTTCGGCGCCTTGTGAACACTTATTTTTCTTATTAAATTAGCCTAATTTGGCTGTAAAAGACTTTTGTTTTGTAAATAATGTTAAGAAGATTATCAAGGAATTTTTAAATTTTTTGTACATTAATATTTATATTTTATTTTATCATTATATTGCCAAGGACAGCGAATAGAAGCTGCATAAAAGTTTAATATTGAAATAAAATTAAATTAAAAAAAAAAATTGAAATTTTCTTTTTGTAAAACTGTGGGTGTAAAGGAAATTAAATACTTTTGTTTTTGCTGTATTCATGGCAAATTTAGTATGTAAATCTGTGCTTCAGAGTCGAATTTTCCACAACCTTCCTATGCATAGACGAATGAAAAAAATTTTCAGGTTTTATTGCTTTTTTTTTTTTTTAACATTACCTTAAACGGTCCAATTTCGTTTCATCACAGCTTTCTAAACGTTGATAAATAATATTTGTTGATGCTTTTCGATATTCAATGAAACTAGCACTTTTCTTAAGGCTCGGAATTTTCGACGTATTACGCCAATACTTGAGCATACGATAAAGTTTGCCACTTTTTGTTGTAATATTAACATCGTTTTCAAAATTTGTGCTCGATAATGTACTATAAGATGACATTTTGATTCATCACAAATAATACTCGATTAAAGTGCTTACGAATTGAAACTATTTTATACACTGGCAATGTGAATTAATATATTCAACAATAAAATATGTAAATGTTTTTATTATTATTATTTTTATTATTATTTTTTTTTTAATGCAAATACATGTGCATGCATATGTGAAACTGATTAAGAAACGTTGCATTTTATTGCCTCCTCACTTCCACGATAAATCGAACATAAGACCAACAAAGTATCACTTATACGTTTACAAAAAACCATAACAAAATTAAAGCGAAGCAGAAAAAAAAAACATAAAGAAATGGATTATGGAAAAAAGATTTTTTAATTGGCTTTTGAAACGAATATTGAACACCTACTCTACTCTACCTAACTAGCATAAAAAAATATGAAGATTGGAAAGCAAATTGATTGTAGGCGCTTCAGTTATCAGATAAGACCGTATGAGATTTTAACATTGGACTTGAATTGACCTTGATAAGCATTTGCACAAGATCTTAGATGTATATATCCATAAAAGATTATGTGGAATTGGAGACTTAGACTTATCAGGTCAACATATAAATAATTTAAGAATTTATACGAAGATCATTTTGACTCTAGAAGTAGGCTTTAAAGTGAACTATTAGCACAATGTTGGGATTTTTTTTTTTTGGTAAATTTCTTAATTTTTCTTATACTTCAGTTCAGTTTTGATTTTTGTAAAATATTCAATAGGAATCGTTATTGCAATGCAAAAATGTATCTTTTATTACAAAACTATTTCTTACGCCGACAATCGTCATATTGTTAATAACTACCTATAAATATTTGTAATAATCATATGTTCGGATTTATAAAAATTGAATTAATGTTTACAACGATTGCTTCCAGCCGTTCTTTAAGATTGTAATTCATATACATAATGATACTATAATTACTATCCATTATAGTTGCATATCTGTTCGGTTCTCCCGAGACGATCAGCGTTCGGTAGACTATATGGCGTCATATATTTGTGGTTACATACAATTAAATATACAAGCAATGCACTTAATTACTGATAAAGGCACAAACAAAACCAGCACTTGATTATTGCATTAATGCTGCTAAGAGAGCACATTTTGCTTAATTATGGGCGTTTCAAAAGCATTTAAAACAGTTTTAAAAAATGATTTTTTTTATTTAACAATATGAGTTGTTGTTGCTTGGGGAACTCTTTTCCAGAAGAAATAAGAGAAAGATTGTAATCGGCGCTTGGACTATCTTGCCATCTCTATACATATAACATACTGCCGCCACGTTGTGGTGCAGGGTATATTAAGTTTGCGCGAATTTGTGTAACACCCGGAAAGGTTTAATATAGATCCATTTTGTATTGTATCTATTCGCTCTGCATTATTTGCTGAATCGATTTAAGCTTATCCATCTGTACTTGACTGATCGCAATTTGTGAGATATCGTGATGAAACTTCGTATACGGTGTGTTGAACGAAACGACTTAATCGTCCCATTTAAGATAGATCCATTTTGTATTATATCTATTCACTCTGCATTATTTGCTGAATCGATGTCCATCTATTCTTGACTGATCGCAATTTGTGAGATATCGTGACGAAACTTCGCATACGTTGTGTTGAACGGAACGCTATTGAAAATGGACTTAATCGACCCATTTTTACCCCTTGAAAAGAATTATTTTATATGAGAAAACTTGAAATTACTAATATTTTTGGACAAAATCGGTAGAAGCCATTATTATGGCATATAAAATGTGATAAGATTGGAGTATTTTTTGAAGCACCTTCCGTGTAACTGAGAAAAGTAACACTTTATATGTTAAGTTATATTCGGCTCTGTCGAATCTTTTATAGCCATCACTCTTATCTTAAAAAAAGAAGAAAAACTAAATTGTAATAAGTGGGCGTGGCGTGATATCTTGCAAAATTTGAAGCCAATATCTTCTTTTTTGCTGCCAGGAGCATGTTTACCACAGACTTTACACAGACGGACATGCTTAAATCAATTCTAAATTTTCCAATACTAACAAAAACTTTGCCAATTTAACACCTGAGAGAGTTTGTATTTTTCATTTGTCTATTAAGAATATATATACTTTGTGGAGTCTCCGAAGTTTCCTTTTCGTAGTTCCAAATCAAATGACAAAATGGTTGGTGGGTATAAAAAGGTTCAATTTGTAATATTTTATGATACAAATGAGTGCATAGTAATAGTAATTTGACATAAAAACTAACTGTTTTAGATTTGAATCAGTTAGATCTAATTTTGGAATCCAATGAATACAAAGATTCTCAAGACGCTATATAAAAAAAAAAAAAGATCTGATCTTTTATGATAAAAAATAATCCATAATAGTAATTTGACATAAAAATGGGTACTACCAAATTTGGATCAGATGCATGTATTTTTTCAACCCTACCACATATGAGGGTTCTCACGAAAAGTACACTTTCTTATGTCAACAAAGTCTAATTTCTAGTACTTTACGGAATGAAATAGTAGGAGAATACGATTTTTGACAGAGCAATTTAATTTGCTGAGCCTCACCCACTAGGTATCCTCCCATATAAGGTTTCCCATAAAAAATTTTTACATACCAGCAATGTATAATTGATAGTAATTTTTGACGAAACTAAATGAAATTTCGTGTTAGGTGAAAAAATGTAAGGTGTCTAGTGGTTATAATATCTTAAATTGTTTAAAATAATACGTAAAGATATCTTCCTGGGGACATAGGAAGATTACGTTTTTTTTTAAATTCACGTTTTTTTTTTTTAAATTTACGTTTTTTTTTAAATAAAGATATCTTGCTGGTCACATAGGAAGATTACGTTTTTTTTTTAAATTCAGATGTTATATAAAGTGCTTGAAAGAATAATTTAACTAATTTGACTGTAATTAAAATTAGACGGAATTTTAGTTAACCATCTTCTAAGAAACTTGTTTGTTCATGGACCTTTGCTAACGCTGAATACAGTTGTCGATGGATAGGCTACAGACTCTCATAATCAAAGTATATGTGGACTACATGTGTGTGCCGAATTATATGACATTCGGAGACAAGTTGTCATCTGCAGAACACAGGAATCTAGTATTTTGTAGCAGCTTAATTATTGGTGCGTTGCTTTAAGGAGTTAGTCAGCTAGTGGCTATTGTCTCTGGCAGAGGTATTGGAATTCATAGGGATAATTGCGCTTCTCTTCTTTGCATTAATTTTAAACCCTTTTGCGCAAGCTTATATGCTTACATTGGGCCTTCTTAATGACTTCATACAAGCGTGGACTATTGCATTAAAATTGTTTTCTTAATTCCTTTTCAAAGCATTCATTTGGTTTCTGGTGAATCAAGAGGAGAAGAGGACTTTTGTGATTTTCGATATTTGATTAGTCCGCCTGTGATTCTCATTGTCTACTATTGAAAGCTTTTTTCTGCCAATTTGCAATTTAGGGTTATGTTAGTTAGTTAGTTAGTCGCTGGGATAAATCGGTTCATATGCAAGGAATACTGTACTTAATTACGAAAGTTAATCAACTTAGAAAAAGTGTGGCCAAAAAACTAGCCCAAAGTAAACTGAAAGAAAAACCATATTATATACTTCAACATCCTGAACTGTTTCCCTAAGCTAAACAGAGTACCAGAATTTTGAATTTGTCTACGCTTTGAATGGCACGCATAAGTGAATAGAGTAAAGTTATGTTTCCGCCAATTCAAGATCACCTTAGTTAGTTTATACTATTCAAAGCGTACGATATAACAGACTTAGACCGAGTCTAGTAAGGTTAGTTAATTTATCACTTTTTTAATCAAATGCCCATTCAAGACCCATTTTCCAGATTTCTATTAAATGTATAAGAACACTTCGTGGCCAACAAATGTAATTAAATAAATTCACAGAAAATTTTGAAGTGAATCAAATCTAAAGAAAATTTTTAAAGTGTCAAATAGATTCATATAATAAACATCCTTATAATGCTACAGTAATAGAGTTAACACACCTTTCGTTGACGACCATTAAATAGTCGTCAGTAAATACATTTAATACACACTCCTGCATGCTTTCAGTTCTATTCACCTAATTTAAGAATTCAAAAAATGTATTCCTAATGTTACAATCTTGACTTTTGAGAGGGTCATCAATCAAATTCATTTGTCATTACGCGAGAATAATCTACATAAGCTTTACCTATAGAATGATTAATGCAGACATTTGGCTTTTTTAGCGCTTTTTGCGATTTGTAAAACAAATCTGATTTTTCGTCTATATAGATGTAAAAATGCATACATAGGTGTGCCTAAGTTAAGATATTAAAAAAGCTTTTTATTTATATTTAAAAAGAGCACAAAACAACGAATGCTGGAAACAGAATAAATTTGCTCATATGCAAAATAATAATATTGCGAACAGTATCGTAATTAAAACAGCTCGCATCTGCTCATTATTCAATACAGTCAGTTAAAAGAGTTCGGATACACACACATGATTTTTATAACTTAAAAATAATTTCTATTCTTTTTACTTGTTTTATATTTACTAAAGTAAGATATTTACGCTAGTAAAAGAGGAAGAGATCAGTTCGATAACAATTTCATTCTTCTCGCCATTTAAGACGGAAAGACGGAAATGAATAAAACCTGGATATATATATATTAGTTTGGGGAAAAAGAAATCCATTATTTTCCAATTCGAAATGTTAAATAAAGTCCTGAAATTCATATAAGATTGGATGGATTTCTTTTTCCCCAAACTAATATATATGTATGTATCGAAGTAGGAGTGAATAACTTTTATGTCGAGATTGTTTTTATTTCGCTTAATACAGGATCCATTTTAGGATGTCTTAAGCTTTAGAAAGAGCAGAGCAATCATACGTATCACGTATATTTACGTTCTTAACCAGTGTGCCTCCTCTGTTCTCATCTATTTTTTGTTTTATTGTCTTACCTTCTAAGTTCAAAACTCAGCTAAACTGATCTATGGTTACGCAAAAAACCAAACAGATGGATCACATTTTGTTATTATTTCTCAGACTATAACATCAAAAATTTGTTTAAAGCGTTGACCTGTATTGAATTATTCGATATTGAAAGACAATTAGAGCAGCTCATATCGAGGAACCATACGTTATGACCTTAAGTATGTTGACTTATGTCATTATCTAAGCGACGTGTTGTCAAATTGTCCAAAAATGCGATCTTTAAGAGGTTAAGGTTTATATCTTACAGCCTATTAAATACTCTACACCGCTTTGCCTAATAGCCTATAAGTCTTTAAGGTGATCTAAATCGTGAGCTGACTTGGTCCAAATGCAGTAAAAGTCTAATTTTCCCGTCGAAAATTTTTTTGTATTCTTCCGCTAAAATACTAAAAATTACATTTTATTGAAATTTAATGATTTACTTTTTCAGAAGAAACCTTATATGTGGTGTTCAAAAGGGAGTTACCATTATGGACTCAAAGACAAGCTTAAATTAATTCAGAAAATGTTTCTGAATCTATCGGAATAATGGAAGGTGGGTGTATTCTTCTACTTAAACGCTTCTTCACGTTGCATACATCAGCATAAACTTAGTATTTCCCTGTACCCACTATAGAAGATAATAATATCTACAAAAAAGTAACAGGTTGTCAAAATAGTCCGATCGAATTCATTTTCAATAACGTTTGTCAGGCCATGTCAGTACACAGAATTTCGTCAAAATATTTCAAAATTGCAACTTGTATGTTGAACAGAAGAATACATGGACAGACGTAAAGGCAGAAAAAGAGGCTTAATGCAAAAAACAATTCTGAATCGATCAGCATGAAAAAGCCCATACGGGCGTTACATACATCCGGACTAACTTAATATAATATATCCTTTGCCATGAGCGAGGTGAAAGGTCTGAATCGATCAGCATGAAAAAGCCCATACGGGCGTTACATACCTCCGAGCTAATTTAATATAATATATCCTTTGCCATGAGGGGGGTGAAAGGTATAAAAATTTATGCGGTCTTTTAATGTTACGAACAATGTTTTCAAGGGAAGTTGAAGATTTTCCATCGACAATTTCCAATATTCGTTCATTCTGCTTTAAAAAAATAGTTCACAAATAACTAACTCTTAATTGTTAAATCCGGGTTAGCGAGAACACTTACACGTAAGGGTGCGAGACATTTTTCATTTCTAGGAACATTGCGATGTACTTGTCTTGACCTCATCTGAATTTTATTAGAAGGCAGTGAAAAAAAAAATATGGAAAAAATTACAAGAAAAAAAAGATTGAATAATAGAATTTAGAAAGTTTCAATGCCAAAACTTCATGATTTATCGTTGAAATACGCCAATCCAGATAAGAGCGCTTTTATCCAGATTTTTCTTGGAAAAATTTTACACAAGAAAAAGTTGTAAGAATTTCCAAAAAAAAAATAGTGCGATACGATGGATATTTAAGGACTGACTTAAGATAAACTTAATTTCCTTGATTACATTATATGAAATAAATCAATCAGTTTTTATAAATGCATCTGACGTCATACTTCAAACATCCGTCAGTTTGTATTAGAAAATGTATTCTTAATTATATAATATCTGGACTTTGATGCTATTGACGGAATAATACGGAATTCGTATAAATTTTTAATATCAACAAAGAGAAGACAACAGCCCACTCTTTAAATGTTGTTACCTACATTAATGCACCCCACATATGCAAACACTTTTCTTAAGTACAAGCGTATGTATGTACACCTACTCCCACCAGTTTACAGAAATGCTACCATTCCAGCGCACATTACCATAAATATCTTTAAATATACATAACCGTTTAAGCGAAAATTCGTATATATATATATATATATATATATATATATGTTATGTACACATAAGTTACCTATAAACATACAATCTTGTAGACGTTAAAGTGTTTACAACGACCATATGGGGTCGGTCGGGTGGTGTGTTACCGATGTAAAATGTAAAACCAAACAAGTTTGACCACAATTGGAACAAAATATCAACAAAAACAAATCGAAAAAAAAAAAAAAAATACTAATATTAATAATACTGCATCTGCACATAATAACAACAACAACAATAATATTCATATACAATTCATGTACAAAAGTATCAGTGAATGTTGTTTACAGTATTCTACGCGCTAGCGTTGCTAATGTAATGACTATTTTCCCACTCGATTTTGCTTTCAATTGAAAAAAATGTTCATTAATTTTTTTTTTTGCTTTTTTTGTGACAAAATTTTACGAAAATAAATTGCGAAAATTTTGCCGAAAAAGGAAAAGTTCATATTCAAAAAGCGTTTACACAAAATAATGACAAAATTATCTCATGTAAAGTGTACGATATTTGAATATCGAAATGATTGCATGTAAAGTGTACGATATTTGAATATCGAAATGATCGCATGTAAAGTGTACGATATTTGAATATCGAAATGATCAGATGTAAAGTGTACGATATTTGAATATCGAAATGATCTCATGTAAAGTGTACGATATTTGAATATCGAAATGATCNATTTGAATATCGAAATGATCTCATGTAAAGTGTACGATATTTGAATATCGAAATGATCTCATGTGAAGTGTACGATATTTGAATATCGAAATGATTTAATGTAAAGTGTACGATATTTGAATATCGAAATGATTTCATGTAAAGTGTACGATTTTTGAATATCGAAATGATCAGATGTAAAGTGTACGATATTTGAATATCGAAATGATCGCATGTAAAGTGTACGATATTTGAATATCGAAATGATTTCGTGTAAAGTGTACGATATTTGGATATCGAAATGATCTCATGTAAAGTGTACGATATTTGTATATCGAAATAATCTCATGTAAAGTGAACGAGTTTTGAATATCGGAATGATCTCATGTAAAGTGTACGATAATTGAATATCGAAATGATTTTATGTAAAGTGTACGATATTTGAATATCGAAATGATCGCATGTAAAGTGAATAATATTTGGATATCGAAATGATTTCGTGTAAAGTGTACGATATTTGAATATCGAAATGATCTCATGTAAAGTGTACGATATTTGAATATCGAAATGATCTCATATGAAGTGTACGATATTTGAATATCGAAATGATTTCGTGTAAAGTGTACGATATTTGAATATCAAAACCGTTCATCATCATTACACTTCACTTTTTTGAGGTGAAAGTGTTCGAATAATATTAATAATAATAATAATAAAATCAAGTAATAACAGAATACTAGAGAACTGGGCTACTGGTAATGCTGTCTAGATTGAATTTACCTTTTGCTATTGAAGTCGATAGCGAAATAAATTTAAACTTGAACATGGATTCTGAGAAAACTGCAAAATTTCTTTTATTTTCAACGAACTTCATTTTGAAGCAAAAAGAGACTTGTGCACAACCAAGAACTCATTTTTTGACATTTTCTGGATTTTCCTTATTATCACAAGAACGGCAAACTGGATCAATACATCGAGGCAAATATTCGAACCATTGATCCAACAGATAAATGAATAAGAATCCAAAAATGGGGAAACAATTTTGTGAATCAAGTGAATTGGATTTCTAATCTGTTAGAGATTTGAAACGTCACCGATCGCAGTACGAAAAATGTCCTGTGGATAGATAGATAGATAGATAGATTTTGGAGACATCCTATAGCTATGAATAAGCATGCAATTGTTCTCCATTCATCAGGTTTATTTGGTAAATTTAAAAAGCTAAATAGTTCGTCGGAAACTGCTGCTTGGAGGGAAAAAAACGATGACATTATCCTACCGTTGCTAACGTTCTTCTCCGCATCTCAGAAAGCAGGTACCCAACACTGACACCGATATCATCGATTATTTCGGAATTTTCCTTAGAGGCCCAAATGTTAAAGATCCAGCGAATACCTATCAGACTTCAATATGAGCATCAAAGCTAAGACTGTAGTCTCTTTCTTTGCAAGCGTAGAAGGAGCCATGCACAAGCGACTATTTCTGGTGGTAAAGGAGAGGCCAATAAGTTAATTTCGATATCAACAAATGTTCCTATTGAATAAAACTATTTATATTTTCCGAATTCTTTGCTGCTTGCTGATCGTAACTAATGATGAAATAGAATTCCAAACTTAGCACACTTACGTTCTTCAGTGTTGAATATAACAACAAATTTACAGTTACTTAAATTTTAATTGAGGCATGTTTTTTAAAAAAAAAAATCATTAAAATACAATAAAAATAAGTGTAAATGTCAGCCGTAGTTACAATTGTAAAGTGTTACCCTAATGGCATCAATAAAGAGTAGCGGCTCTTGTATATTGAAAATATATGCTACATAGACAGATATGTATGTAGTATTTAGTTAAATTCACACTTGTTCGCGGTGCTCTTCCTATATTTATTATATATTAGCGATCAAAAGAATGGAATGAGCTTAAAACTACTCATGCGTTGCTAAAATAAAAAAAAAAAATCTTAAAAATTGCTTATGCAAGTAAAATTGCTTTGTGGCGTTGTAAACAGAGACCATACGAAAAAACGGCAAAAAAAAAGGAAATATTCGGAAACTTCATTAATGGGTATTATAACAAAATAAGTCGCATAAAACGAATCGCACAAATAAAAAACGCCCTAAAGTAGATTTAATTGTAATAATAAAGAAATAATATAAAGAAAAATAGTGGACTCTATGTGATTCAAGCGTCATATATCGATAAAATTGAGGTAACAAAGATGAATATATGGAACTGATGACTGTTTCATGTAAAATTCTAGTGATAATAGATGGTCATAGATTGTTAACTTGAATTCTTGTTGATGTGATAAAAGAATGATGCGAACAAGCATATAGGGCCTCACCAAGGAGAGAGTTGAACTATCCTCTGAGCCTGAGATATCCGTATATTCTTGTAATTTTGGTCATTTCTAAAAATTTTACGTTGATTGACGGTTTATTATTAACCCAAGATAAGCCAATAAGTGACTCGGATGTAAGACATAATTAACATAAGACTTCTCTTTCTCCGCCACGGAGTTAGATATTGCAATCGACGACGTTACTTATCGAACTTACTTTACGACGTTTTACAAGAATCAAAACTTTCCACGCAACTCAGGGAGAGAGAGCAGCCACGCCAAAAAGCGGGTTATTCGAAATTTTTACAATTAACACAACATAGATCGCCACCAATAGATTGACTGATTAACCTCAATTTGGTTTCGGTCACATTTAATTCGGCTTGACTTGGCAAAAGTTTTGTCACAATTGTGCGACAGGAGACCGACCTATCTCTCTTCGTGAGGCTATTGATGTTGTATCGTTTGATTCCCATCGAATACCGGAAAAGTCCTCTATCACATTATTACTAACAGACCACACTGCTACCAGGAAGTACAAGTTGAACAGGAAGTAGCTTATAACACTTGAAAGATGCTCAGACCAACCCAAAGGAATCATGATACGTAAGACTACAAGCGATTAATGCAGTTTGGGATTCCAACTGGTTAGTTATCTCATCTGGCGAACGAAAAAAGAACTTTCTTTCGCATCATACGTCCGGTAGGCACCGAGAGTGTGGGTGAGTGTTTCTCTATATTACCATTATCGCCGTTGACTTACCTCACTATTGATGTCCAGCGTTATTGAAAGAGTCATAGTTACTCCCCTGCTCCATTTTCGTGTAGAACAAATAAAGTCTTGGCTGGAGTGCTTTGCACGTTTTCCAAATCACGATATTTAATGGTTGAAGGATTGAAACGAATTGAAAATTTTGTCACTTAATGGTTTTCAAATACCAGAAAGACTATTTTTTTTTTCGGACACTTAATTGATTAGTTTCTTATTAGCTTTAAGAATGATTTCAATTAAATTTAAATTTTCGATTTCTCAATTTTTGTTTCGACCTTTTGACTTTGAAATCAAAACAACAAAATGTTTGTTTAATAACTAATCTTAGGTACAATAATAGAACAACATCTTTATTAAGAAACATTAAACAAATAAATGTAACGACCACCGAAAGAAAAGAATATTCTCAACTTTATCTGTTCTTTGGTACCACCAGCCAGAAATTTTTATTTCATTTCAGTGCATGAATGATTTACCCGCATAGTTGTCTCTCCGTGTAGCGTGTATTTTTTGAACTCACGCTCTCTATCGTATTAGGTTGCTCAAAAAGTCACTTTTTTTTCCAAAGGAGTATTTAAAATTACTTTTTCAGAGTCAAAATTTAGTTTGAAGACTCATTATCATTATATCATATATAGTTTGACAGCTGATAGGAGTAAAGTTTGTCTGAGAAAAAGTTTGCTTGATTCTGGTTAATAGCTTTTGTTGACCGCTGTATGGATCATCAAACGAAAATTGAAAATTACTTCCGATATCGGGACCCGTAAACAAGTCCAAAGATTTAGGGCATATTTCACTTTTTTATTATCGGAAAAGGTAAAAAGCTGCTATTCAAGCAAGAAAAATATTATTAGATGTGCCTGGAGAGGATGACAAAACGTCAACACTACTACTGGTTTTCAAACTTTCATTTCGATAATCGTAATATGAAAGAACGATGACCAGAATGAAGCTGGTAATGTGAAAATAAATGGATTAATTAATGTAAAACTCCGAGTAATGACTCATGAATTCGATTGTCTATACTCAATTGAAACGTTTCGATCTTTCATTTTGGTTCTAAAATTTCAAAAAGTAGTTTTCGAACAACCCATTATATTCTTAATTGAAATAATTTCAAATTCAACGAAATACGCTCAAAATAGGACAAGTCTGTAACTTACAATCCATGCTAAATATTAATAGAAAACTTAATACAAATTTTTTTCAAAGACTTCTGAAAGGTATACCAGTACGAAAATCTACCGATCTATCAATTTTTTTTTTAATATGACCAATCACCCAGGGTGTATCCATATTCCTGTAGATGGCCTTGATCAGAAAGAAATGGAAACAGAGAAAAAGAGTGGTTGCCGAGTGAGAGGCATATGCTTGACCCCCAACGTGTTATGGCTTTCCAAACTGTGCTCACTCTAACTACGATCTCACACCAATAATAATTAAAGTACGGTCTAACCTCCACCTACCTAGTGGGAAGTGAACATTGACATGCTTTGTAACTATTCGGCTTTCTACTCAAACCAAAGCTAAAGTAAGGGAACAGAAATACATGAAGGGAGTGAGTGCATCTCAGCGGATGTATGCAAGATCGGTAAGTGTTATGGCTTTATCAGAGGAGCTTTTACTATATCTACTTAATTTAACAGTGGTCCTTTCTGACTATTTGGCTAGGCGGTAGCCCATTTCTACTTTAACCAGATCTAAAGTATGGGAAGAGAAAGAAATACAGAAAATAAACGCATTTTATTGGGTATATGGGCGATCGGTAAACGTTATGTCTTTACCAACGAAGCTCTTACTATAGTTACTTAACTTAACAGGGGCCCATTTTGATTATATGGCTAGGGAGTAGCTCCCTTCCTACTCAAACCGAGACTAAAGTGGGGAAAGAAAAAGACATAAGGGGAGTGAGTACATCTGAACGGATGTATGCCAGTGTTATGTCTTTACTGACGAAGCATTTAACATATCTACTATCCAGTACCATAGTGAGATTTGAACCAGCGAACACTCACTCGGACTTGGAATTTTAGGGTCTTATCTGCTCGACTAAACGGAAGCCTTGCGCTTTGAAATAGTTTGCTCACTATCGAGAGATGCATACGTTTTATAAATGTTCGTTTTTTTATGCCGTTTTATGGGCCCGTATGGACCCATAAGAATTATGTAATTTTAAATAACTTAAAATCTAATCATATCCGTCCGAATTTAAATTATTTCATTACGTGTTATTTAAATCTCTTGGCTGCAAGGACAAAATAAAAAATATCTATGTTCTTAGTTTGATTCTATAAATCAAATTTAAAATGATGGGCGATGCGATACACCTGCCAGTAAGTGACTACTACATGATGATTGATATTAAAGATTCGCTTCAAAGTAAATACAAATTTTCTTACTTGTTTTTATCATATTTTAGTAACTAAAACTTATGCAATATTTGCATCTAATTAACAATGACATTTAAAACAAACACAATCCGTAAATCAGACATTGCAACCATAGATCGTGAAATATGAAATACAAACATGTATTACTTGTATGCCTAATATTAGTGTAATTTTGCCTTAGCTGACCAAAATCAATCAATAGCATATACACGCGAATGTCTAACTTGTCTATGTGCACTTATAACTTTTATACAAATATTTGTTACGTCAAATATTAATTATAATGTTTGCACTCTGGCGCTCATGCATATGTAATAAGATTTACCTTAAAAAAAAAAAAAAAAAAAAAAAAAAAAAAAAAAAAAAAAAAAAAAAAAAAAAAAAAAAAAAAAAAAAAAAAAAAAACTAAAGAATAAGAATACAACATACACACATACATGCATCAACGCAATGCATAGAATATTGAAGTAAAAAGCGCATCGAGATTCAAATATTAATACAAAATCCAGTAGTAGACTAAAGCAGAGATTTTTTTATATGTACCGTAAAAACTCTTTTTTCTTGAGTCTTTCGTTTCGCTTCTCTAAAATAAGAAAGTCACCAAAAAATTGAAGTTAAAGAGAACCTACGTTTAATAATAACAACATATGTACGTAAACACAGAGAGCTTGTTTGCTGGTTGACGGGTCTAACTCATAAAAACGAAAGCAAAACCGAATAAGAAATCACAAAAAAAAAAAAAAAGAAAAAAACAAAAAACAAAAAAACAAAAAAAGTTAATCTAACGTAGTCACATAGTAGTTTGCGATCATACACACAGAGTTGGTTAAGCTAAATTGAACTTTAGGTAAATCAGTCGTTAGTTGCTTTAAACACGTTAAAGGTGGTGTCGTACGTTAGCTTGTAAAACAGTAAAACAGTAGAAGATAGTTTATAACTTACACTCACCACTAACGTATAATTTCGCTTTCAAAGAATTATCAAATCCAAGTGGTAATGAGTGCATACGTGAGTGAATGAATGAATGAATGACTTGACCAAAGCACGCTTAGGCAAACAGGGCAATTACTAAATCAGTTGCAATTCTAGCAGCTTTATTAACGGTACAAGTCATTTATCAAACGGACGTTCTAACGAAAGGAGTTATAATCGAATCGTGTTCAATATTTACTGTATTTAAATACAATAATAATTTATTTTACAAAACAAAAAAAAACACAAAAAAAACGAAACAAAAACGAAAAAAAATTAAAATAATGTAAAAAAAAAAAATAAAAAAAATTTAAATTATATAAATAAAAATTAAAATAATATGAAAAAAAAATAAAAAAAAATTAAATTAATAAAAAAAAAAATTAAATTAATAAAAAAAAAATTAAAGTAATATAAAAAAAAATTCAAATAATATAAAAAAAAATTAAAATGATATAAAAAAAAATTAAAATGATATAAAAAAAAATTAAAATAATATAAAAAAAAAAATAAAAGAAAATTAAAACGATATAAAAAAAACAAAAATAATATAAAAAAAAATTAAAATGATATAAAAAAAAATAAAAGAAAATTAAAATGATATAAAAAAAACTAAAATAATATAAAAAAAAATTAAAATAATATAAAAAAAAATTAAAATGATATAAAAAAAAAATTAAAATAACATAGCAATTAAAAAATTTTAAAAAACATAATATCCATATACATGAAGGTATTATAATGAAATGCAAATCAATGCCAAATCTTTTGCAATAAATTTATAATTACCGCAGAAAATTTACCAAAAAAAAAACAAAAACACAAAACTTTTCTACTTAGGTATGTTTAAAGCACAATAATACGAATGATTTAAAAAAAATAATGCAATCAAATATTGAATTAATTAATTATTACAATCTAACCAATCAAGGCTAAAAATTAAAAAAAAAAAAAATAAAAAATTCTAAGCAAACGATATTGTAACTCTTGAAATATGAAACAAAAAGATTAATGTCTCTCTATATAAGCATGCAAATGCGTATGCGTATGCGTGTGAGCGTGTGTGTGTGTGGATTTATGCGCAAATATATTTACATAAGAGTTCACTTTAATGTCAACTTATTTATGCTGTTGTATCATATTAAGCAAATCAATTACTTTAACATGTGCGTGTATGTGATTGAATGGTTTTTTTTTTGTTTAGTTTTTTTTTTTTTTTTTTCTATTTTCTTGTAATTGTGGGTATATTTCTATACTATGGAGTAACGATAATTATCATCCCCGCATAAAAACCAGTGTCATTTCCAACCACAACCTTATTGAAAGAAAAAAAAAAAAAAGAAAAATTACTCTAACCACCAAAGCTTAATATATCTCTCGACTTATATCTTATATCTTAAGCTATAACAGCGTACTATAAAAAACGTCTCTTACGTTGCAGTAACTTTGTTGATTTAATTGTCTGTCTGTGTAAAACGTTTGCGCATGTTGCTTGCAGATAGGAAAAAAAAAAAAATAAATAAAAAAAAAAAAACAAAATAATAACAAATAACACAAAATCTAGTCTAGTAACATTCCAGGAACGCAAAGTACTACACTTAACCATTTATTGTTGTTGTTATTGTTGTTATTGTTGTTGTTGTTGTCAGTTATTGCTGCCGCTGCTGTCGTTGTTGTTATTAAAAGGTGTCTAAAGTGTCCAGTCTGGTCTATTCTATCCGACGACAATTTTAACTGGTTAGCCATCGGGCCTGATGTGTCCATGCATTACAAAAATATATGAATATATACATACCACACACATCATACGTGCATATACAAACATGTATATACATATATATTTAATTACGTATATATATATATGTATGTATATATATATATATATGCATAAATATAATTAAGCAAACGAGTGCATTGAGGGTTCTGCGGTTACATATGCATAAGTGTAAAGGTCAAATACATGCAAATGAAATATTTATTCTTTACATACATACATACATATATATATGTGTAGACATGTACACATACATGCATATAAAGATGTATATGTATAAATATATATATGTTTATGTATGTATGTATGTATGTATGTATGTATGTATGTATGTATGTATGTATGTATGTATATATGTCATAAATCTATATATAGATTTGTTTTTTGCATATGTATATACATTTACACAAATACGTGTAATTATATACATAAGTACATACGTACATACAATTTTTTGTTATTGCATTGACCAATAAACGGATTTAATACCGTCTAGGAATATGTAAAAGTAGTAGATTTTATATGCTGCTTACAGCATATTTAATTTTTTTAGATCTAAACGTGTATGCGCTTAAGACGATAACTACATGATATCATCATCAGTTTTGCTGCTTCCAAAACATTCAAAGATGAATACTTGCATGTATTGCTAAAGCCTAGATTAACCAAAACATTGTACGCATTGCATCGGTATTGCAATTGATATAATCGCAATATCATGGTTTCCCAACGATTGAAATTATATTATATTTGACTCTTAGAAATCATACATCCACTTTGCCACGTAATGCTTTATCGCTACCAAAAAAAAAAATCAATTTTTATAGTTAATTTTTGGGCGTGTAAATAAAAGCGATATTATGGTTTTTTATAGTTATTTTTAGGCATATTTAGGCGTGATTTTGGGTGTAGCACACTCCTCAACTTCTTTTCCCTCTTCTTTTCCTTCTACTTCAAGATGCTGACTCTGAGCGTGCTTATATGTATAGAAAAGATCCTTTAAGTGATTGGCTTTCTGCAAAAAAAAAGTCCAACTGTAAACGTAAAAAAAAAGTACTCAATCTCTTTATTTGAATCATTGTGACAGACGGACAGACCTGCATTACAATAGTTCAATATATGGTTTCTATTCATATTTTTATTCAACAAACGAATGGATGGATAAACTAATTCTGAATGCGCGTATCAAGGTTTTATTTAAGCTTTACGACCGTAAATAAGCTTTACGACCGAAATAGACGAAAGAAAGGCGCTAGAAAACTTTAGAAGAAGTCAGACAACATTAAAAGATGTCGAAAGGCATTAACAGATGTTACAAGATGTTCGAAATCGTTAGAAGACATTAGAAAAGGTTAGAAAATACTAAAACACTTTAAAAGCCATTAGCAGCAGATATTATAAGAGGTTAGAAACCGTTAGAAGACATCAGAAGACTTGAGAAAACGTTAGAACACATAAGAAGACGTTAGAAAGTGATAAAAAACAGTAGAAGACATTAGATATTAGAAGAGTAATAGAAGACCTTAGAAGAAGACTTAGAAGAGTAATAGGAGACATTAGAAGACTTTAGAATACGTTAGAATATTTTACAAGGCTTTAGAAGACGCTAAAAAACGTTAGAAGATGTTAGAAAACATTAGCATACGTTACAATATATTACAAAACTTTAAAAGACATTAGAAGACGTCAGAACACGTTAGAAGACTAGAAAACGTTAGAAGACGTTAAAAGAGATTAGCAGACGTTAGAAAAGTTCGGTAAACGTTAGAAGATGTTAGAAGACGGCAGAAGATAAATAACTGTGGAGAAACGAATCAATGAAGGCAAACAAAATAGGAGTTGAACAAGTGATCCAAGTTTCAAGTTTCAATTTAAATTTTTGCGATCAAAAACAGGCATGAGATGAAGATGACTATATAGCTTTTCAATGTATGCTCAGCATACTTTGCTACATAAATTCGTCAAACTGCAGTGAAACAGAACAGAGAGAATTGTATAATCTTCGAAACTTCAAAAGGATTATTTAATAGACACAAAAGAAAAATGTTTAAGAACCGCTGTTCTAATAACGAAGATGCAATGTTTGCAAACAAGCTCTCTCATCTCATCGCATATACATATAAATCAATAAATGAAAAAAATGCAACTGAACTGTGTGTGACTTTTAAAATTAATCGAAAAGTTGGACACTTGTTCGTTCACAAGCAAATATGGTAAATTCTTTACAAAAAGAAGATGGAAATGGACAATGAATGGTAAAGTGAACAGTAGACATCAGACAAATAATGCTTTCGAAATGTAAGTCTTTGAGTTTTAGTAAAAGCAAAACTTTGAGTTTTAATAGAAGCACGTCTTAACAGATGGGCATGGATTGCGCAAAAGAATGCATGACAGAGATTGATTTTATAAACTTTACTTACTATTCCAAAATAACGGATCAATTTTAACATATTTAAAAAATACTTTTGACCTAAAAGGAACAAGATGTTATCGCAGCTAAAAAGTACTGATTGAGAACTTTTTTTTTTTTTTGATCAATTTGTAAAGATATGAAATCCTGCTAAACCGAATAAGGACGACAGTTTGGCTCAAACATTATTATGTTCAAATATGAATAATTAAACACGATTCGTTTCATGCATTCGATGAAGCATAACAACTTGATATAGTGAATGAATATTCGTAACGAGAAGATTGACAGATGTCTCCAAATGTTTAACGGAGATTTCTTCAAGATTTAATTCCACTGCGCATGCTAAAACAAGGGGTTACCTCAGCGTGAACTGGCATCCGGGTGAGCAACTCACTTAACAGATATTTTTGATATGTGCGTGTATCAGAGAGCGATTCATTACACCTGAAGTACCAGATAGTTTAAAGTGCACGGGATATTAAACCCACCCCGGGCAGTGTTCGAGATTTATATGCATTTCATTAATTAATATGCATCGGATATTAAATCCATTCTGAAAAGTGTCCGAGATGTACTTGCAGCTTATTATTTCGTAGCTCACGTGCTTTTGTGTTTGGTACAACTGCGATACTCTCCGTAGGACCATCATCTACCTCGCCATGCCCTGGAGTAGTAATAATTACAAAATGTTCTCCTAAATACACGACTTTTGAGAGTGGGCATCTTGACCTCGTGGTTCTTAAGTTTATTTAACTCATCTCTTCACTTGCTTGCTTGGATCTTCCGTAGAATTCCGAAAAAAATCGTCCTAACTTTCCTATCACTTAAATATAGACATCGGCATTAAGCACATTAGCAAAGCTGTCTCTATGTTTTTCCGATTCTCCACTGGATCGACATATATACAAAACCACCTGGACTACTCAACTGTGTCGAATGTAGGAATCCTTGGAGAAAAGAAATTATATTTTATAAAGGAAATAAATACTTCTTGCATCTAATTGGGAAAAATCCGTCGTAAGGTTATAGGCATTGATAATACAATCGTGAAATATTACGGTAAAAATTTTGAATAAATATTAAATCTATAAATAGGTACACTACACCAAATCATATCCGTTCGCGTTGGAAAAATGTGACTAAAACGATGAAAATTGAATTTGTTGCCTTTAAATACTTTCCAGTAGAATTCCGCAAACTTCGTTTGTCTTTTCCTAGATAAAAAGCTAAAGCTATTTTGAAGAAGAAAAAATATTCGCAAAACTTTCCATTAATACTCTGCATGTTATACTAGATTTCCATTGAGCCATTCAAATTATACCATCGGCGGCAAGTGGACCGCATTGCTTTACTGGCAAAGGCAGAGACAACAACAAAAGTATTTGCGCATTATTCCTTATACATTCTGTTTTTAGGATCTCGATGAGAAGTTTAGACTAAATACTGATATATAATAATCATTTGGTTTGTAACTCCCAGAAGGAAACTTCGGATACCCCGCAAAGTATATATATTCTTGATCAGCATTAAATTTAGTATCGATTTAAGCATGTACTTCTTTCCACTTGTCTGTGTAATGTCTGTGGTAAACATTTTCCTAGAGGCAAAAATTAAGATATCGGCTTCAAATTTAGCAGAAACATTGGTAGTTCTTTCACATATGTTGCTATTGAAAATGGGCCAAATCGATCACAGGCCATGCCTACTGCATAAATTAGAAAGCACGTCTGTTTTTTGGTTGTTTTCCATGGTATTCGGTGGTTCGATGGTTTTGTTCCACGATATTCCACGCCCATCTATTAAAATTTAATTTTCCCGACTTTTTTTAAGATAAACGTGGTGGATATTAAAAGATTCAGCACAGCTGAATATATTTTTTTCTTACTTCTTCTGTTTTATACTAGAGCTTAACTAATCCAGTTTTTAACAGAGACCCTTTTAAAGTAAACAAAGATTGAAAAATAAAGAGTTCAAAAAGCTTCTGTTATACTTTCAGTTGGAAGTCATCGGAAGTACTAAAGGGACTAGCAGGTATATCCAATTAATTGAAGGTCGAAACAAAATTGAAACAAATGTAGAAACGATTAATACAGGATCATTCGGTCTTTCAATTGTTATTGTTATGATTATTACAATTTGTTTAGATCAAAGAAATAAATTCTTGATCTAAAATAAGATGAGCACTCTAACAACTACCATCATCCCCCAGCATTTTTTTTTTAAAGCAAGTAGATAGAGAGTTGTTTCAATAAACGTAAATATTTTATTGATATTATGTTCTTCACACGCTTCCAGTCTAAATTCTATAACAATCATCTATAAGACAGAGAGTTGAGATTTTCTTCTAATTATTAAAGAAAAAAAAAACTTCCAAATTTTACTAACATCTCACCGCAAGAAGATTGGAATACGCTTTAAGTAGACAAAGACTCTAGAGTAGAAGAAACTCTAAACTTTTTCTTAAAGACCCGAATATTTATTTTTGCTTATTATTATATTAAACTAAATCGCATTATGAATAATTAGTTTAATTATCTAATATTTATACTAAAGATTTTTTATTCCTTTACATCACTTGTGGTACTACGCCTATTAATTTTGTCTAAGTATTGTCCATTTGTTTAACACCCAAACAGACTTAATAAAGACTTACATTTTATCGTACAAATCAATTCAGAATTTCTAAAACAATTAATATTGTCTGTCCGTCTGTCTATCGACATACAATTTTTGTGAGATCTCTTGACGAAATAAAATATATGGACTAGTCTAGAAAATAAAACGGATCTATATAAGGCTTCATTTCGAAAAACTCATTATATACAAGAAATTTACTTTTTCAAAATTTCACGACAAAAGTTAGTGAGTAATAACAGTAGTTTAGTATATTAAGTTGATATGGAAAATTTCAATCAGTAGCGTTAATTTTTTGAACTCCCCTCTCGTATAACCTTTCCTAGAAAAAGCAAGCCTTTCCGTGGTAAACAGATCAAATTTTTTAAGATTTTATAATGGAAATCGAACCATAATAATTATTTTACATAAAAATTAACTGTAGAAAATTTGTTCTATGGATTGATGGATTTCTTGAATCCTGATATATATGGAAAGATATACCAAATTCTTAATACTTTATAACAGAAATTGTTAGAAAAGTAAGAAAATCTTTGATAGAAAAATTTAATTTATTAAATTTGAACCTAGTCAGTTCACGCTTCCCCGAAAAGCAAAGCCTTTATATACGCATAAAAGCTCTAATGAAAAATAAGCCTTTTTATGACAACAAGATCTACGTTTTTTATATTTTATGATCAAAACAGTTGAAGAATGCTAACATCTTTGAGAAGAAAGCAAAATTTACTAAACTTGAATCACGTCAGTTCTTGCTTAAAGCCCGTTTCCCTATAAACTCTATCATAAAAAGCATGCCTTTACATTGGAAACTAGATATAATTTTCGATATTTTACTACAAAAAATATTCTTATTAAGTGATATAATGGTACAAAGAATTTAATGCTTACGAGAACGCTTAAAATATTAGTTTGGGGAAAAAGAAATCTATTATTTTCCAATTCGAAATGTTAAATAAAGTCCTGAAGTTCATATAAGATTGGATGGATTTCTTTTTCCCCAAACTAATATATTTACTTGATTTTATATAAACTCGAATTAGAAAATTTCTGGAGGATTAAAGAATTCATTCTTAAAGGAAGGATGTTCCCAGCTTTTTTCTCAACTGAGTGCAATTAAAGATTACGCAATAAATAAGTACTTTATCAAAGAAAATGACAGACGTTATCTTCTTCAAGAACAATGGATGAGGGTGCCTCAGAGACCCCTACAAAGTATATACATCCTTGATCAGCATCAAATTTACAGTCGATTTAAGCATGTCTGTCTGTCCGTCAGTGTAATTCCTATAGTAAATATTCTCCTGACGGGAAAAATGAAAATATCCGCAATGTTGGAAGTTCTTACATGCAGGTTAGTACTGAAAATGGGTCAAATCGATCAAAGAATACAAGCCTGCAGTACAATGTGTTTTTTAAGAGATTTGTTAAGAAATGCCTTTTTAACAAGTCAGCACACATGGGTATCAAATTTTATTGCGATAGAGTTTTTGCATAACCAATAAATAGAAAAACACCAATGAGTCGATAGCTTATGTTGCTTTAGTGCTCAGTTCATCTCTCTAGTCTAAGAATTCATTTCATTAGCTCTAGATATATATCTAGATATAATAATAAAAATAATAAGAGAAAAAAATATTTGTTTTTTTGCTCATTATTTATAAGCCATCAAAATTTCGACAAATATTGCGTTGTCTTTCCTGTAGTATTCTTACAAAAAGGAAAGGATCGACCACGGCCATCCGATAGAATCAAGTTTTGAAATTTAATGTTTTTTGCAAAAGCATTTATGATATCAAGAAAGAAGCTTTAGAAATCCTAATAATTGCGCCATCTTTCCTGTAATATCTGTAAAAAAATGGAAAGAATCAACCACGCCCCCCACACCTTCTCCGATATAACAGAATATTGAAATTTATTTCTTTTTTTTTAACCTTTGTAACATCTGCGGTAACCATTTTCACGATCACAAAAATGAAGTTATCTGCCAAAAATAGGTCAAATTGGTCGAAGGATTCGTATTAATATAAGTCAAAAACATCTCTGCTTTCTCGTTCTTTTACTCACAACTCATAGACAACTGCGATGAAAATTTTCAAAATGTTCCACAAAAATGGAAAAAATATGACACGCGTGACCTATATATTACAGGGTAACGAAATTCAGCTTTTCCGATCTTTTCTTTAAGATAGAGTTGATGGGTAAAAAATATTCGTTACAGCTTAATGTAGTTTTCTTATTATGTTTTTTTCACGATATATGAATGCAGCGGCCCTTTGTAAATCTCTTCATTAACTCTCCGTTCGAACAGCTAATAAAGACAATTACTGAACAAATGTTTGATTCTACGCATAATAGGGGTTACGAACTTGGAAATGCTTAAGACCTACCAGAGAAATTCCAGAAACCATTAGCGTCTTGGCTTGAAAGGAATTGGACTTAACAAAGCTATATGTACGACAAGCTGGGCATTCTTTAAATTTTTCTCAAAAATAGATAGATACCAGAGTATCTATCTTACTCTTATTGGAATCTATTTAGAAGAAATAAAATAAATGTTGCAAGTGAAGCTTAAGTTTTTTTATCGTAACCACGAACTACAAGAATAAATTGCTTTTAAGCAGTTAAAGACACGAAGACATTATGACATTATGGAAAGGTGTGTTTTTCGCACGTAAGAAATATTCTGCTGATTGAATAGAATATCTATGATAAGCGGTAATCGATAAAACGGCCATGAAACTGTATCACTTAGACCACATGTTACATCTTATAAATATGGATCGGATTTAAGGAATAAAAATAAAATTTTTTTCAGTTCAGATTTTCCAACAACTAAACCTGGGCCATACTTATCTGTATATGTTCCCGAACATCACAAAATTTTTATTTGCCAAACGGTTTTCATTTAGTAAAGAAATTATATCAGCTGTGTACCCAAGACAAAAAGATTATTTTGCTAAGCATCAGGAAAAGTCATTTCGAAAACAAAATCATTCGAAAATATATTGGAAAAGAATTGAAAAAATAAAATAAATTGAATCACTTTTTCAATTTTCATTTATAAACTTGTTTTAAAACATCACTAAAATTTCAGAAACTTTTCAATTGAAATCTTATTGAAAATTTTCAAAAATCTGTTTACGCGCGCAGGCTAGAGTTTATAAAATTTGTTGAACAACATATAACGTAATGTAGTTGATTGAATACTATTTTGTAGGTGTTAAAGGAATACGAAATTATTTTAATGATTTCTTTCATTACTATATAATATTAATGGTCCTCTTCGAAGATAATGAGAAGTGTTAATTTTTGTCCGGTCTTATAAAGAGTCGATATAATGCATGAGCATGAGCATGAGCATCTCCATATTTTAATGGATACGCAATCGCACAACTTGTTGATGTTGCACACATTTGCACGCATACAAACAAATCTAAAAAAATATTATTCTCAGTGGTGTTTATTAAAAGCCATCGAAACGTTGGAATATCTCGCTTTGCTTTGGCTTTTTAGACGAAGCAATTACTCAGCGTTGGCGTCGTAATTCTCTTCCAAAAGCCTAATTGCAAAGTTTTTTTTTTTTTTTTTTTTTTTTTTTTTTTTTTTTTTTTTTTTTTTTTGTTTCTGCTTTTTTTTTTTGTCTTTTTTTTTTTGCAGCGCTTGGGAATTTGACATTAACAAAGATCACAGATTGCATCTTAAAGCACAATAACAACAACAACAACAACAACAACAACAAAAACAACAACAACAACAACATTAATAACAGCAGCAACAAATAAAAAATAGTTTCTTCAGCACAATTACTAAATACGAAAAGCAACAACAATAGGCAGTAACTGTGTACCCTTTAGATGACTCTTATAAATCGCTGACATTTCCTCAACATAAACTAAGCTATAGTTAGCGAAACGATTTATGTAACTGCTCTAAAACCATATATACAATGCATCTAAAGCATTTAGAGAAGAGAAACATCCATAGAAATAAATGAAAATTTCATTTAAAGGATAATGTTTGATGATACCTTAATGGAAACATGAGTTCAGAGCAAATTGATTTAAGTGGTCGTCCCCCACCACCACCAATAAAAGGTTTAAGGCGACAACCTACAAAATATCCACATGGTTTATGCGTAAACATACAAAGTCTTAGTGATGACGAGCGTTCAGTTAATTACTCAAGAGCTTCAACGTTGCGCCAATCTCCTAATAATAACAATAACAATAATAACAATAATAATAATAATAATCAACCTTCAGGCAAATATCAACTCAGTGAAGAAAACGCAAACAATTCTGAAAATCTGACGCATTTACAGGTGCAGCCTTATAAATACCCGCCAACCGATAATTACAGTAAAGCCTCCCATACGCAAAGCGATATAAGTAAATCATCATTACTCATCCTTGATTATGCGAAAGACTATTGTAAATGGAAATGTCTTCGTTGGCCTTTAGTTTTCTTTGCTAGCGTTTTAATTTTCTTTGGACTGATTACCTATTGTATATGGTTACATGATGTTAGTGTAGCTAGAGAGCGTTACCTGCAATTTCGTCAACATTTCACTGACACTACAAAAAGTGATAATTTAAGCATTATAGAAGAGATCAGCACAGAAGTAACAGATAGCTTAACAAATCCTACAACAGAATACAACAGAAATCATGGACTTCGAGAATCAACAATTTTAAGAGCAATAGGCACCAGATCACATAATAGTCCCAGGGAACAAAAATTAACAACGGTAGACTATAGTCATACAAAGGGTACAACAGGGGATTGGATTAGACATCAGCAAAACGATGAAGAAACATTTATAGAGAGTACAACTTTGATTTCGGAAGAAGCTGCCTTAGCACCAGTCAATGTTATTCGATTTACTTCGGGCCATCAAAATAGTTTCGGTGTACCAATAGAAGATGATGAACGTATTTTAAGATTATTAAATGGGGTAAGAGATTATATAGAGAGAAGAATTTTTACTCAAAGAATAATATAATATTTTACCTTCTCAACAGCTATTTTCTTCGAATGAACCTACTACTAGCCCTACAAAAGCTGCAATGGTTAAAGTTTCGCCTACCATACCACCGTTAAAACGTGACAAATCGACTGATGCTACAATACCGTTCACTAAATCCTACGTACAAGATAATCGCTGTTATTCGACTTCATTGGAAATGTGCCAAGGGGTCCTTGACTACGATTTGACTTATAATACTTCATATCAGTTAACTGAAAACGAATTGCAAGATTATCAAACCTTAGTACAATCGAACTGTTCCGCTCGTGCAATTGAATTTATTTGTGCTGTTTTACAACCAGAATGCCGACCCTCACATATTGGCGTATTGCCACCTTGCCGAAGAATATGCAAAGGTTTAATCTCTCTCTCTAGTTCCAGAAAGTTTTACTTAAGTTAACATTAATTATTTTGATTGCAGCCGTTTTAGAGGCTTGTTCCGAAGTAATAGCCAATTCCGATACCTTGACTGCTACATTCGATTGCAGTCTTTATCCTGATTCGAATGACTTTTTACGCTGTGAAGATACTACAAGACGTAGAGGTTACTGTTATGCGAATGAATTCGAATGCTATGATCGCTCATGTATACCGCTACAATGGCAATGTGATAATATAAAAGATTGTGCCGCTGGAGAGGATGAAAGTGAATGCTTGATATGTGATCAGCCAGACGAATTTCGTTGCCGATCAAACGAGAAATGCATACCGGGTTCGGCACGTTGCAATTTAAGCTACGATTGTTTTGACGGTTCCGATGAGGAAGATTGCACCGGCTTAGATGCAAATAATTCGCAAGGCTTAGAATTTGATGAAACAGATTTAAACTCTTTCCCTCGTGTCTTTTCTTATGCGAGTTTCTTGTCTCCTAATCAAACCAATAACAGCTTCACCTATTTCACAGCACATCTGGATGATGAATCAGGTATTAAAATAAAAGTAGACGAAATCACTAACAGTACTGGCGGTATAGCGCAAACCGAAGTTACCAATAGCGTACCAGGTGAAAATTTAAGAGGATTCGGTAAGTAGTGAAATTTGTTTTTTTATATTAATATTTCATAGAAAACGAGGATATCTTTCAATAACTATGAGAATATTTTCAAAATTTCCGAAATGAAACTGCTTTCTTTTCATTATGTTCTTCTTACTAATAATCAAAAATATCCACATATAGAAAGATAACGGAGAACTTTTCAATGTCTGAGCCAGGCAACGAAAATCGAAAGTTAATATCGAAAGATTGTTACTAATAAATCGATACGATGTTTTGATTAGAAAAGAAGCTGTCGCGTACCCACGAGTTCTGCGAGTTTAATCGTGACTTCTTTCAGATTCAAATTATAAATTGTGCCGCAAAATACGTACAACAAATTTGATGTCGATATCAAGACATATCCACTTTTAAACTTGGCCATGGTATATACTTCATTAACAACAAATTTGGAATGTATTTTCCGTCTGTGTGTCCGTCCGTGTGAATGTCTGTCTGTCTGCCCGACCGTCTGTTTGTCTGTCTGCCCATTTTTCTGTTCGTCTATATGTCTGTCAGCCTGTCCATCCGTGCAGTCTGTCTATCTGTCTGCCCACCCGTCTGTTTGTCTGTCCGTCTGATCGTATGTCTGTCTGTCCCTCTACCTGTCTGTTCGTCTATATGCTTGTCTGCCTGTCCGTCCGTCAGTTTGTCTGTCCGTTCGTCAGTTTGTCTGTCCATTCGTCAGTTTGTTCGTCCGTCTGTCTGTATATGCGTCCGCCAGTCTATCCGTCTTCATGTCCTCTTGTCTGTCGCTATGTCCGTCCGTCTGCCTGTCTGTCCACCCGTCTGCCTATATGTCCGCCCGTCTGTGTCTATGTCCGTCCGTCAGTCTATCTGTCCGCCCTCTGTCTGTTCGCCCGTCCGTCTGCCGGTCCGCCCGTCTATCTGTTCGCCCGTCAGTCTATCTGTCCGCCCTCTGTCTGTTCGCCCGTCAGTCTATCTGTCCGCCCTCTGTCTGTTCGCCCGTCAGTCTATCTGTCCGCCCTCTGTCTGTTCGCCCGTCCGTCTGCCGATCCGCCCGACTGCCGGTCCGCCCGTCTGCCGGTCCGCCCGTCTGTCTGTCTGTCTATCTGTATATCCGCCTGTGTACTGTGTATGGTAAACGTTCTCCTGTCCGCGAAGATGAAAACCTCGGCTTCAAATTTGACGTAAGCATTGGAATTTTCTGCACTCATGTTGGTATTAAAAATGGAGCATATGAGTTAAAGGACACGCTTACAGCTGAACATCTTTGCTTTCGAAAGCAAAAAAAATTGACTTTTTTTGCTCGTTACCCATGAACAATAGTAGATAGATCTACAAAAATTTTCCCATATACTGTGTTAGGTGTCCTGTCCGTAGTACTTGTGCCAAAATAGAAAAAATCTGTCCCACCCGCCCAACTTTATAAAGTATCGCAATTTAGTTTTTTTTTCGCGGTTCTTTCTTAAACGAAGCTGATGCGTATAAAAGATTCGGTCAGAGCCGAATGTAATTTTCTTGCTTGTTTGCAATTAAAATACGTATACAAATACATATAAGAAAAATTTAAGGCGTATCTCTAGATATTATAACTAACATAATTCAACGGCTGTTGATGGGTATGTTAAGATCCAAAAACTTTTATTTGGCTTGAACTGAATTTTTTATCAATCATCAGATCATGTCTTTAATAATTTATGATATTTGTAACGCACGCCTATAAACATTAAGCCTACAAATATATGTATACTTTCGATTGCAAAATAGAGCGAAGATTTATTATAATACATCTCGCAATACATACGAAAAATATGATACGTGAGAAGTCATGTTTTTCACTGGCACCACATCGTTAATTATCAAATGTGTGCAAACAATAAAACCGTATTTGAATATTGCGTATTGTTCATGTAGAATATTTTGGCAATTAATAATAAATACATCGCTTTGAATAGTTAACTGGTTTTCGAACTTTACTTGATGAGAGTAAAAAAGAGAAGCTATGGAAACTATGGTAGTTTTTGTACCTAACGACTATAACGACTCATGATTTAAAGAAAAGAAAAAACAAGAAAGAAAATTATATTCGGCTGTGCCGAAACTTTTTTACCCACCAACTTTATCTTTAAAAAAAAAGGGAGGAAAACTAAATTGTAATAGGTGGGCGTGTCGGTGAAAGAACTTCCATTGATTCTGCCAAATTTGAAGCCCATACCTTCATTTTCGGGGCCAGCAGTATGTGTACCACAAACATTACATGACCAGCCGGACAGACGGACATACTTAAATCGATTCCAAAATTTGATGCTAATCAAGAATATATATATGTGTGGAGTTTCCGAACTTTTTCTGTAGTAGGTAGGTAGTTACAAACCAAATAACGAAATGAAATATATCCCTCATCATCGATGGTGGCTATAAAAAACACAAGCAGACAAATATTATTAAACCGATTTCATCTTATAAGAAGAATTTTTATGTTAGGTAAGGAGTCCAAATATTTGCGTGTGTTACTAGTATTAGAGAGAAATCCAATATACATAAATGTGAGAAATGCTTTTGGACGATGTGCAGTAATTGACATTAAAAAGCTTCCTTCTTTCTTGTTACGTTACGCGCCAGCAGACTAACGTCTGGTTGGTTGTCTCGATGTGTTGTTTCGCAATTAAATCTTTTTATTTTATTTTATTTTTACTATTTTGTTTTCGAAAGTTGTTTTTGTAATGAAAAATATTCGTATAATAAAAATTCACAAAATTACAAAATTAAATAAAAAAAAAATCTCTAATAGAATATAAAATTCTTTATTTCTATGCAATGTGTGTGTGTGTGTGTGTGTGTGTGCAAGCATAGAACAACGATTTAGACTCGATACACACCTTACACTTGACATGTGGTTTGTTACATTTAAAATTATAACATATCACCGCTACATGTACGCTCAAACCACACAAGACTCTAAAAATGTATTTAGCCCTGATATCTATTTAGCTTACGGATTTTAAATTTTCAATCAAGAGAAAATATTTATTTTTCCTAAACATTGATGTGAGAATTTTCTATGGCCATTTTGGCTGCTTGAAAACTAAACAATTGTCCCTTGTACAGGTTGTTATAACGATAAGTTGAATTCTCATCCATAATTGAAAATTGACGAATAAAACCCGTTTTAAATTTTGTCTAAATACGATTTTTTAGGAAATTTACGAAAGTGGTATTCATTCGCTCAGGCTTACTTATGTCTACGACATCGATTTTAAAATTAGATCGTGAACGTTTCTTTAGTGCTTGTACGGATCGAACATCATAATTAATTGTTATTTCTGACTGATTTATCTATTTTTCTAAAGCTGCATAAATGTGAAGAAAAAAACTAGTCTCCGCGGTCCGCCTATAATTCATTAACTAACCACTACCTAATATTGTGTCGCCAAAAACTTATTTTCCGCTTAATCTTATTTCATAAGTACTTTGTAGAGAAAGCGAAATAGGTCTACTTTAACCAGCTATCCCTGACTGATCGCCTAACTAACTAGCACTATGTCATTATTTTCTGATTAATCTGGTTTTATATGGCGAGCACTTTTTAAAGAAAGCAATATAGATCTACTTTAATTAACCACCCAGCTTTTGACGAATTGTTTTAGAATTCATTGCGTGTTCACTGAAGACGGAATAAAATTCAAAAAGTTTCACTTTAAAAAGTGAATATTGATCATATTGATATTAGCAAAAGAATAAGTTTTCTTTCGACTAAGCTGCAACCACTTCCGCAATCTTCTTTCTCTTCGAGAGATCGCAGTTGGTAGAGTCATAACATGTACTGATCAGGCATATATCTCCCCCTTCGCGGCCGCTTTCTTTTTCTCTCTCTCTCTCTCCGGCCAAGCCGTCTACACATATAGGGGACATTTCTTTACTCTTTGATCGTTGTTTGATCATAAAAAAAGATATGTAGGCAACTTTCCATTTCAAAACCGTACCCATCTTGTGTAATAATTGAATAGATTGAATTCCGAGTTCTTGGTTTAGGTTAGAAATCCATAAAGAATTGTTAAGTCTAGTTTCAGAAAGTGTTCGTATGATTTTCTTAATTTTCAAGATTTTTATATTTATGTTCACTACTAATGAATTGAAATAAACTTCAAGTTTTCAACGTAGAATGCTTATATATTCGCTTCAGATATTCTATTCAATTTTAATTTTATTTTCGAATATCCAACGACCAAGTTTCAAAATATGCCACATCCATGTACTTATAAACTGATAAGACAAGAAAAAAAACTTAAAAATTATCTCTACATTGAAGTCTAAGACAGAAATTGAGAGGAAAAATTTGATATAAATCTAAGGAAACTGTCCCAATTAGTCCAAATTTTTTTTTTTTTTGGTTCGCAGAAAACGTTTGTAGGAAGATAGTCCTATATCTCCAGTAACAAAAAAGAAATGATTTATTAATTGGAGAATCAACTTTCTTTCGGGACATTCGAGAAGTAATTCTCCAGGTCCACAATGAATAGAAAAATTAGTATTTATTTTTTATTTGCTTCAGAGTTAAGGCACACAGCCAATTAAATTATTTTTTCGTTTAAGTTCTGAAAATTATTTAAAAATTTTTTTTTTTTTATATCAAAAGTATCGAAATTATTTCGAAGAAAACAATAAAATTTTCATTTGATTTTTTCTCTCATCTCTCATCTCTTTTTTTTTTTTTTAGTTAATTTTCGTGATAGCAAAGAAATTATGATGACAAGCGATACAGAGAATAAATTTAAATATTCTTCAACAAATACGAATCGCTCATCTAGCAAATATACCGCTGGCACAACACCTTTAAAACCATTAAATTCACAAATGCTTGCAGCTATTACCACCGAAACAACAACAAAGGCTCCAACTACTGCATGCGGTTTACATCATTTACGTTGTGTAAGCGGAAAATGTATAACCGTTGATCAGTTATGTGATAAGGTAATAAACAAAAACAAAAAAAAAAAAAAAACAAAAAAGATCGTACAACATTTTTAAATATACATTCATTACTATTATTATTATTATAAGGGGGGAGGGTGTTTTATGCTATGATAAGTGTTTGTACCATAAAAATATATTTTTGTTTTCTTTTACAGAAAAATGATTGTCCAGATGGTTTCGATGAACTTATGTGCATCTACAAAGATAGTAGCGCAGAAGCAAAAACAACAACAACAACAAAAAAGTATAACAATTTTATTTTAGCCACAGGTATTGCAACTTCAACCTCAAGCTCAAATTTGGCAAACAATAATACCTTGCGCAACGATAAGCGTACAATACGAACCACTACGATTAAACGTAAACTAAAAACTTGACAGAGTTGAAATGAAAATTCACCAATAATGAATGATCAAGAATCATTTTATGATAACTAAAATGTACATACATACATACATACATACATACATACATATATACATACATACATATATACGTATATAAATAATTTTCATTAGCATGTGTGTGCGCATATTCTATTTTCTAACTTATTCAACTACATTTTATTGTATCGCGAATTTCTATATCATATATCATATATATATGTACCTACCTATCTATACGTGCATATGTTTATTTTTCTCAATTTCCATTAATAATACAACATATGTTTACTATACACAGAAAAATTGATGATGCATTTTCTTTAATTAAAACAAAAGCACTTGTTTTTCAATGAAGGTGAACCAAAAAAAAAAAAAAAAAAAAACGAAAAAAACAATTCCATTCCAATACAAAGCATTCGATGGAAAGTTTACATGTATTGCCCGACATTGTAATAGCCTTGTTAAAGAAGTTTTTGTTTTAGTTAGCATTGAAAACGATACGTATGTTAAACTTTATACCCAACTTCTCATATAGTGGTTGCGATTATATTCACAACAGTTTCTAGAACCACACAATAAAGTTTTCGTTTAATAACCGCGAAGGGTAGCTTGAGTTTTAACCACTACAATGCACAACTCTTTTGTTTTAAAAGAAATATTGATAACAAATTATATCTATACAAAGTTTCTCAATTATTGATTAATTAATTTTCATAAAATGCTTTTACATCCCTCATCATTAAAGGATAAATTTTAAACGAATTAAATGTAGTTTCGCTCTAAAGCTCTTTTTGACGATTCTGACATCCACGCTAGGTATACATATTTCGTTTGTCCGGCAGACTTCAGCTGAGCTAATAAGTGGTATGCCTGACGGGATAAGTTTAGGGAAATCTAGGAAAAGAAATAGGAGAGAGACTTCTTTTCTTCAACAGTTCGAATAAACAGTGCACGTCAAGGGATATATTTCGAGGAACCGAAAAAAAGAAGCCGGAAAGAGCCTTCTTTTCTTTATCAGATCTGACAAATGCTTTACCTGACAAGATAAACTTAGAAAAACCAACGAAAGGAAATCGGAAAGAGTCTTCTTTTCTTCAGCAGTTCGAACAAACAGTATACATGAAGGGATATATTTAGAGGAACCGAAGAAGAGAAGCCGGAAAGAGCCTTCTTTTCTTTATCAGATCTGACGAATACTTCACCTGACAAGATAAACTTAGAGAAACCAACGAAACAAAACCTGAAAGAGTCTTCTTTTCTTTAGCAGTTCGAACAAACAGCATACATGAAGGGATATATTTAGAGGAACCGAAGAAGAGAAGCCGGAAGGAGCTTTCTTTTCTTTATCAGATCTGACGAATGCTTCACCTGACAAGATAAACTTAGAGAAACCAACGAAACAAAACCGGAAAGAGTCTTCTTTTCTTTAGCAGTTCGAACAAACAGTGTACCTCAAGGGATATATTTAGAGAAACCGAAAAAAAGAAGCCGGAAACAACCTTTTTTCCTTTAGCAGGTCTAACAAATGCTTCACCCGACGTGATAAACTTAAAGAAACCAATGAAAGGAAACCGGAAAGTGTCTTGTTTTCTTCAACAGTTCGAATAAACCGTATATCTGAAGGGATATATTTAGAGTAACCCAGTAGAAGCAATCGGAAAGAGACTTCTTTTCTCAAGCATTTCTAATACACAGTGTGCTTCGTTTCTTCAGAAGAATCAAGGAAAAAAAAGCGCAAACGGTTTCTTTGTCTCTATGGTTATACGAACACAGAAATTTGCGGATTATAGAATTGGCAGTTGAGCTGTATAACACATTATGCGTCTGTTTTGTCAATACTTTCTAATCGATGAACTGAAAAACAATTGTTATCAGAAACATTACGCCATAACGTGTGTCGTTCTATGCCGGTCTAAAATTTGAGAAAGGCCATTCGAGGAATTTCACATCAGTGCAAAGAAAGGCAGAAGTATAAAGTTAACCTGGTCGGCTGTATCGTGTTATATAGAACTCGACAATGAAAAACTGTTCAAGAACAGCGTGTATCCGCGTGGAACGATGGATAAAGCAATACTTACTTCCTTTCACATCGTAGAGAAGATTTCGTATGCAAGACTCTAGGCTATGCCTTTATTTTCTTTAGATAAAACTTTGTCCTAAGTTTAATTACATATAAGTCTGCTAAGCAGATTAACCTCCCATGCAATGGGAATAGTATCAGACAGAGGTACAAAAGTGAAGAAAGAGTGCATCTTTTAGAAAAACGATCTTCATTTGATCCTGCAAATCAACTTTAGCGTTTAGATGAAAGCCACAACGATTTGAAACCCAGATCCGATGACAATCCTTAAAATTGAATGAATCACGTTTAACACGTCATGAATTTCAATTATATCCATCTTATGATGATCTTTTTTCTTGATAAGGGTCAAAGCTATTATGCGATCAGAAAACAATAAAAATTTTCTCAAGCCATTAGCTTTGACCGGAAAAACATACATACTTGTAAGTACTTATTTTTCTTCAATTTATATGCTTAGTTTACCGGCGTCTTTTAATCATATTTTTACATATGGATCATAAATAATAAATTAAATAAATAAATAACTAAAATAATAATAATAATGTATTTCTTTATGTCGAAATTCATCTTTAGCTTTCTTATATGCTCAACGCAAAACTGTTCCGCTAATGACACAGAGACCGGTTCGTTTTTCTATTATCAGAGCTTATAATTAAAAAAAGCTTGTTTTCTACACATAACATTTTCTTTTTTATTATTATTGAATTTCATAAATTTTAACAATTTTATATATATTTTTATATATTTTATTATATATATTTCATGAATTTTTCTTTTCTCACATTTTCTTGTACATTTGAGCATAAATGACTTTTAGATTAACTTAGCAACTAAATTTTGAAGCATTTTTTTTTTTTTTATGTAGTTTCGTCGAACTTTTAATAACTTGCCAATTAGCTTACAAGACCCTTTATTGTCCTTCTGTTCGAGTTTGATGTTTTTTTTTTCTTTCTATTTAACATTTTTAAAGGATATTCAAGGTACATACATTCCTTTTTCTTTTTTCTTTTTTTTTTTACCTTAATTAATTCTAATATATTTAAATAATAATCTTCTTAAACAAATTCCATTTCCTCCATCATCAAATCAGGCAAGAAAAGATAGTTCGACTAAACACAGCTTATTATCCTAGTTTTTGTGATACTTTATGAACAACATCGACTAAAATCATTATTGTATTATAGAAGACATAATGCGAGGCTTTCAATCTCGGCAAGCATCGAATATATTCATAAATGCAGAAATTTAGGGGTGTCAGCTACGCACACATACACACACATACACACACAAAACCATGCACATTATGTCGTTTACAATTGAATCACTTCACTACAAGTTGATAAGTAAATACAAGTAATATATTGAAAGCACATTTGGTTTAGGTTAGAGAACTGTTATCTATTGCTTTATGATGCGAAGTGATCCTGCAAATTTTTATCAATTTTTTTTGATGTTATTGCAAATTTCTCATGCGCTAAACAGGGAGAGGAGGTTAGTGATTAAACGAAACAAAAAAAAATAGCCGGGAATTATGGATCTGCACACTTTTCTCTTTCTCGTTCTTTCTCGTTCTTTCTCTCTCTCTCTCTCTCTCTCTCATTCTTTCTCGTTCTTTCTCTCTCTCTCTCTCTCTATCTATCTCTCTCTTTCTCCCTCTCCCTTTCTCTCTCGATCTCTCTCTCTCTCTTTCTCTTTTCTTTCTTTCTTTCTTTTTCTTTCTCTCTTTCTCTCTCTCTCTCCCTCTCCCTCTCCCCCCCCCCTCTCTCTTTCTCTCTCTCTACCTCTCTCTCTCTTTCTCTCTTTCTCTCTCTATCTCTCCCTCTCTTTCTCTCTCTATCTCTCCCTCTCTCTCTCTCACTCTCTCTCTTTCTCTCTCTCTCTCCCTCTCTTTCTTATATACAATCACAAAAGTGTGTTATCACATTATACTAATTTTTCGATTTTGATGCCTCAAACTGGATGTAACATCAAATTACATCCATTCTTTATACTGAGATCGTAAAATGGCAAAGGTTTTTGGGGGAAAATATGTCATCAGGATTATTAGAAGATATAACAAATACTTTGCACGGGAATTACAAAATTTCGGAAACTTTGTCGCTTGAACAATAGAAGATGAGCTGGATATGGAAGACATTTTAGATGGTCAGGATCATGGGTCTATTTGAAATGGATAAAGCTTTCCTGTTCTATTATTGTTTCTTTTTTCTTTTTAGAAAACAAAAAACAAAAAACAAAAAAATTTATTCTGCACGACATAACAAACTTGCGAAACGGAATAAACGCATCCAACTAAATAATTTCGATTCTACGAAGTTATCTTCAATAGTTGATGTCGTCATGCTGACGCGCGACAATGAGGAATCTGAAGATTTAATGGCTTCTTTTACTGGTTTAAAAGCTGGAGAACCCATAGCTGCCTTCTGCTTCTGTTTATTAATTGAAAAATTTCTGAAAATAAATAAATAAATTTAAGAGAAAAAGTTATAACACAATTAAACAGGGAAAGTCATGTAAAACAAACTTAGATCGCTCTTGAGCATAAGTTCGCTTAATGACGCCTAATGTAATCGTGTAGCTGGATGATAAAAAAATTAAAAAAAAAAAAGTCTCCTAATACGCAAAGATATTAATAACTGACCGATCTCTAAATAATATGTTGTAATTAAGAAAATTTAAATCAAAATTTAATCCCGCCGCTTTCAATTAATGCGATACTTATCAATTTCAGAATGAGAATAATATCGCGTAAGTATCGAGTAATAAAATCAAAAAAAATCGATCATGAACGTAAATGATATCAAATTAAATTTTTAAATATTTTACATCGCTTCCTTTAAATAAATAAATGAATTAAATAATAATAATATATAAATTGTTTTTTAGTTTAGATGCTTCAAGTGCGTTTTAGTATGTGCTGGGGATAGACAAAATAATATGAATATTTGACGGTAAAAAAAAGATTTTGCAATGGCAGCCCTTCTATGAAAGTTAGCCTTGTTAAGCTCACGCGGAGTACAACTTTTATTGAAAAACTCTATACTGAAATGAATGTTGAGTTCTACTACCACTTTTGCAGCGATAGTTTTATATTATCTAATCGCTATCCTGGCACCATATTGCATAGTAACCATATTATTTTTTCTATCCCCTATAAATGGATTTATTTTATTAATCGGATTATCGTCTATAAAAGAATTAAAGAATGAAAACTACAAGATCTCGTAATATATTTAATTTACAATCTATTCAAAAGAATAATAAGTAAATGTTATAACACAGAAAGGAGAAGAAGCAGAAGCTAAAAGAAAAAGAAAAGAAAGAAGAAAAAGAAATCCATCCAATCTTATATGAACTTCAGGGCTTTATTTAACATTTCGAATTGGAAAATAATGGATTTCTTTTTCCCCAAACTAATATTTAAAAGAATTCGGTTTGATTATACCATCCCAACACTCTAATCGATTCTTCCTTCTTCAATTTGAAATTGTGGATAAAACTCCTACGATTAAACATGTAACTTAAGAATGCCAAAAACCTTTCCATAGTTCGAAGATTCATGTTCAGAGCATCAAATCCTAAGTATCTTAAGAATATAATATCAATTAAATATTTTATTATATTTTTTTATCTTCATTTATATGTAAACAAATTTAGATCATATGATGAAAAGCACGCGGTAACTTACACTATGCGATCCTCTGTTCTTAGTCTTTTTACCAAGTCTACCAATTCGACTTTATTGAAGCGATTAGACTAACTATTTAGTCTTCTTTTAAAACGATAGAGCCCATAGATAGCCTTAGTTGCTAGTGCTTATCTTACGTTCTTTTTTTTAGCCCAAAAATTCATTTCAGTGCAATAGATAAATTGTAATCATGAATAGTTTTGTTGGAAATGAACCATGGACCATCAACAATTCGATCTAGAATCCTATATCAATACTGTTTGAAATATTTCCTTATAGAAGTTATTGGCGATTCCCCACAATTATATGCCAAAGATCTAAATGGATTGAAGGACACTCTTGTATAAGATGCATTTATTCTTTTCGTTTAAGTTGAAAAATTCTGGATAAATTAGCCAATAGAGTCTTCCGGACTTTAAATCACATTGCCAGCGTTTAGCGTTTATATGATTTTTCCATAATAGCCTTTGGTCAAGATGTAAGTCAAGATATTTTATATTAGTTTGGGGAAAAAGAAATCCATTATTTTTTCGTTAGATGGCTACACTGGTAGATTTCTCGTAAAGTATCGATCATTTATGCTCTTTGGAAAGGTGACATTTCGCAGTAAAAAAAATTCTTTTGTTGTTTTTTGTTTGGTGCATTCAGTTGTGAGTTACAGCGTGTTAAAAATGGAAGTGAACAAAGAAAAAATTCGGTACATTTTACAGTTTTTCTTTGACAAAGGCGAAAATGCAAGCCAGGTGTTCATGGTTCCGATACTGTAACAGCCAATTATGTGCAATTTTGGTTTCGTAGATTCCGTTCAGGA
>KK351013.1:5088273-5122391 GCA_000671755.1 Glossina brevipalpis
TCCGAAGCATGTTAAATAAAGTCCTGAAGTTCATATAAAAATAATGGATTTCTTTTTCCCCAAACTAATACAATTATTAAGACATTATTATCATTCAAAAAAAAAAAACCAAAAAAAAAATTAAGGACAAAAACCTTTATTTACCTTGAATTTCAGTATTTATTTTCAATATTCTCCTTATTCAATGAAAATGAAATTTTTTTCAGATGATTGACGAAGAAATGTTAACAATTTTCTAAAGTAAGAACTAAATTCTTTTTTCTTATACCAGATAATAATCTTAAACAATTTGGCCGATGATAATAACTTTAAGAATTCTGACCGTCTTCGTGACAGTGTGTTAGCTTAAGTGCAAACGCGATGTCATTATTAAATTCTTTACAATTTTTTAAAATATCTGGGTCATATTATGTGTATTGTACGTCGTAAACTTCACGCATCACCTTCTTTTGATTTCAGACACATAATTGATATAGTTGCAATACTCTTAACATTTGAACTAGAATGAAGCCGTAAAAATAACAATTTTGAAATTTCAATTTTCAAAAAATTATATTATATTACTGACATTCGAAAATAATACGACTTCTATTTGAATCACGTGTTATTCAAACGAGTAACTTTTTTGTTTGTTTGTTTGTTTGTTTGTTTGTGTGTTTGATAGCAACTTAAGTGACATCTGGGTCAAGAGTTTTATACTCATAACTTCAGGTTAAATTTAATTATTATTTCATTAAGTTTCCGAAATTTTCCGTGACTTCCAGTTATATATGAAAATATCTCTCAGAGTGATATGCAATTTTCTTTCGATTATTGTTGTTGTTTTCAAGATACGAATTGATTCGATTTAATCCTATTAAAACATCTACGTCCTCTATTCCTAATCCTCTCTACCTCTACGGAGGCGTTAACAATCTTTTCAATGATTATGCTAAATATGTTTTAATTAATTTTTTGTGAACATCTTCCGCGGGATGTTCATCGTTCACGAAAATATATTGAAAAATTCACTACATTACTATAATAATTCGCATACTTCGAAGGATATGATTTATATGATTTAGCAGCACTCTGCTTACATGTTCCTACTACAGTCAAACCATACTTTTAACACTTGCAGCGATAATGATCTTATCTAAATGATGAAAGATAGAATTGTACATGACAGGCGGTTCATTATCAATCACATTATCACTGGCTCTGATCCGTGTATGTGTGGCTTTTACGACGCTTACAAGCAGCTGATAAAACGACCGTCATATCCCAATTGTCAGTTTTGGTTGGAAAAAGTAGTGATCTTGATAACAAAGACAAAAAGAGTGGCGTGACGGACCAGAAAAGTACGAAGACAATGAATTGCAAGACTTATTGGATGAAAACCCAACACAAACTCTCAAAGAACTTTCGAACACCTTAGCTGTTCAGTTAATAAATCAACTTTTTCTAGGCGTTTAGATGCGATGGGAAAGATTCTAGAGGAGAGGAAATTGCTATCACAAAGAATTGACTGAAAATGTCATTTCGAAACGTTTTAATATCGCAGTTTCTTTGCTTGGCAGGCAAAGAAGGACAAGTTTTCTGTAGCGTACTCTGACTGGCGATGAAAAATGGATCTACTGCGACAATCCCAAAGGCAAAATATTATGGGTTAGTCTAGGGGAGTCGTGCACATCGATACCGAAGCTGAATATTCATCACCATAAGGTTTCGCCCGTACATATGGTGAGTTCAGCAAGATGCTGTGTATTAGGAGCTACTAAAATCGTTTGAAACTGTTACTGCGGAGGTCTACCGACACAAATTGAGGGAAGTGTTGTTGGAAAAAAGACAAGCAATAGCGGCTGACCAGAGGCAAAGTCATCTAATTGTAAGGCAACGCTCAGCCACATATTCCAAGGGTTATCAAGGATACTCTCTAACAGCTCGAATGAAAAGCTTTTCAGCACGCAGCGTACTCACCAGACATAGCGCCTTTTGATTACAACTTATTCGGATCGATGCAGCATGGCTTGGCTGGCACGGGGTTTCACAAACTTGAAGATGTACGAAAACGGGTCGATTCATGGATAGCGTCAAAGAATCAGAAGTTCTTTTAACGTGATATCGCACTTGTTGTCAGAAAGATGAGAAAATTTATGTAGAAAATAATGGAAAATATTTTGATTAATATATATTGTACTAATTTTTCACAATAAATGACTTTTTGAAGTAAAAAAATGATCCAAATATGTGCAAGTACCTATTAATTATAGATTCTAGATCATTATCCGGCATAGAAAGCATTTCTTTTGACACTTCAACACAACAAATTCAAAACTTTTGAAAACAAGACTAGAAGACACGTGAAACAAGTCCATATCATTCCCTCAAAATTGTTTGTATTGATCCGATACCAACAAGATCTCTTCGAGCCTATCAACGGTTGACAAGGACAATCTCTATGATTTTGTTGAGGTTGACGATTGATGTTGAAGGTTGATGTTGAAGGTTGATGTTGAAGGTAGATGTTTAAGGTTTGATTTTGTTGATGTTTAATGTTGATGATGGTTCGCCCTCGACTATCTCAAGAGGCTCATTAAGTGATTTCTACCATTTGAAAACTTGTGATTTTGATAAATTCTCATAACCGTAACACTTATTTAATTAATGCATCAGAGAGAACAAGAATTTTTATTTTTTTAACACAATTTGATGATGTTCAACAGATTTTCCATTTTAAAAATCGCTAACAAAAACAATATTGTTTAAAAAACAACAAAAAACGCTGCTGCTACTATTATTAACCCAGCATGGTGGGTCTCTCGAAATTTATATCAGTTATTCACAACAATCATATCAACCTACGGAAGCAATATCTACATCATAGCGTGAAGATTTCAAAAAAATACAGTCACCTTACATCTTCTCCACAGTAGTAACAAGACACTATAAATAGAATTTAATGTACGAATTGCATCACAAATATATGGACTTTATTAAAAAAAAAAAAAAAGTTCCACAAGCTTTTCAAGCAGTTTCATGTTCTTGGAAAATCCGTAAGCTTTTCACAAACAATTTCACGTTTTAATTTAAATTCATACTTTTCTCTAAAGAGATTTTAAAAATTTACGCAATTAAAATGAAAATATAATGTTTCCAAAAATGAGGACTAACCACTGTGTATATATTAGATTGGGGAAAAAGTAACCCATCCAATCTTATAAGAACTTCAGGACTTTATTTAACATTTCGATTTGGAAAATAATGGATTACCTTTTCCCCAAGCTAATATATATGACGTTGTAAACGAAACCCACAAAATAAATATATTTCTACATATGGACGGACACGTAAGTAGTAAATATTTTATTTGGACAAAAAAAATTGCAAATGTTTTGTTAGAAATTGTTTTATTAGTTTTATGATATTTTCGCGGGAAACTTGTCTGTGTGTTCTGAATTTCAATGTCAATTAGATTCATAGACAAGTTTTTCTTTCTTTCGTTTTTTTTGTTGTTGTTTTTTTTTGTTGTTTTTTTGCACAATTGATATTAAATTGCTTATGAACGTTATTCCAGTCGCAAACTACAAATCATAAAACAATGACAATGACTGATTACGCAATATAATGCTAATCATTCAACACATTTCTTTCTTTTCTACTTTTTTTTTTTTTTTTTTTTTTTTTTTTCTGAAAAAAAAGTAACATTCACGTTAGAAATAAATAAAATAATGAATTAATGAAATGATATTAATTTATATATGAACATGAACACATATTCGAGAATATATGTATTGTGTATATACAGGCTCTCTTACTTAGCACATTCATTATTACGTTTAATTTACACAATGTTTTCAAAAAACTTGATCAAAGAACGTGTAGATGACAATGCAATAAATGCTTATAAACAAAAAAAAATTATTTGTTTAATTAAGAAAACATGTCCTTTTCTTCTTCTATTTTTTTTTTTTTTTTTTTTTTTTTTTTTTTTTTTTTTTTTGAAGTCATTACGCAAACGATAAAGCAGACAAAATATAAAAAGACGTGTGTGTGTATGTATGTATGTGTGTGTGCGCGTACGTTCAAGTATTCAGTTTCAAGGTTATCCCGAAAAATTGAACAAAACTTATCAAAGGATGTCTTGTGTGTGTGTGTGTAAAGAGTAAAGAGTAACTTACCTGCTAACAAGTGCGTAGAGTACGAATTGAATTTTTTTTTTCCTTTTTTGTATAGTTGTAGCAAAAATTTTTTCAAAATTATAACATAGTTGACTGGGAATTTTTAAACAATTCTTTTTATTTTTGTTTGAAAAACTTTTCTTAACTCAAAATTTTGTTGGCAGAGATACACAGTTTGTTAAATATTTATTTATTTCTTCGAAACAAAAAAAAAAGCAAATTTCGTGCAAAAACCAATCGACGAGCGCTTAACCGCACTAGAACACGTCAGCTGATTGAATGAACTTTAAGTTTTTCAAATCTTCATAAAAATTATTGCGAAGCACACACACAGAAGCTGCAACAAAAAGAACAACAGCAAAGAGCGCAATTGTTAAAAAGAGGGAAAAAAAAAAAATCAACGAAAGTACGCAAAAACAGTGTAAACTAATAAGTGTCTTCAATTTGACTCGGTTGGCACACGTGAGAAAGCAAATGGTAAGTAGACACACTTATGGGAACTTTCAGGAAATTGATGAAAACTAAAAACGGGAGAGGAGGAGGAGGAGGAGGGGGGCTTGTGCATCTGCTCGAGTTTCGAGATAGCAGTTTTCGTGACTTAAAATTGTCGCAGAGCAACCTTTAACCTTAGTTCTCCTCCGTATTTCAATAACTGGTCCGTCCGTCCAAGAAAAGCTTTCAATTTCATGAGAGAGGCAAGACTCTTCCTGATTGAGTTTTTGAATGAATAGTTAGTTACTTCTTCAATTGTATATTTATATATATATATATGTTAAACAGATATTCTAATAAGCACATTTATACATGTGTTCATGTGCATATGACAAAAGTAGGTCACAAGGTCTCCTTGAATGACCAAATTATGTATATGCGTATGCGTCTGCATTACATAATCTTAACCTTGGCTGAATCGTCGTCAACAAAGCATAGTAAAGCTACGCATAAAAAATGGAAAAAAAATTGATAATTCTCTTTTTCTAACCTAACTTTCGATTTTTTTTTTTTTTTTTTTTTTTCAACAGATAATCTCTAAAAATGCCCGGTGATGCTCAGAATGGTAAAAAAATATTCATGCAAAAATGTTCTGTTTGTCATACAGCCGAGCCGGGAGGTAAACACAAAGTTGGTCCAAATTTAGGTGGTCTTATTGGACGTAAAAGTGGTACTGCTCCCGGTTATAATTATTCTGAAGCGAATAAAAACAAAGGCGTCGTCTGGACAGAAGATACACTTTTTGAATATTTGGAAAATCCTAAAAAATATATACCTGGTACTAAAATGGTTTTTGTTGGACTGAAAAAAGAAACTGAACGCCAGGATGTAATAGCTTATCTGGCAGGATCAAAATAAAATTTTCCAAATTCATAAAAAAAAAAAAGAAAAAGAAAGATATGCAAGGTTTTTATTGAATGAAAATGGATTCGCTGGGACATGTTTTCTAATGCCACTGGAGAGGGCTTTTAAATTTATCTCAAATTTAATTCTCAATTTTTCTCATTGTTTCTATAATATTTTCTCAACTCTTTCATATCGAAAATTACAGTGATGTCAATTCATCGAAATAAATTTTTTACAAACACGGCTAAGATGCTTAATAGTTTCGTTATAGTATGCGCTTTTTCCTATTCTTTTTTTTTTTTTTTTAAATGCGGTTGGTATTAAAGAAGAATAAATCGTTTCAAAATTTAAAAAGGAAAACACAATATATTTGCTAATAATTATAAATAATTATTATAGAAAGCAACAAGGAATTGATATTTGAACTTTACATTGTAAGTTAGCGACCTGCCAATATGCAATCAAGATGCATATGAAATGTAAATATAAAAATAAATTTTTGAATTAATTATTGAATTATTGAATTAATTTTGAATTAATTATTGAGCCAAAACAATGCATGATGACAGCTGACAGTGCAGTATTAGTAAAAGAGGAGAACATTACACGAGAGAGTAACGCGTTTTCATTGTTTAACAATATTTCAAAACTAATGGGAGTTTGGTGGCAATTTTTTATAAAATATGAACGAAATATTGCTTTGACTTGGTCAAATGCAAATCTTCGCCTCATTTGAGATTTAGAGAACCCAAAAAAACAAATTCATCCACAACTTGTCACTGTTTGGCTCGGATTATGGAATTGTTTGCATTATCGGATTATAATTTTTCGAAAGTGAAGCTGGTCAAGCAAAATGGAAAATTTTAATAAAAGATTGGTGTATATGTCTGCAAAGTCGATGTGCTATTCCGCGCATAATCCTATCCTATGTACATTATGATTCAATAGAAAATTTACAATGCAAAAAAAGTAACTCCGGTTTATATTCAAATCAAATATTGCGTAATTTTTAGGACAATCTATATAAATATACAAATTAGAATGCATTGTCTTTCATTTTAAGTACTTGTCATTGTTCTACCAAATTCTATGGATAATTTATGAGCAAAAGTAGACCGGCTTTGATATATTCGTGGTTGGGAAGTGGCTCAAATTAATTTAAGAATTAACATATCTGTTGGCCTACTTTCTGCTGAGAAAATATAATAAGTAGACACAATTGGCGTTTATCTGTCCTAGCTTCTTAAGTTTGTTTTCTACGAACATAAAAGAGTTACAATTTAATAAAAAAAATAAAATCTTAATTTTCAGAACATATATCACATTTCCTAATTACGCTTATATTTATTAAGATTTTAATAAGACTTATGCTTTATAACGCTTCTTCGTGTCCTCTCTATGTATATAATTATTTGGAACATATACACTGGCTTAAAACGATTTCATTACCTATTTTACTGAAATTGTTTTTCTCTTGACACCACTTAACATTAATTTTCTTCTTTGTCTTTCATAAGCGCATAAAATATACTAAATTTTTTAGTTTTTCCTTTTAGCAGCCCTTAAAGTATGCTACATTTTTAGCGTGTTCTTTATATTTGAGTTTTTTATATTTAACTTTCCGTTGTCTTCTGCAAATGAGAGTCGTGTTGTGCAAAAAAAGCATTATATTAGTTTGAGGAAAAAGAAATCCATTATTTTCCAATTCGAAATGTTAAATAATAAGTCCTGAAGTTCATATAAGATGGGATGGATTTCTTTTTCCCCAAACTAATATTATATATGTAAGAGGGAAAATTTCGCTAGCAACATTGCCGCCATAAAAGGATTAGACACAAAAATGTTATATATATCAGATGGAGTATATCGCTAGCAACACTCCTGCAACAAGAAGATTAATGCATTGACGGAATGGTTTTTGTATACTAATAAAGAGACCGAAATAACGAAAAAAACCCAACCAACATACATATATTAGATTGGGGAAAAGGTAATCCATCCAATCTTAAAAGAACTTCAGGACTTTATTTAACATTTCGAATTGGAAAATAATGGATTACCTTTTCCCCAACCTAATATAAACTACGCACTATGTACGTGTAAGTGCGATGAAAGAATGTTTTCAAATAGATATGCGCGCGATTGTATTAGCATTTGTGTACGCGCTTGTGCGAGGCTGGGCATCGTATATACCATAAGCAATAGATTTTTTATTTGTGACGTCAGCAAATAAGAATGTTTACCAAACATTTACATTACACTCTTACTAGTTTTTGTCTCAGGGTGAGTTAGCTAGTTAATTACTCAGGGTATCTCAAAATGAACGGAAAATGACTTTTCCTGGTTTGTAACAGACGACGTCTGTAGAGCTAATTTTTTAGATCGCTTAGTTAAAGTAGCGCAATTTAAGGTTAAATTTTTATCAGATAATGTCATCTTTAATTAAAAAGAATTTGAAATCAATTAATGCAAGTTGTCAGAAATCAATATAAAAGCAATTACTAATAAATAAATACATATTTATTAATAAAGTTTATTTTTTTTATTAATTAATGTCCATCACATCGCCGCCATATTCGATTTTGAGGTTTTCGAAATTTTTCATATTTAATATGGTTTATCTATGGCAACGTTTTTTAAGTTCAAGCTCAAGTGAGACTCAAGAGAAATTAATATTCATTCGAAACAAAATCAAATCAAAACGACATTGTTATAGAAGCTCATCGACTTGGTCCAAAAAATTCCGTATCTTCATATGAAAAACATGGCAATAAAATATGTTTTTTTACTGTTTTTTTGTTGTTATGCTTTATTTTTGATAATTGATGCTGCAGTATTTTTGGCAATTGAAAGCTCAATTGTCTTAATTTTAAAACAGCACATCAGAAATTTAATCAATCAATTTAATAATACAAGCGAACAGCATCGGTATGTCCCCATTGCGTAATGCCTCTAAAGATCTTAATTGGAATTTTGGACAAGCAATCCTTTTTACAACCACTGTAGTTACCGCAATTGGTTATGGTTGCGTTAGACCATTAAGTGATGGCGGAAAAATATTTTGCATTATATTTGCTTCAATTGGTAACCCCTCTAACATTAGTACTGATGAGTGCTACCGTCGAAGAAGTTTTTACCTCCGGCAAATAGATTACTTTGCGCACTCAACAATATCTTGGGTCCAAAATTACATCCAGTATATGTAATAATGATATTTTTAACCATTGTGGGATCATTTGTTCTCATTGTATTCTTCATTATATCAGCCGTAATATATGCTTATTTGAACCATCATGGACTGGTTTGGATGCTTTTTATTTCTGTTTCATATTGCTAACCACAATTGGCTTGATTGATCATGTACCAGAGGAAGCAACCAGAGATGAACGTAATCTATTATTATATAAACTCATGCTAAGTATATATTTAATATTAAGTCCGATTGCAATGATGCTCCTATTGACGATATTTTAGGATATAAATTGAAATTATCTGCTTACCGAAGGAGAATATAGCGAACCATCCACTCGACATTTGACTGGTTGTATCTACCACTGAGTTTATTGATGATCAACGTCCTTATCGTTCTTCTTCGTCTTGACGCCCAAGAGTGCGTATAGCATGAATCACTATTAGTTTAGAGGCATTAGATGAGCACGTTCTCTTGCGAGATTGGTCCCAAATATTTTAAATAATTCGTATGTTGGAGATAAAAAATAAAAACCGTGCGTATAAAAGTAAAAGCAAAAAAAAAATGTTAATTGACAGTTAGTAGACAGGAAAAACAAATGTAAAAAGATGAAAAAAATTAACATAGAAAATGCATTGTTGTATTTTTTTTGGTTTATTTAATTTAACATTACGCAATTTTGCAATTTTTCTCCAATTATATGCGTACTCATGGTGGTAAATAAGAATACTTTTTGTTTTATTTGTGTGTTCAGCTTAAATGTTAAAGCCTTCTAAGCAAGAATAGCTTTCAACAAGAATAGCGCAGCGGTTTTCTCTTCATTCCTATACAAAAATATGAGGCAATTTGTAGATTGTTTCAAAAGGTGACGGAATTCTTTTAACCTGCAATTCATATTTGATCGGAAAGATGGGAAATTGTGACGGGTAACGTTGGGCAATGCTTTAAGTAAAATTAATTTTATAATATTTTTGTTTTTCATTTTTGTTAAAAATTAGTTTTACTGGAAGGTTAAAACTTAGAACAGACACAGCAAACTTAATTATAGACACAACAAACTTACATATACATGTATTGCAACCGTTTCCATTCATTTTTTTGTTTTCTCTTAGCATTTCTAAACACAAAAAGCATTCATCTAGTTTCCATTCTTTTTGTTGCGGAAATGTTGCTAAAGAAATGTTTCATCTTATATCTATAATTTTTTTTTCCTAATTATGTTGTTGCGGAAATGTTGCTAGCGAAATATTCAACTCGTATTATACTGTTATTGTTTTGTATTTTCTGATAAGGTTTTGCAAAAAACCAAAAGAAATAGAAGAAAAACAAGTGATGTAATGTATATACGTTATTTATTAATGCATATGTGTATACATTAGATTACAAAGCATAGCGGAAATCAAAAATCGATGTTTCATCGTATTTCAAACAATATTTCTATGCAATTTGAGAGTCTAATGTAAATAATTCTGTTGGCTAAAAATCATGTCTTTACTATTCTTTGCTATCAAATATCGTACACAAGCTAGTGTTGAGTATAAAAAAATATAATTTCGCTCTCGTTGATGTATGGTTTTCTAATAACTTCGAGAGAGTTCACAACTTCTAACAAGGTCAGCACAGAAGCAAGGTAATATCAAACCAAACAAAGTCACGAGCTAGGAGAAAAGTAAACAAAACATGTATTCCACACATTCGATCTCTTTTGTTTCTTTAGCGCAATCCGTAGCTTGCAAATGCATGTAACAAGAAGCTTGATATTATAGTTGGGTGATGTCAACTTACATATGCAATCAGGCCTAACTTTCTCGTGCATAACTAAAAATAAGAAGAAGCATATACAAACAAAAATTTGTTTACAAATTTCTGTACGCTTTTAACATCCCTGTCTTAATTTCTGTTTCAACTTGGTAAAAACCACTTATTAACAAAACATATTTGAACGCTTTTCATATTGCGTTAAGTTCACAACATTGATGCTTACGAATGCGTGCGCAGTTTTCTCATTGTATGCCTTTGTTTCTCTCTTTTAATGTAAACTTTTTTAAGCTTTTATAATATTAGTAAGTTGCTTAAGGTTGTTTAGTCCATTAGTATCATTTGTGTTCAATGTAAGTAAAGTGGGGTGGATAATAAAAAATTAACTTATTACAAACAGTTTTTTTAAGAAATAATGAAATAAATAAAATCAATACTGAAATATGTTTCGTAAATAATTTGTTTTTTTTTGAGAGGAATATGTTAATAAATGAGTACGGAAAAACAAACGCTGAGAAGGGAAAATTTAAATCATCCAAAACGAATTATATAATAATAATGAATAGTTATTTGAGGTTTTCCATTTCTATTCGTGTTTATGTGTATGTAAATAAATGGTGATTTTCTTTTTCGATTACGTAAAAGAAACAGTTATTAAATGTTAATTAGAATGAAAAAGAAATTAATTAGAAAGTGTTTTGTTGGGTACATAAGTATCCCATTACGTACGTCCCGTAATAGTGATGATGCAATAGGGCATTTTCTTCGGCAATAATGTGTACGTTTTACGCTCTTGATATTACACTACAGTTAATTACATTGTCTCTTTAATTGCTTCACTATTAGTATCAAGTTCAAGAACCACGTGCTAGTTAAACGACTTTTTGATTGAACTAAGTTCAGTGCTAAATGTCTGAAATAGTGTTTTAATAAATGTCATAACCCCACACCAGAAGTGGACTTATATAAGAACATTAAGCTTTCCATTCAATGCTTGTTTACTAAAACCATATTTTCTATCCAATTTCTCCTTTTTTTTTTTGCATATTGGCTAATATCCAATGCTGCTGCTGCTGTTGATCACGCAAAAGAAAAAATCTGTTTTTTCTTTTTTAGAGATGAGATGCATTTCAAATAAAACACTTTTACTTGTATTAATGCAAGGTTAATTCTTGCTCTCATAATTTTTTTAGTATATCTGTAGGTGTTTTTCCTAATTAACAGAGAGAGAGAGAGAGAGAGAAAGTAAAGCAAAGCAAACGTTCTTTAAGTGCATCGACATTTACGTTAATATTATTTAACATATGAATAGAGGAATTGTTACTCTTTTTTCACTCACACATATGTGATACAATTTCAAGTTCGAGATATGTATGTGTATGACTAACTATGAAATAACTTTTAGAATAGACTTACAATGTTCTTATCCGCGTTAACCTCCAATTTTTTTAAAGAAAATTCATTCACACTCTAAAGAGTTATCTAATAAATTTATTACGTAGCTCCTAATTGAAATAGTGGATTAGTTTCAACTGTGATCTATGTATATAAGGCAATTTTAAAATTACTTAATTACCTTATTAAGGCTTTTTTTTTTTAAATTATTTACTTATGTAAAATAGTATCATTTTTATTTCCAGATATCTTAGACGAGTGCTATATAAATAAAAAATGGGTGTACCAGCAGGTGATGTTGAAAAAGGCAAAAAGCTCTTTGTCCAACGTTGCGCTCAATGCCATACAGTAGAAGCTGGCGGCAAACATAAGGTTGGACCAAATTTACATGGTCTCTTTGGGCGCAAAACCGGTCAAGCAGCCGGTTACGCTTATACAGATGCCAATAAAGCTAAAGGCATTACTTGGGGTGAAGACACGCTCTTTGAATACTTAGAAAATCCGAAAAAATATATCCCCGGCACAAAAATGGTATTCGCTGGCTTAAAGAAACCAAACGAACGTGGCGATCTTATTGCCTATTTGAAATCAGCCACTAAGTAAAAGTCTGTGTCACAACAACAACAAAAATAAATAGCAAAAATAATTAAAATATTTAGAAGGAAACCTCACTACAAATACCTATTACCACCACCAAAAACAAAATAATAATAATAATATTAATAATCATCATTGCTCTTACTTTTAAGTTCTTTATAAAATATGTAACAAGTTAAGTCACAAAAATTGTTGAGCCCTTATAACGATTGTGACTACAAGGAGGCTTTTTTTTAAACAAAAATGCTAAAGACTCCTTTTCTCTTATTCTGCGTGAATGATAATTGTAATAATTTAAAAAAAAAAGAAGATTTTTTCTTCTTCTAGGACAATTTATATAATTATGTGTAAAGTTAAACAACAATAACTTAATAATAAACGAGAAGAATATTTTAATTTCAAGTCGCATATAAAATAAAATGAGAGAAAGTAATAAAACTATTATGATATTTCATGACTTATTATTACTATTAAGAAATCGAATAATAATAAGTAAACTATTTAAATTCATTACAAGAGGAATTTGCCGAAGGTTTGTCAACAACACCATAAAGTAGATACTCACCTGATAAGTCTAATCATCGTAGCCAACCTTTGGACATTCATCTACCGTTTCTTTAAAATCACAATTTTGACCTGAGATTTAATCTCAAATTTGTTCCTTTCTCATTATTTTAAATTTAAAAATCAAAAAAATTGTTTTACGAACTCGCGTTTCCATAGTTATCAGAAAAATCCACATGTATATAATGTCAAAAAAGTAAATATGCTACTTAGAGTTTGTACACACAATAATAAAATGCATTAAAATATATGCGTCATATAAACTTTACATCTTGCAAGCAAACATTTTATACGATCTACTGGAAGGTACTAAAAGGATTAATTAAGGATTTCGATTCATGATAAATATAAGATTTAACTATGACTATATAACTTAAGAAAGGTAAGACATAAAAGGAATTTTAACAGTCTAAACAATCTATATGTATATAAGCAAGATTTGAATTTGCCGCCAATTAAACGGTAGTGTTGCCAAAAGAAAAAACCGGTGAGTCTCTTCTCTAACTAAATTTGTTTATGTGAAGCTTTAATATCACTTTTAAATGGCACTCACCTAAAAAATGAGCGTCAAAACATTACATTATGAGAGCCCAGTTTGTGACAGCTGACAGTTTTTAGGGTTGATAAAAAAGGGAAAACACTACATACGAGAGAGTAACGCGTTTTTTAAACAATATTTCAAAAATTATGAATGTTACACAGCACCATAGTTTAACGATTTCTTAGAAAATATGATCGGAATGTTAATTTAAAAAAATCATGTGGTTTAACACCAATAGATAGATAGACCTTTTTGTGGAAGGATTTTGAAGTTAAAGGTCTATATCAGCAAGTCCTCATTCATCCATGTATTAAAGTAAGAGATACAATGAGATTTAGCCACATTTACGCAAAGTGATCAAGGAAAATTTCGATAGAAGATTGCGCATCTGCTAGCAAAGCCGTGAAGGTTATTTGTGGTACATCATGTACATCATAAATCAATAAAAGACTTACAATTAAAAAAAAAAAAACTGTGCTTTCTATTTAATTCAAATTTTGGTTAAATTTTTGGATATCGTGTACAAATGGCAAAATAATCGGCAAAAAGAAAACAAATATAAATTAAAGTATTTGTCGTTCCGTTTTTATAGTCTTCTTGGTAAATCAATAAAGCTTTTCTAAATAAAATTATTCATATGCAAAGACGTTATTTTTTGAATAAAAAAAAAAAAAAAAAAAAAGTAATTTATATTTTGATTTAACCTCGCGCTAGAAATCGATTTGAATTTAAAATACATAAAGCGTGACCTTCTCTTTTTTCTAAGAGAAATCAAAGCAGGGCTTAGAGTTCAGAAAAACCGAATTCAAAAACCGTTTCGTCAGATAAAGGGAAAAAAAAAAATTTGGATTTTCGCGTAAGCATAGTTATGAAGTGAATTTGAACTGAATAGTCTCTTATTTGGTTAAAAAAAAAACCTTTTTTGTTACTAATATTATTATTATTATTATAATATATTTAAACACAAGAAATAAATTCAAAGGCCAATACCAAATGGAGAATCATGTCTTATTATTATTATAACATATTTAGACCAGAAAACCAAAATTCATGACCTAGTATGGTATGCACACTACGATATTGTTTTCTTGTTCTGCTCGCGAAGCCATGCTTTCAAAAATAATGCTTAATACCGCCTTTCTTGCAATCCAGCATGGGAACTATAGCATGATATTGCTTCACTTGTTCCACGTTCGTTTGACAGTTTCTTTTTGTTCACTACTAATACTATACAAAAACTTGTCAAATAATTATTAATAAAATAAAATTGTTTTGCTTCCCCTTTATACTTACAATATACACACAATATAACAATATAAATTGCTAAAGCATTTAATTTTTATTAGGTTTCAGATATACTAAAAACAAACATTGAAACCAACATGAGCTCTGACAACAAATTTTTATTATCAAATACACATTTTAACTTAAGAATAAAAGTGACTAATTAATGCAATCCTTGTAGTTGAATCGATTGCAAATTTACGTTTTCTTACTCAAAAATATCTGAATTAAATATATCAACAAGACTGACTGCTTTTCTTATAAATGGTTTTCAAAAGTCAAAAAAGTTTGGATTCCTTCATTGACTCGTCTGTCTACATTTATAATATTAATATTATTTACATTATTAAATTAATTATTTACAGACAAAACTGTAAAGGAAATTTTCACGAAAATAAACGAATGCGCCAACGTTCAGCTAACGTGCTCTAAGTTTTATGTTGTGAACTAAATTTGGGATCATCCTAAAGCTGATTCCAATTGTAGGTGCTATAGGCAACTGTAAGATATATATAAATATTCTAATATACCGGATAAAAATGTGGTTACGATCATTACAGCAGATAGAAGAAGATGCCAAAGCATTATTTTCCAAAGACAAAGTTCTCTGAAGGTGAGCTTTAAAAATAACAGCACATTAAGCAAATTTGGCTTAGAATATTTATTTATTTTGAATTAAGCAAGATTAACAGTGATACATATACATATATGCTGAGCATGTATAACTATCGTAATAATACCGGATAATGTTATTCTAAAATTAGGCTTTGCCAGTTATGGGCGCGGAAGTTTGCTTTTGATTCTCATTCTCTTTTTCTAGTTGTTTACCCAGATACTCCCTACAAAAAAAAAAATGTTAGAAAATAGAAAAAAAAAAAAAATTTTTTTTTTCGAATTGACATTAAAAAGCTTGAATGAAATCTTGATTGAGCGGGATGAGGAAGAATACATGATAATTCTGATAAAACAGATAAATGAATATTTCATGAGTAAATGAGTAACTCTTTGGATCTTTGTGCTTCTCTCGAATACTTACCAGTTATGAACCATCAATTTTTGTACAGCTAATAAAGCTTCATAACGCACATTAGGATCTTCGTGTCCTAAGAGTTGCATAACAATTTGTTTACCACCCAATTGTTCTAGAACACTAATTAATATTATGCGCTAAGTTTATTATAATTTTCAAATTAAATTGATATAGAAACTTACTGTTTGCCTCTAGGATAGTGACGTACGTATTCACCGATATCAAAGCATGCTACTGATAAAATAACAGGATCTTTAGAGGTTTCTAATAAATGCACCAAAATACGTAACAATTCGTAGTTTTTCTCATTTAAACGCTGAGCATTTTCACGCCAAAATTTTGCAGATTTATGCACTGGTGACCATTCTAAGCGTGCGCTACGCAATTCAGTAGCATATTCATCGAAAGAGCTGAGATCTTGTACAGAATTTTGTAATCTTTGCGTAAGATATTCAACATCGGCAGCAATATCTTCATCATCGAAACGACGTTGTTCCAAAATCGATAATTGTTTAAGAACCTTACATTGCACCATAGCAATACAATGCTCTTTAGCTACTTGAGGATCGGTAGGTTTCTCGATCAAATTACGAAAAACGGCCAAAATAATGCGAGTAACCTGTGTTAATTAATTGTAATTAAAGAAACCATCACCATTGACATAATAAAATTTATGTACCTTCTCCTTGGCACAATCGTTAAGAATATCAGCTAATATTGGTATGACGCTAAACTTGTTCATTTTCGTAGCCAACAAAGGATTAAAGGTTAAAACCCACAAACAGAAAACCAATTGATATTGCACCTTTAAACAAGACCAACATATTAGAATATAGAGAAAAGGCAGGCAGTTGCATGAACTTACCTGAAAATTAACACGTGACGATAAGATTCTGACTAATGTACTTATGCCATCAACGCTAACGAAAGCGAAACGATAATCGTCAACACGTAACATCATTTGTAAGCAACGCGCCACAGATTGAATATACTCGTTGGCCTAAATGTACAACAATATTTTTAAAAAAAATCTTTTTCATATAAAGCGCGGACAATAATGTGTTAATAAATGTGTTAACAGCATTATGTGACTTTTTCCTGCTGAATTCCAAATTTATGCTTCGTTTTTTTTTTTTTTTTTTGCACATTTATTACCCAAACAATAGAAGACATAAATAATTAAAAACCGACACCGATAGAGTGAATAAGAATTACATGTATGTTCTAAACAATATCTTCTCGACAATGAACAGGTAGAACAGTTAGTAGAGGCTCGTTAATCAAAGTAAGGATTAAAAGGATAAAATATTTGAATTGTCATAGAAATTTTCTCTCGTTTATCTACAATAAGATTTTAAACATTGAATACAAATAGTTTGGGTAAAATTTTGTACTGCCCCCTACATGATAATAATAACGTCTGGAATTAAATTTCTTTTTTTATTTTATTATAACAACTACCGGTATTATGATTTTGTTTTCGGCATTAGAAATTTGCTGTTCCGCATTGAATTCACGATAAGTTTCGTTTTGATGATTGTTTTGATCATGATGCGATCCATGGAGATTGTAACCATGGCCATGACCATGACCATGATGATGGCTGTGTGTATGCACCACAACAGTTTGTACACGTTTTGCCAAATCTGCCATATCCTTTAAATATGCCTTGCACTGCACACGCACATACACATATATAGGTCAGTTTATTTTTTGGATACATGGACATGTTCCATTTGTTGACATATATGGCATTTTGTGCCGAGAAAAAAGGAGTAAGAAACATTTATTACAAAATTTTAATTCTTATTATTATGTACTAAACGCTAATACACAAACGGAATCCATTTAAGTGATAATCAATCACGTTAATAACAAAAAACAATCGCCGTGGTTGCAATGATAAAACGCTTGCATCACAGGTTAGATTCAAAAGACACAATTCGATGCAGTTTAACAATAAATTATTTGTTAGTTTTGAACACACACGGTGCGCTGTTAATTACTCTGCCATAAAGAAAAACATTCATTCTCTTTTTATATGTTTACAATACAAAGAATTATAATTGTTAGTGATATTCATTAGCAGATTACAATACAACAATGATGATCTAACGATTGTTCCCTATGCCGATATTATTTTTATACTTTTCGATATATTATTTTACACTTCTAAATAAATAATTCATTAGCATTAAATCAATACAAGCGTACATGTACTATCTATTACAAGTGGCGTTCATATTGAAGCCCTTTCTATATCCTACACCTCTTCTGTCACAGAATATTGTAAGTTAGTGCAGATGTATATAACACCCAGAATAGCTTAAGACTTTTATTGTACCGATCGTTTCATAATCATTTTCAGAATCGACTTAAGCCTCTCCGCCCTTCTATCCTGAGCCCATACGTTATTGTATTCAACTCACAGGTCACAATCTTTGAAATATTGTAAGAAAATTTAATACACTAAAGTTTTTTGGTCCAAGGACGAAGCCTATTAAAAATGGATTTGATCGGTTTACTTTTACGACCACTCTCCATATAAGGTCTCTTTTCGAAAAAGAGCCTTGGTATGGGAAAACTGGTCATTTCTAAGATTTTCCAACAAAAATCGGTAGAAGGCAGTATTTTGATATACAAAATAAGTGTGCAAAATTTGAATCGGATAGAACCATTTTTCAAACCACCTGCCATATAACATTTCTTACGAAAACTAGGTCTTTATATGGTAAAAAAAAGCTCTAATTTTTAATTCGTTATGATGAAAATTAGTCTTTAATAGTAATTAGATATAAAAATTAATTGTAATAAATTTAAATTACGAAGATCTATTTTTTGGACCCTATCCGATATAAGGGTTTTCATGAAGAGTAAGTCTTTGTATGTTAAATAGGTCTAAACTTTTATATTTCATGATGAAAATTTGTTCGTAATAGAAATTTGACATAAAAATTAACTGCATCCAAGTAGTAGAACCAAGTAGATCTATTTTTTGGAAATCAGATTATAAATGTCTTTACTTGTTTCCTTCTACTTTATTTAGCACTTCTGTTCTCATATACTACATATTTTGATGTTTAATGAGAAATTTTGTTATAACATACGTTTGTTATGAAAACATTCGCTTCTTGCCAATATCGACTTATGAAACCAAACACCAAATGTGTTACTAAGAACGAAATTATGTTATGTGGTTAAGCTAACAATTATGATGAATGCGATTTTAGTATAATTTTGAACTTCTTGTAAAAAGATTATGTTAACCTGTGACTTGAATAGTTAAGTCTTCCACTTTTTTTTTTATTTAAAAAGAAAGACAGTTGTATATAAGACTCGTACAATAATAATTTATCGCATGCCGCTTTTCAATTTCGATTTACAAAAAAAAAAGAGTCACGAACTCCTTGCTTGGTTCTATTAAGTTCGGACGATTTGACCGTATTAATGGAGTTCACTTAACGAGTATTAACATAAAAGACTATCGAAATTTTCTCCTATTTTTCGCTAATTTCGCGTGCATTTGCTTCACTCATTGTTATAAGCTATAAATGGCGGCATGAAATAAATTATCGCTCGAGAAATATGGATATATAAATGTATATATATATATTTCTAAATTCTAAATTGGCCACAAATTTTTTTTCTTTTTTTTGATTTTGTAACCATCATCAAGAATGTGTCAGTTATTACTTAATTTTAAAAGTTTCTAAGATAACGTTAATTTTTTTTACAATCGCTATTATTTTATATCGTAAAGTTCGGTTTATGCCGAATGTGATAGTTCTCAGTATACTTACATGAATAGTCAGTTGATCCTTTAAGAATTGTAAATAAAAATTTAAATCGGATTTTGGAATACTTTCAGTTCCCCAACACGCTAATTTGGCTATAATACGTGATGACATATGAACAATGAAACCATCTTGACGATTGAGTAGATTTAGAAATGGTCCCCATATATGTTCCTTACGTTTGTTAGCATACTCATGAAAATATGTTACGTGCACGCGATCTTCTTGCAATAAATCATCGATCATAACAAGTATGTATTGAATAGTAGAGTCTTTCGAAACATGAGATAGCAAATTCAATAGGGTTTTCACAGATTGAGATGGATTCGCTTGCATATAAATAGATTTTGATGTATCCAAACTTGTAATACATTGAAAATCTTCTGGCGATATCATTTGTGATTGCATGTACGATGCCCAATTGATAGGTTTATTACGTATTTCACCTGCTTGCTGCTGTAGCACAGAGGTTGCAGCAATCATATCTGACAGTAATGGCAAATGAAAAAATATGATATATATAGTAAAATAATATTATAGTTTCGATTTTTCAAACTTAATTCATCTTACCGATATTTTCATTAGGCATTTGAATATAATCCTTGACGTTTGCCATATTGTCTACTATAATTTTATATGTTAGTTGAGAAAATTTTTTAAAATTTTATTTGCGTATTACCAAAAATTAATTTTTTTTAACTATTTGAAGCAAAAATTTATTTTTTGTAGTATAATGGAAGAATTCAGCTGACGAGTCTTGTGACTTTTTCGTTTCGTGAAACTAGGCTGATAAATATATTATCGTCGTTGTCGATAATTTTGCTCTATCGTTATAATCATATGGTTGTTATTTATTTAACAACATAAGAAGAAGAAGAAGAGAAAAAAAAAGAAACGTAATAGAAAAGCTCTATAAAATACATTTAATTAATAAAAGCACACAAATGTTTTGAGTTTTAAGCTTTTTTTTATACATCTTCGCCAATTTCACTAATAAGGAAAAGTGTAAATTCATAAGTTTGGGAAAATTCAGCGTTGTAAAATGAAAAATGAAAGAAAACTATTCCAAATGATTACATTAAGCGTTGCAAAAATATCGTACAAGTCATCTGCTATACTCTTTTCAAATATGAGCACACTGCGTTGCGAAACTCAAAACACAAGTAAAGGGATATATAGTCGCTACTTTTTTCACATTTAGGAAGCAAGTTGATATCCTTCAGTATATTGCCATTTTACACCTACATACTAAGTGTTATAAAAATGTTTAAAAGGAGGGCTATTTAGAAGACGTAAAATATAATGATTTTCTCTCCAAACGTCAAAAGCAAGAAGGGAGCAAATACAAAGTGGCTTACAACGCCATTCCCTACATGCCTCCCCGATGAAGAATTAAATGGAATTTTTACGGGAATGTCAGTCGAGGTTTGTAAACACTCGGATATTATTAAACTTTATACAAATGGAAATTACGGAAAAGGAACAAAATCTCGTAGCACGCCTCAAATAATGCGCGGTCAAAGAGTAACTAGCGATCTCAACGGGAATCAAGAGAATTTAGCCTTAAGTTTAGAGGAAGCATTCTTTTTAAGTTATTACTTAAAAGTACTTAGAATCACTAACATTCACGGCGAGAAAATGGAATGGTTGCAAATGATGCATGAATGCGAGGCCATCAACAGAAAATTCTCTTGCCACTTGGCAGCTTACATTTACTTGAAGTCTAAGGGCTGGATAGTTAAAAGCGGCTTAAAATTCGGTTCAAACTTTTGTAAGTAGTTGCAAGTTTGACACACACACATCTCTCCGCTTATTTATATTTTAGTAATTTATAGAAAAGGACCACGTTTTTATCATGCCAGTTTTGCAGTCTTGATTTCTTGTAAAAATGAAGATTATGCTCATCTTGAGGTTAAAAATATGAAAGGATTGCAACGTATAGCAGAAGCTTCAGACAAAGATATTCTACTATTAGAAATCAATAAACCTCCGAATTTTAAAATGTGCACTTTAGAGGACATATCTCGTTTGAGTATAAGTGAATCCGTTATAAAGCGTTTCAATTACGCTGCATTTGTGCAAAATAAAACGCTGACATAAAATAAAGTGACTTAATGTCTATACGTTTATTTATATGTATATACACATTCCTAAGTGACTAGATTTTTTTCAGTTCTATGTTTTTTTGGTATCCCTGTACGTCTGTACTCTGAACGTTCTTGTAAATAAATCTGTTTACATTCCTCTTTGAAATCTTCTCTCTGATACCAAGATGTCAAGCAATCTCTTAATTCTGAATTTTCTTTGCGACATCTAACTACCATTAATACACCATTCTCTTTACAGCAAGATTCAAAAGCTTCAACTTGTTTATTGCAATGCAATTCTTTAGCTCGGTCCCGCATAACCTTCGGTACCATCACTTCCATCTCAACTTTACGCAATGACAAGTCTTCAGGATCACCTTTATTGGATTTGCCAGAATTAAAAAAAAAAGAAGGTTCACTATCGATTAAAATGTTTACCTTTGCCATGCGGATTCCTTGGGTTAAAGGAACCAATAGATCCCTCCATATTCGTCATAATCACAACATTTGCCGTAGGAAATAGCAACAATTGTAAATCGCCCACGAATTGTGCAGATACAGCTGACGTTTGTGTAAAAGGTAAATAAAAGACATATGGTTTTATCAACAAATAGATGAACTAACTAAATGTTGGGGTTGCCATCAAAGAGGGTAAGAGTTGAAAGAAGTGTGTCTGTTTTGCTCGATTTTTTTAGATTATTAGCTTAACTGGTTAAGTGCTAACTTGAAAGTAAACGTAAAGAGCGGAATGCCGGAAAATTGAATAATAAATGTAATACTTGTATATGAACCGCGCGCATGATATTTTTTTAAAGCTGCACGTCTTGCTTCTACTTGGTTGTTAGTTAAAAATGGAAATTTGACAATTCCAACCCCTTTTCCACGCAACACCTACGTAACTGCTCGTGCAGAGCATGTAATTGTTTACAACGTAAACAGGCATGAAAACAACCATTAATGTGTGAATATTATAAGCTGTATATATGGTACTCGTTCGTTCTGCAGATGAAAGATTATTGGCTCATTCAATTATTGAAATTCAAAGAAATGAGTGCGTTTAGGTGTTTGTGAAAATTTTTTTTTTTTTAATTAAAAGATGCCGAAACGATTTTTTTTTTTCAAAAAGGCGCAAGCGTGTCTTAGTCATTTTTGTTAAAAACTATATTCCTTTCCCAGCGCCATATTAAATTAAAATTTTTTTTTCTACATTTCTTTGCAGATAAAAAATAACTTTTGGTGTACGACAAGTAAGTATCATTCAATTTTTTAAATAACAGCAAAATAAAAATACATACTTCCTTATATTTGTCAGTCTTTATATATGTATGTATTTAAAATTATAACTTTTCCCTTTACGCTGTTGTTAAAGAAGAAACTTTCGTTTTGATTGAAGCGTAATTAGAAATTGTTTAATATGATATATAACGATAGTTTCAAATGTTTAAGACTGGGACGGTTGCACATATTTACATATTTACAAGAGAGACACATAGTTTGCATGCATTACTCCAGTAGCATATGTTGACTAATTTATCTTTGCTGGACGCATTTGCACAGGCAGAGATGTAAGACAAAATCATATGGTTAACAGTGACATTAAATAGTACTCATGATATTAATTAAATATTATTTATATTTAATACTGCTTTTATAATAATAATCATTCATAATTATTGTTAGAAATTTTTGTAGAAATATCTCTCTTTTTGAAAGTTAATTAAGAAAACATAATTATATGATCAATTCTTCAATCACCGTACGATTACATGTATCAGGCGCACGGATTTTATATCTCACATTATTTTAAATAGAGAACCTTATAATTATAAAGACGTAATATTTCTATACTAAGAAAATTTTTAACATTTTAAGAAAAAAACTAAGCCCTTTGAAAGATTTAAACAAAATCCATGAAAGGAGGGGTAAGGAACTTGAAAGTTGAAATTGTTTGAATTACTACTTTCATCGTAGCTATCGCTGTCATCATTTATTTTGCATTAATAAAGCGGAATTAAGAGGATAACTGACGTCTATTTTTTTTCTATAAAAAAAACTGTATTAACAAGAAATAAACAAAATCACATAAAGAAGAGGTAAAGAGTGAAGCAAAGCCAATTATTGGATACCCTGCACCACTTTTTCTGATATAAGTCTTCAATCACTTTAATAAAGAAATGCTACACAGCGTACCTTATTTCCATCCAAAGGCTTACTTTTCGCCACGAAATATGGAAAGATCAGGCTACTTTAAGGCTGATTCTTTATAGAAATTCCTACATATGGTGGGGTCCAAAAAATAGTTCTACGTGGTCCAAATCTTACAATTAGTTTTTAAAAAGAAGTCAAATTAATATTAGGGACTTACTCATACTATAAAATATTAAAATTTTGATTTCCAACCATCTAAAGGCGAACTTTTGATAGGAGCGATCATAAGGGAGGTGGTTCGAAATATTTTACCAATCCGAACCAAATATTTCACATTTACAAGTTACGCCAAAATATTAGTTTCTATTAATGTTTGTTGAAAAATTGCAATTTTTATTATATAAAGACTCTTTTCAAATGTGACCTTAAATATAGAGTGTGATCGTAAGAATAGTCAGTCGAAGCCATTCATGAAGGATTGAAGATCAAAAATTCGGTTGATTTTGTCAATCAAAGCAATAGAGCTTATTGTAATGAGCTTTTTACAATTATTAGAACATTTCTTTATAAGAGAATGTTTTTGATGATTGTACGTGGAAGTATAACTCTGATATATTTCCATTTTCCGATAGTGGGTATGAAACCACTGAGTTGATTATCTATTACAGACGGGCTTGTTAATATTTTTTCAGTCCTGTGGCTTAACAATATTGAAGTTGTACACTTTCGTATATTAGCATTACGAAGACTATTTCGAACTTTTTGACGAATCGCTCAATAGTTTCCCTAAGAAAACATTTACATCGACTTAACATAAGTGCTACCACATATAAAGATACCCATGGCAGAGGTGGCCAAATTCTTATTTACCTTATTGAGTTTGAGAAGTCGACTCTCATAAGCCGTGCAGATTAAGTGATTACTCCTTCATTTTCCACATTGAACCATAATTTATTTCGTTCAAGTTCAAGACATTTTTTAAAACCAGCTTCTGTTGATCGAAAAGCCATGTTTTTATTGGTCACCTCTGTATCAATCTATATAAGTACATGTATATGAGAAATGTATTCCACAACCTGAACTCCAGCATTGTTTTAATATTAGCTTATCACTCCTTCAAATCCTATTTAAATATGAAAGTTATTATCGGAACCAACAAAAACACTCAAACACATGGTGATATGGAACCCTCATGAATGTGTATGTGTCATGCTTATGGGCGAATGCCTGTAGAAAAAACAAAAAAAAAAACAGTAAAAGGAAAACTCAGTACTCGATCAGATTTCGCAGAGTAAACATCGCTCTACTGCCGTTAAAAAGTAAATATGTTTTGAATTTCTTCACATCAGCAAGAAGAACTTGACATATTTTAAGTAAGAAATTCAAATTGTGATAAAAACAAATAATGTTCATTTCCGGTCCTTCGATCGTCTCGCGGTTAGCATTTCTCATATGCGGGATAATTGTGTTTTTAGCAACGACAAGTGTATATTGTAAGTGAAAAATAAAAATAGAAATCAGTCTATAAAGAAATTTTTTTTTTCAAAATTTGGTATGGCGCCACCACAAACATTCTTAGAAATTAAAAAAGAAGAAAAAAAAAAAAATGAATAATAAATAAATTCTGCTGATAATAAATATTGATATTGGTTTTTGCTATGTATTGTTAAGGTGAGGATGACGACGATACAAATTCATGGAATATTACGGTGATGGAAAGATTGCGTATGCAACTTTTTACAAATTATGATAAAAATGCTTATCCCTTGATTAGTTCCGGCATCCGTACAAATATAAGTATGGGATTATCCATAATTTATACTGATATTGATGAATTTGATGGGAAAGTCATGTTACATGGTTGGTTGCATCTTGTAAGTTCTAGAAAATGAACTATATAATCCTATAAAAAAAAGAAATTATCAAATTTTGCAGCGTTGGCAAGATGAAGATCGTACTTGGACTCCCGAATCATTTCATAATATAACAACAATACATATAAGTCCAAATGAGATATGGAAGCCAGATATTACTTTATTTAATAGTGCCGGCAATGAGGACGATTTTGTAGGCGACACGCAAATTCTATTAACATTCGATGGCAAATTTATATGGGTACCGCCCGTTCTTTATACAGCCTATTGTAATTTAAATCTAAAATTATGGCCATATGATGTACAAGTTTGCCGATTGAAAATTGGATCTTGGACTTTGACATCGATTGATTCATCATTTCTTAATTTTAAAGAAACTATGGACTATAAAGATATTGTGGAATCTAGCGAATGGGAAATAATTGATGCAAGACTTGAATACCTTATGAATGATTATTATAATTACATTGAATATACATTTCAATTAGAACGACGTTCCTCTATGTATACTGCAGTGATTTTTACTCCTGCATCTTGCATCGTTTTGCTGACACTTTCTTCATTTTGGTTACCAGTGCAAATGGGTGAGAAAATTCTATTAAACGGAGTTATGATAGTGACAGTAGCAGGATTTCTTATGTATTTCGCACAACTTTTACCGATATTGGCGAAGAATACACCTCTCATTGGTAAATTTATGATTAAAGTTCAACTTGTCTAACGCTAGAAGAGCAGAGTGAAACTCTTTATTCCTTAAAGATCTTTTATGAACAAGCAAAGTGATAGTCTGTGTGAGAGTGGCTTATTTGCTTATTATATTAACTTGTAACAAATATTTATATTCCAAAAGAGCTTATATTCATCCCCTCTGGTTATTGTATAATCGATTCAATTCAAGAAACAAGAATTTTTTTAAAGATCATGAATGAACAGAGTCTAGATTCCCTAACATATTAGTACCATGGGGATAAAGTCTTCTTTCGTTAATATTAGAAATGTGTAGAGACTTTGTAGAAAAACGTAAAAATTTCTAAATAAGTTTTGAAAAATTATTTAAACAATATCTTGGAAATTTGCGGCAAATGGTTCGAAGAAGATACAAAATTTATATTCATAACTCTTATTGACTTAATTCTTTTTTTTCCGCAAGTCAGGAAAAATACAGTTTCGTCTTTCTATAGGAAGAAAGGTCTATTACTCTTATCAAGAAGCATTAGAAAATATTTTTCTAATACTTTATTATTTCAGTTTAGATTTACTTGTTGGGAATAGGTAAACCCAGTTCGCGTACTAAATACTCAATGCTTCACATGTCCATATTGTTGAGTAAAAACATAATCATCAAGTTTAAGCAAAGGAATTGAATGAACGAAGATATTTTGAGATAATCCGAGTAGATTTTGAACGTTAGGCAATCACCAGTTATTAAACGGCGAAATTTCTTATGTATAAAAAATGTATACAATCTTTTTTAAAGTATTTTATAAATAATTTAACGATGATGCAAAAAAAAAAAAAAAATTAAACTAAGAAACTTTTGATTGTGTTATCACCGTGGCGATAGACAGGCATAAGTAGACCTTATAGTCTTCATTAGGCTGAGTTTCTGAGTCATTTAGCTTTTTCCGATCGTTTATCTAACTTTTATTGAAATTCATAAAGTGGCATAAATTAACTTAGGAAGGTGTAGAACTTGCTATATTTGATTCATTTCGAGAAAAAAAGGCATGAATTTAGTCTTGACATTAAGAGAACTGATGTAACAGTAAAAACCGAAAACCTTCCTTTTATAGGTGGTAAGACACAAAAAGATGATTTTTTATTTTAATAACACTCGACCCATTGTTCGTAAGTCAGTCAGAAAGACATTTAAATTTTCCCTTCTACACGTGTTGTGTTTCCTATAGATATTATCATTATTATCATTAATCATCCTTTATTTCGAGGTTGAGCGTGAGGCATTTTAAATCTTTCGAAAATATCAAGCAATGACATGGTTGCTGAATTTTGTGTTCCGATTTCTAGCACGGGAAAGATCGTCTGAAGCAGTTATCGACTAAAAAGTGTTAAGGTTTGATATCGATGCCAGGCGACGGATTTTCAAAGTTGGCGAAAGCCTCGTGGAAATGTCTGTTTTTGTTTCACGAAAAATGGGTATTAACCTTCTTGAGGTTCTTTAATGCCAATTGACTATATAAGCACTACATTGCAAAATTTTATAGTCCATCGGATCCGTATTGAATATGGGAGCTATGGTTAGCTATGGCTAGCGTTAGGGCCGTATCGATAACTTTTTAAATATGGTTAATTCAAAATATAAGATAGTGGCAAGGACCTTCCGGGATGTATAGCATATCCAAAGGTCCAAATAAATTCACGGGGATCAGTTCACCGAAGAGAGATTGCAACTTCTAAGTATTGCTCGTTCAATACAGTGCTTGGAGAATGCCCTCTTGCCTGACTGCAAGGTAGGGACGTCAAAGGAGATTATGGGATCTTAAATGGGGGCATGCTCCAAACAGAGGGAAATTCTGGACTATACCTACGAATTTTTATTCTGGGACTTCGGTATAGTGGAGCCCCTTTTATTGAGGATTATTACTCATTAGTGCTCAGGTATATCGTGGAATTTAGCTCGAAGTAAAATTGAATCTGTGCATCTATTTAAAATGAAAGGAAAAAATACAGAATACTACTTCAAGTACATTTACAATTTATAACAAAAATAATCTTTTGAGACCATAAGGTCGAGAAAGAGAATTTCGATTTTCTAAAAATTTTTCAAAAGACATTTTTGGCATGACCCACATTATAAAGAGTGGAAGCAACAGCCTTTTTCAGTGTTGGACAAGTTTGATATGTAAGTAAAATAGTTAATCAATTTTTTTTTTTGGTTCCAGTACTTTTTTATAGCGCCAGTCTATTACTATTGAGTTTTTCAACCATAATAGCTGTAACAGTTTTGTATCTTTCAACCGCTAGTCACAAACAACGTGTACCGAAATTTATACAGAATATTTTGCATGGTTCCTTAGGAAAAGTATTGTTACTTACTCAGTTTACCGTGGAAGCTGAGCCTCCATCATTGTTAAATAATGGTATAAAAGAGATGGGAGAACACGTTTATGATAGTGTTGATGCAGCGGATATTGTTGTTGCAGCCGACGGCACTACTACAACACAGTCGTGTTCAGTTACTCATAATCGATCGATACAATTTGAATGGATTTTACTATCAACAGCAATTGATCGTATTTGGTTTTTAATATTCTGCATTATCTTTATACTATTGGCGACGATGTATGCTGTTTAGTTTAATATAGATAAATATTCAAAAATCCTTAAATGAAAAACTTCGAAGAAGAAATTCTTTCCATTTAAATTTTAAGTTTTAAATCATATTTATTATAAGAGAAAATTGTTTTTAACCTTTTTTTTTTACTACAATATATTTAAAGCTTATTATAAACACACTTATATAGTTTGATTGCACTACATAATAATACGTATATATATATATATATATATATATATCTACAAACAATTAATCACTAAATATAATTATCGATAATTATGGATATTTAGCAACAAACAAAAAAATTAAAATGGATTTTGGTACTCGATTATGTAAAAGGTCCAAATTTAACGTTAACTATACATAAAACAAATAATTACTTGGCTGGAAAATTTACTACTTTTTTCGTTACTCTTTTCAGGAGTCGTTAAATGACAACGTGGTAGATATTTTATAAGAATCTATCTATGAATATAAAATTTTCGATAAAATTGATGTACAGAAGGGAATGGACAAAATAACAATTTGAATATTATAACATGTAATACCACTTTGTTCCATGTTGGATAAAATTGCGTCCTAACTCTTGTAGGTTATATTTCAGTGTATTGTACGCTTCTATTCCGCGATGGTTAAAACAAGCTTTGAGTGAAATGAATGAATAATCTCTGAGACTTCAAAAGAGGGAAAATTGTTATTACTACGTTTAGCTGGGGCCTCTGTAACGAAATCAGTTGAACCTGTTTAACGTTTCACGAGCGGAAGTATTCAAAGTCAATTGATAGAGACCGATAAACATTAAATCGATTGTGGCCAGACAACTAACCTGGCAAAGTGACAGCAACAACAACCACTTTAGTTGCGTTTCGACAAAAACACTACATCGGAAGATCTAGAATAGTTAATTCAATATTTTTTTAAATAAATATTAGATTCGTAATCTTTCTTAAATTTTGAAATTCCACATGTCATTAAATTTTTAATTGATTCGAAAGAGAATCAATATTTTCTTTAATAGAAAGCAGCGCCAAGAATGGCTTAGACTCGGTAATGAAGAAAGATCGCGGCGCGTGAAACAAGTTGCTGTACGACAACAAAAGCCACAATATCGCCAATAAGATCAAGAACGCCATTTAAAAATATGGTTGGGAAGTGGTGCTACACTCGTCATGCCCTTCCGACTTTGCAGCAACAAATTTTCACCTTATTTCGAACGCCGGGAAATAAATTGCGAATCTAATAAGTACTGTGTGTACGTCAAGTATCTATATTATTTTGTCCATTCCCCTTGAACCTTTAAGATCATTTTTTTTGTCATTTAGTAAAAAGTTTCGCTAAATGAAATGGTAAGGCGTGACTTTAGGAAAAGGTACAATTGTTCGGCAAACTACTCATAAAGTTGGACTAAAGACTAGAATTTTCAATAAAGCGATTAAACGAACGTCATCGTTTATATTTCTTTGTTAAGGTGTCCTCCTTCTTCTACATGTTTTGTCTTTTAAGTCGTGAAACATACATAAAATTATACGACTAAAGAAGACATTTCAAAAAAATAAAAAAGAATTTTCCTGTTCGCTTTCTTAATGAGTATGCCTGTATTTATCGAAAAACATAAGCAAAAATTTACGTTTGCATCCTTCGGAGGTTATTTTGCCCTGATAACTAACTTCCTTTTTACCTTTCATATGTTACTTAGATTCTACAATTTGTTCTTCAAACGTAGTAAACCTTCCCGCCAAACATTTAGGAATATAACATGACTTACTCGCCTCCTAATCCCGCCTTTATATATTGCTTTTAAGCCTAACATTGGAATTTGTAAAATAACGCACAAGTTATCTTCACTTGCGTTTGCTGTTATTAACAAATAAGCGTTTAAGTGACCAGTAGTCCGTTTGATAATAAAGAAGGATTAACTTTTATCATTAAAAAGAATGAAATAAATTAGAATAAACAACAAAGCAACTATAGTGAACGCTATGGGTGGTATGTGTCCCAAAGCTGAATAAATACAATTCATATAATTTGTCCTAAATGCTTTAGATGAGAAGGAGTGAATTTAAAATGTTGACGTACCACCGTACGGCCAATATGAAGTACGTGTAGCTGCCGTGGTAGTAGTTGTTGTTGACGTAGATGATGTCGATGGTGTCGATGGCGATACGACCGTTGTTGTTGTAATTTGTTGACCACTTGTAAAGTGTACTGAGTTGCCGTCGGGGGAAAGTGGTTCAGCAATTGTTGATGACGTCATTGACGCACTAGATGATGATAAAAAACTTAAGCTAGATGAGGTGGAGGCAAGATCCGTATGAAGACTACTTGAATGATGATGTTGAACGCTATGTGGTTGTTGCCCAATATAAGGATGATGATGTGCATGAGGATGGTGAGGATGATGTTGAGGATGACTAATTTTATAACCCGCAAGCATATTTGTTGCAGGATCGCAACTCTGAGCCTGTGTTTGGCAAGCCGCCATTAGGCCATGAAAATCAAATTTATAGGCGTAACGTTTACCATGTACTTTAGTCATAATGTTTTTATCGTAATAATATCTATAAAGAGAAAAGAAAGAAAAATAAAATTTATTCATCAAATTTTTGAAAATAAATCTGTTAATAATATCTTAAATTAGAAATTCAACAACTTCATTAGGAATAAATTATCAGACTATCAGGCGCATCAAAAAGTATGGAGCTGTTTGATTAAGCGAAATGACACTTTCACTGCCAGGTTTGGCGGAGAGGCCCATGAAAGCTAACGAACGCTAAAGTTCGAATCAATACAAAAATAAAAGAAAGTCGAACCAAAATAGGACAACGTGAAATAGGCAGCTAAGCGCGATAATGTGTGCCCACCCTCTTCTGCTGGGAAGGCATTATACCTCATACCAGACTAAAACCGCTCGCGAATAGCAAGATAACAATTCAGATACGTATACGCCGATGTTGTTTTATTTTCTATAGAACTCTTCCCTAATCTTGTTTATTTAAGAAAAAATCGATGAAAAGTCACAAAAAATCACGGATTAGTATGCATCGAAACTGAATGTTTAAACACTAAAATATGCTTGACCACCAAATCACTTAAAGATACAAAATAAAAATCAGGCAAGTACGAGTGTTAAATATCTTATATCATTTCGCCTAATACAATTCATTATTTGCTTTCGTGAGAAGATGCCTAAAATTATACCTTTTTTCCACGTGAACATATGTTTTTCATAGAAGCCCTTAAAAGTAAGAGGACCCAAAGCGTAAGTTGACTTAGTTCAAATGTACCAAATTTTATGTTTTGATCAAATATTGTGTTATTCTTCAATTATTTCTGTCATGAAGTATTAGAAATTAGAATAAGATCCAATTTTGCATAAGAATTCAAAAAATAGGTCTATGTAGTTCAAATTTGCTATAGTTAATTTTAACGCTAAATTGCTATTAGGGACTTATTTTGATTATAAGGTATTAAAAATTAAACCTTTTTGCCTTATAAAGGCATACTCCTCTTAAGAACCTTTATATAGAAGGAGATTAACAAAATGGTTCCATCCCATCTATTATGGGATCAAGTGCTAAAATTCTAGTTTCTATTGATTTTTATTCAGATATATTCAAAATTGTAATTTTTTCATAAAAAGACTTTCTTTTAAATGAAGTGCTATATAAATCTAAATGCAAATATCAGCAGTCCATTTTCATGTTCGGTCCTTGGGTCAAAACATAGCGGTATATTAAATTTCATACAAATATTTATGAATTGTGGTTTATTAGTTGAAAATTAGAATACCCAGATAGACAAACCGAAATCGGTTCGAAAAATGATTTAGATTAATATAAGAAAAAGTGAGTTTACCGTAGGTCCTTCTAGTCCATCCGCATAAATGTACCATAAAGGTGCACAAAGTATGAAGAGGTAAAATATTTCAGTTTGGGATATTAAGTTTTGTAATAAATGTGGCAAATGTCTAACTTAACAGAGATGGAAAAAGTACTGTAGAAACATTGAAGCCAATTTCTGCACATTTGCCTTCCTATAACCATATCAATCTTTTGTAATTTTATGCATAAAAAAATCAGAAATGCAAACTCTTATGCGATCAGTCGGTGGCAAATACTTATCAACTTTTTCATATCATAATTTTAATTTCATTCCGTCTACTATCTGTTTCAAGTCGGTCCCAAAAAGTTCTTCTGAAATTAATTGCAAACTTGTAGAACTGAACTTGATTTGTTACAAATATTTTTCGAAATTATTATTAACTTTTAAGAAATATAATTTAATATATAATTCACAAGGCTGCAAAGTGATTGTTACAATTCTTGGTAGTGAGATCATTTTAAGACTAATATAACTATTATGTTATCATTATTTTTATTATTATTATTATTATTATTATTATTGCATTTAAAATGCATTATTCGAAGACAATAGTATTAATGTCGACATGTTTTGAATTATTTTTAGGAATTTTTTTTTTTTACGCTGAGTCATACTAAGGTTTTTTTTTTTTTGAAATAAAGATAAAAGATACCAAAAAGAAATTACCCGTTTGACAGAATTATGCGGTAAAATACATTTGCAGATATTATTTATTTATTGGAATGCATAAATCCTTTTCAAATTTCCGGTCCAAAAGCAAGAGAATTAACCATAAACAAGTAAGAAAATTATATTCGATTGTGACCGAATCTTTTAGACCTCCTATCATTATCTCAAACAAATAGGTCGTTCAAGAACAAATTTCGAGACTCTGTAATGTTGGATGGATGTAGCAACTTTTTTCCATTTTTGTGGAATATTGTGCAAATTTTTATTGTGTATCTGTTATAATTTATGATACATATAATACATATATGATATATTTATGATATATATATATATATTAGTTTGGGGAAAAAGAAATCCATTATTTTTTCGGTAGATGGCTACACTGGTAGATTTCTCGTAAAGTATCGATCAAACAATTTCAGATTTATGCTCGTTGGAAAGGTGACATTTCGCAGTAAAAAAACTCTTGTGTTGCTTTTTGTTTGGTGCATTCAGTTGTGAGTTACAGCGTG
>KK351013.1:5123331-5135890 GCA_000671755.1 Glossina brevipalpis
ACAACAAAACGGTGCATATTTGACCCAAATCGGATAATCCGAAGCATGTTAAATAAAGTCCTGAAATTCATATAAAAATAATGGATTTTTTTTTCGCCAACCTAATATATATATATATATAAATGATAACAGATACACAATACAAATTTGCACAATATTCCATAAAAATGGAAAAAAGTTGCTAGGTCCATATATATATATTTATAATGTATATGATATATATTGTAGTGACCAAGAAGTTAATGTTATACTGTAAACGTGTTCTTTGTTTGATTTGATCCATTTTCCATATCAGAGTACGTATAAAGAATTTCAATGTCTTCGACAGAGAGACAACTGGGCAACTGGACAGACGGGCGGACAGGTCTTGATAGACTCCGAATTTGACACTAGTGGTGGGTTTCTGAAGATTTTCTTTGATCTTATAAACGTTTTACAGAAAACTAATATATTTATAATCTATTATATTGGTTGGGTGTGGTCAATTTCACAGATACTACAACATAGTCCATAGATGGACACATAGTATAGATGGAGATTTTTATAGATCTATCTGCTATAGTTTATGAACGCCCAATTTATTCTGCTTTCAAAAACAGAGCTCTTTTGATCGATGTCCTTCGACTAATTTAACCCATTTTCATTAACGATCTGAGTGCAAGAACTTTTAATATTTTTGCCAAATTTAAAGCTAAAGCGGCATTGAAAATGTATTACAAAGACATTACACCCAGTCATACGGACAGACGGACATGCTTTAATCTATTCTCATTTTGATATTAAGCAAGAACATAAATATATATATATATTTTATGGGGTCTCTGAAGCTTGTTTATATAAGTATTGCAAACAAAAGTAACGAAATGAATGTACTGTGGGCGTTCCTTTTAACAGATTTGGCCCATATTCAATACCAACCTGCGTGCAAGAACTTCCAATGTTTCTGCCAAATTTGAAGCTGATATGTTACTTTTTGCGACTACAAGCATGTTTAGTATAGACGTTCGTACGGACAGACGGACACGCCTAAATGTATTCTCAATTTAATCCTGTTCAAAAATATAATGTATATATTTTACGGAATCCCTGAAGATACTTTCTGGGTATTTGCTGGCAAAACGGCAAAATAGTGTATGGCCCTATGGCTTGGTGGTGGTAGTGGTATAAAAAGAGTCTAACAATGCCACTAACCTAACGTATATTAGCAAAGTGACCATGGCTTTCAATGTTATGCTTGTAGCTGTGTACACGCACACACACACATACCAAGTATTTCTCATTCAGACATAATTTTCTTTTTTTAATGCTCTCTGCGTGCATTTAGTTTATGCTCTCGTTCTCGTTCTCGTTCTCTTCATTTCGCTTACCTCAGTGCTCTGCTCAGCTTGTCATAGTTCATATTTGGTTTTGCTTTGCGCTCTCCCCAAAGTTTTGCCACAAAATCGGGGTCGATAAGTTTAAACTCTCCATTGGTTCCTTCCCATGCTATGCAATTGCTTTTCGACGAATCACTAAGTAGTTCAAGCAAAAATTGCCATAATTGTATCTGCCCTGAACCTTGAGCAACCAATCGATGCGAGGCAGCATTTAGCAATTGATATGGATCTGAAAGAAGAAAGAAATAATAAAAAAAGTGTGCAGGCAAACATAACAGCAATTGTAATAAATATCTTTTACATAAAATAGATTTTATAATCAATTAAATCAATTTTAAATAATCAGTGATTAATTTAATATTTATTTAGAAAATAAAACATTTTAAAGTTTTATAAAAATTCTTAATAATAAATGTCAGATAATAAAACCTTGAAAAATTTATTTCATTCATTTTATACGAAAAATGAAATTTTATTTCATTTATGTGACTTGCATTTAAATATAATTATATTTGAACTTAATTAAGCCTTTATTAAATGGTGTTTGCAGGGAAATATTTTTTTTTTTAAATATTCTCACAATTCTCTTCAAAGAAAATACAATTTTTTAAAAATTAATTCACGAAAGTTTTTCTTAAAAGAAAATCAAAAAAAAATTTATAGGCGATCCATTGGTTTGAACGGACCAACGTATAGACCATCAAATGGATAAACGAAAAAAGAATGCTCTGAGAAAACTATTCCTCTGGTAGATGCATTGACGACGAAGGTGTAAGCAATGTAGAAAGTCTCTTACAAGCGGATATGGAAAGACGGACGTATGAAGTAGAAGGAAAAAAAAATAATAACTATATGTTAGGGGTACATCAATAAATTCTCTGCATTTCTTGATAAAAAGGAAAAATTAAATAAATAAATGGCCGATCAAACATTTAGACAGACCGAGAGAAACGGATACATAGAGGGGACGGCAAGCTAGGCTGGTGAAAACACAGATGGAAAGGAAAGAAAGGACGTTGTAGGGTGGGAGAAATAAGAAAGCAAATCTAAATCGCTTTTAATTGATCTAAGGCTGATCTAATCTTTGAATATTTATACTTTATACCATCTGTGTTAAGGTAACTTGAATAGATCCTATTCAATCTAAGTCTGTCGGTCCGTCTACCACTCTTCATATATCTTTTAAGGTCGATAATATTAGTTTGGGGAAAAAGAAATCTATTATTTTCCAATTCGAAATGTTAAATAAAGTCCTGAAGTTCATATAAGATTGGATGGATTTCTTTTTCTCCAAACTAATATTTATATCCCATACTACCTGTGGTGGGAGTCTGATAAAAAAATAAATCTGATTCTCGATTGTAATCGTTTTAAGGTTGTCTGTCTGTCAGTCCTTGTTTATATAACTTTGGGTTTAACTTATAGGCTGCTTTATTTGAGATATTTGGATGCAATTTGTCTAATGAGAGGTAAGTCTAACATTCATTCATAGTTTTCGAATACATCTGGACAAACTTATTATATCTTTAGCACAATTTATATATAATGTATAAATATTCTCAATTTAATGGTACATTCATTACTTATTCCTATTGGTCAGAAAATAAGACTATGTTGAACCAGATCTGAGCCTGTATGTCTGTCTGTCCGTTTAGAATTTGATCATTTGTTTTCAAGTTTAATTTATAGGTCCCAATTTTCAAAACATTTTAATGATTTTTGATTTACTTTACTTTACATTTTTTCATCTAAAGACAAACGGTATTGACACTGTATCGGATCAAACCATTCTTACGATCATTCACTCCCCCCCCATTCCACCTTCTATTTTGAAAAAATTGGATATTTTTCTTTAAAGAAATTGATAAAAAAAAACGGTATATAATTATGGCAAACTACTTATGGAAATGGACTAAATATGGAAAATTTGGCTGGAAGAAGATAATATTTTTTGATTCCCCTTCTAGAGACTATAGTTCTTTCCAAAAAAAAGAAACTTTTACATAAGAATAAGAACTAAAATAATTTTTCGTATCTCGCAATGAATATTTTTCGGACGTTTTCCGACATAAGACGGCATCACATGAAAGCTTTTATATGGCGATAAGGGTCTAAATTTTTTCTTTCTTTGTGCAAAAACCGTGCAAAGTCGAGAGGGTCCAAGGTTTTTATTTAATTTTTCCGATTTATTATGAGGGGAAATATCATATTATTCTTCCATGACAGGTTTGTATAACAAATAAATCAAGAATTTTTTTTTTTCAAAATTATTGCGAAAAAATTTTCTTTTCAGTTTTTAACGAAAATTCTCATAAAATTTTCTTTTCAGTTTTTAACGAAAATTCCCATACATTCTGAAGATGATTATTTAGATAAAAATAGGAGAGAATAGACATCCGAAAATGAATGCAAACATATTCCATTGTTGAGACTAAAGTTGAATAATGTGAGGCAATGTTAATAATAATCTACTTCTATGCCACGTGTTACATGTTCACGTTTGTTATTCAAAATCGTATCAAAAAAGGGTGAAGCTAAAGTCTTTGTACATTCACACAAGTGTAAATACCTTTGCCATTTAATTGATGCTACATAACTGACGATTTATTAATTTTGTTAACAGTCGGAGTATATATGTTGGTATTCCAAGTTAACTCATTTATTCATATACCATTCTCTATTATTTATCTTCTTCTTTTACGCATTTATCTCTTTCTTTTTCCTATAAAGCTGTCATCTTATTATTAATGCAAGCTCTTAAGGTCTTCAGAAAGTGTAAAATGGTTTTAAAATTTCATATTTTTCATATCAAGCAGTTGCTTGTGAAAAATGAGCGAGTTGCCTTCTTGTCTTCGTATCTAAACTTAAGACTTTAATGTTTAAGAAATTCAGGTGTTTTTTTCTAAGCATCCCCTGCTTTGGCGTATAAATAGTCACATGAAAATTACAGATGAACAGATGTACGGAAATGGTTAGGTGGACTCTTAATTTGATACTCATTAAGAATATAAATCCTTTATGGGGTCTCTGAAGCTTTTCTCTTGATGTCAAGAAAGTTTTTACAAAAAAATTTAATTTCAATCCGTAATTATATCAAGCGAGCGTTTTGTACATATAATACAGAATAGCTGGCACAATATATGTTGGAAATTTTTATAGATGTATCTGCTATGATTTATGAGTAATGAGTTTTTTTCTCAAAAACAAAAATGTTTTCAATTTACTTTATGCAGTGGACGTGTCCTTTGACCAATTTGAACTATTTTCAATACTAGCCTGCCATACAAGAACTTTTAATGTTTCTGGTAAATTTGAATTTTTGCACCCAACAGAATGTTTACCACAGACGTTGCGCAAACCGAAAGAAAGAAATGCTTAAATTGATTCTAATTTTTAAGTCAATGAACTCTATATACATATTTTATGGAGCCAAAAAAAAAATGGCAAGATGAATATACCTCTACGGTGGATATAAGGAAAATTACGAATACATTAAAAATAATTCCGTTTTTCTAAATTTAAATCAAAAAAAAAAAAAATTAAAAAGTTTGGAAATTTTTGAAAAGTGTTAACAGAAAAAATCGCTAAAATCCCCGAAAGTAAAATGAAGAAATTTTAATTTAATTTAATCGGAAAAATTCTACGGAGCTCAATAGGAAATCTTATTCTGAAGCTGCATCTAAAATTCAAAGGCAATCAATTGTGAAATTAAATCCATCAATAGTACGATTAGGTTAGAAAACGCTTTTAAAGTTTAAGATTGATGGGTCTCTACGATTATATACGAAAATTCCATTTTTTCAATTTACTTGCCCCTGTCGCAATCATCTTATCCTAAAATCCGTGAATATTTAAATGAAATACTCCCCCACAAGGAAATATTATTCCCAAAGTTGATAGCTGCCTCAAATTCATCTCAGGAGTATTTTATACTTTTTTTTTTTTTGAGTTATTGTTTTTTAAACAAATTTTTCTTAAATTTATTTGTATTTAAATGTTATAATTTTTCATATTTATGTCTCAAATTTAAAAAAAAAAATTTTTAATGAATTTAAAATAAAATAAAATTTTTTTTTTTTTTAAATTACAAATTAATTATTTCATTTATTTTCTTTTATATTATAAAAAAATTTCTTCTTAATATAAAACGTAAAAAAGAAAAATTTTTTAATAAAAAAAATAAATAAATAAAAAAATTGAAATTTTTTTTTAATTCTAGAAAGGAATTTTAATTTTATTTTAAATTCATTTAATATAAAAAATATAAAAATTTTTTTTTAAATTAAATTATTCTCCCAGATATATTTAAATTTTTTTTATAAACTAGAAGAGACTGGGTTTGCATATATTTCTTTGAAAAATCATATATAAAAACGTACCATTAAAGATCATGGGACGTGTATTAGCGGTTGAATGATGTGCTGTTGTATGATTATGATAATGAGAATGATGTGAAGGCGGATGCATACGTACACCAAAACGTCGATTAAAATCTTCGGATAGGCGCCACATGACACCCATATCAACACTAACACTCATTATTATTAAAAATTTATAAACAATTTATATGTAAAACCTATGTAAAGTGCTTTAATGCCAATTCATTCATATAAATGCAAACAAAATTTCAAAAGTATATTCTTGTAACCTTAACCGTGCACTTGTACTTCGTGACCGATACGTTTGTATTCTTTTGCGAAACTAAACGAGAGAATTATTTCAATAAAATTTCGAAACTCTTATCGGCAACAATAGTAGTATGAAGCTATTTTAAAAGGAGATTTAAAGCACATTGATGGTTGCATATGTATGTATGTGTGCATGGGTATATTCGACGGTATATGTTCACATTAAACAGAAGCTAAGCTAAAGGATAGATGTGATGATATCTAACTACCAAACTCTAGCACAGGTATAATAAGTTAATTTCTTGAGAAGCGTGTAAGAGAGGACTTTGTTTTTTTTGGCAAAAAAAAATCGCTAAATTATAATAAATTTTCCTTAAAATAAAAGTAAAGAAAGAAAGAAAAGGGAAATATCTTTAATGTAAACAAACACACTATGAATTAAATTTCTTGTGATATATATATTATCAGGGGGAGCTACAAGTGTGTATATATAGCCAATGACATGACTACAATGAAAAGGATATTATCCTGTCACATTTCCCCAACAATCATTTGACTTTTGTGTTATTAACGCAGCTCTTAACATCTCATCTCTTAGTGGGTGGTCCTCCAAAGGTTTACGAGCATTGTCATACATACACAATCAAAGGTTGGTTGTATGATAACATGGATGCTGCGTATACATTGTGTTTATATGGTTTGTTTGTAGGCCCACCCGCCGTGTGTTAGTGATTTCATTGCATGACGATATAATTCGATTATTTTTTGAACACTGAGCAGCAGCTACCGAAAGGTGGAAGGTGGAAGGATTAATTTGATTTTATTAGATGCCACATCCTGTGAAAAATTATCATATTTACATCGTTTATTACATTTCATCGTTTGACATTAATAGTGGACTAGAAATTCAATCTTTTTTTAGACTCAAAGCATCGCGCGAACTTGATTTAAAAGCAAACAAAAATCAAGCAAACATTATATTATATTACATTATATATATATTATATATATATATATATATATATATATTTAACGCTTAAAAGTTTTAAATTTATATTTACTTCAAAATGAAATAATTTCTTAAATTATTCTCGTTGATATTTGTTTAATGGAAAACATAACACTAATCTTGGCAACGCTACATACACCAATCTTGGTAACGCTATGTTAGTAAATTTATTATGTGTGTGTGTGTGTGTGTATTCAGTTTTTCTCTTATCATTTAATGAAACCCATTCAAATATCAAAAGAACCACGTACGTGAATGAAGATGAAAAAAAAGGCTTCCAGCAAAGATATATATGTTATGTCCAGTTTATCTTGACTTCAAAATCTTCAAAAGTAAATACCTTTCTAACGCTTAGTTTTTGTTTTCTTTAGGTTTCTTTTTTTTTAGATGTGATAACAGAGAAAACAAACACAATTGATTCTTGACCACACTATCGAATTAAAGATTAAAATAATTTCTTTTTTTTTTTTTTTATACGTTTAATACACACATTCGTTCTTCTTAACTCCCTAAACACTCATTTATTACAAACATAATAGACTCTTAAGCAATGATTGGCTCATTATATTACAACTTAGAAATTTATCAAGTGAAATATATTGTTTGTAACACTTGTTTTTTTCAAATATTGGATATTGGATATTCGATATCATTTGACTTAGAAGTTGGCACACAGAAATTATTTATTTAATTAAAGTCATAATGCAGTAGCAACTAGTAAATAAGTAGATAATTAGATCGTTATGGAACAACTTTTCGCATCTATCGTATCATACAACAGGGAAGATTCATTGCATATAAAGTGCATATAATGTGCATTAATAGATAATTAAGTACACATTAAGTACATATCTTTTATTATAATTAATTCGTTTAGCCGTAATCGTCTCTCCTACTGAGACGTTAACGGTGGCAGAACTTTATATGAAAAGACAATATTTGAAACATCTCTCTTGTAAATAGACAGATAAATAGATGTCAAACGCGAAAATAGCAATGAGTCTGTAAAAATTGCTACAATTAGCAAGAAATGACTCCTACATGCTTCACATCTCAAGATATTTGAAGAAATCTTTTATATGTTAAACAATATACTGCTGCATACGACTCAAATTTAAGAAATAAATGATATAAGAGTTTAGAGAAAATTTCTTTAAATCAAAAATATTTTTGATTCTTCACGAGCTTACGCGGAGAAAAATGAAAATTTATTCGCTAGTTATACACCGTTTGTTATATATCGTATAAGTTTGAAATATTATTTTTATACATCTTCAGAATTAATTGCTAAAACTAATAAAAGAAAACTACTCACACAGAGAATTTGTAAATAGAACGAACAGATGTTAGAACAATATTTGCCGAAGTTATATAGCTCCTATCCCAGATACCAATTTTTATAAATTTTTATAAATACTGCGAAGGATCGATTGTATTCCATGTCGATGATGAGCCATCTACGGAATCAGACCACCAGGTGCGCTGTGGAAACTTCATAACGGCAAACACGGTCTGGCCGAAGAAGACGGCTGGATGCATAGGAATCCTAAACTTGGAGGAACAGAGGGCAAGGCCGATTACTATACGCCTCTTTCAGTCGCGGTAGGGATTGCTCAAAATACATTCTGGCCGAAGAAGATGAATGAATGCATAGGAATCCTAAACTTGGAGGAACAGAGAGCAAGGCCGATTAATATACGCCTCTTTCAGTCGCGGTAGGGATTGCTCAAAACACTTTCTGGCCGAAGAAGATGAATGAATGCATAGGAATCCTAAACTTGGAGGANTTCTGGCCGAAGAAGATGAATGAATGCATAGGAATCCTAAACTTGGAGGAACAGAGAGCAAGGCCGATTAATATACGCCTCTTTCAGTCGCGGTAGGGATTGCTCAAAACACTTTCTGGCCGAAGAAGATGAATGAATGCATAGGAATCCTAAACTTGGAGGAGCAGAGGGCAAGGCCGATTACTATATACCTCTTAAGTCGCGTTAGGGATTGCTTAAAACACTTTCTGGCCGAAGAAGATGGCTGGATGCATAGGAATCCTAAACTTGGAGGAACAGAGGGCAAAGCCGATTACTATACGCCTCTTTCAGTCGCGATAAGGGTTGCTCAAAACACATTCTGGCCGAAGAAGATGAATGAATGCATAAGAATCCTAACAGAGGGCAAAGCCGATTACTATACGCCTCTTTCAGTCGCGATAAGGGTTGCTCAAAACACAGTTTGGCCGAAGAAGATGGCTGGATGCATAGGAATGTCAAAGCTGGAGGAAAAGGGGTAAGAGAAAGTATAATATAAATCTTTAATCGCGGAAGGGATTGCTTAAAACATTACGTTTATAATTACAAGATTATAGTTCACAAGTGCAATTATGGACAGATCAGGCTCATTTTAGAATTGAATTTAATAACTACTAAATCAAAATATTCATGCAGCCTTAATTCAAAATCTTAAACCTTCCAATAAGAACCGGCAAGCGTAAGGAGATGCGCGGGCAATTATAAATAGATTTCGGTAGGTGAAGGTAAAGAAAAGTACGAAAGAGTACGGAAAGTTGAAGCAAATAGGGAATCCTAAGAAAATGTGTTTAGAAAATTTTTATCTATTCTTCTTGTCACGGATGTAAAATGTTAATTAATCAAGATGTGATTTGCAAATTTTAATTCGTCTATATTCACTCTATGAGTCATCATAAAGTACGTTCGTTAAGTGGTTATGTTTACACGTTTTTCAACTCTCTTTATATGAATGACTTTTAGTTTTATTTTTACTCACTTGGTTCGTTGTCATTCAGCATTGGACTAGATTCACGTCCAGTTATACTATGTAAAGTGAATGCTAAATGTTTGGCAAATGCGATGCCACCTTCTCTAGAGCCGGCACAAACCCAAAATTCTGCTCGAGTCATTTTACATAATTCTGCACCCGACGTTGGAAAACGTAAAATATCCGGTTCAGGTTTAAGATTAAATTGTTTACTCATCCAAGTCACCCAACTGGCTATATGATCGGAATTCCAAACTCTTGGATCAACAGGTACTTCTGTAGAGGCGTTTGATGAAGTTATCACATTTTTTATTTCGGAGGATTCTATCGATTCCGATACGACGACGATATCACTCGGCTTGGTATGTGTTTGCGTAGTGGTGGGTAAATTATTTTTTAATTTCTTATTACTTTCAAATTCGGAATTATTATCATCGGTATCAATACTTTTTTGCTCAGCTGAATTACTATCACTACTACTACTACTACTACTCGTAGAGATCAATTGTTGTTGAGGAGAGCGTTTTAAACGCCGTTTAGCTGCTTGAGTCATAACGTTTGTTTTCGTTTTTTCCACGTGGGCTTTCTTTGCTTTCGAGCCTTTGGAGATCTTCTTCTGCTTACACTCATACTCATACATTTGGAGATGGAATCATACAAATCTTTTTATCGTCAGCTTACGCATAAATTCGAAGAATATCTTTAACGGTCTCATTTGATATTGCCATTAATGATGCAGAATACAAAAGCACTATTAAACACAGTCACTCACGTATTTATGCAACAAACACGTATATAACTAAGTAAGTAATAAATAATATATATATATGAATCACTAAATAATTCTATCAGACAATTTTTTTTGTTTAAATTTTATTTTTGTTTTTTTTTGTTTTTTATTTCTATTATTTGTTTCATTTATTATTTGTTTTTATTTGTTATTTAATTTTTATTTTTTATTTATTTATAATTTTTATAATCTCAACGAATTTATAACGTTTTTTTTAGATTTGAAATTCTTAACCAATTTCATTCAACCGTTGCGATCAGTTTGACGAACGTATAACAAATGATTCAAAATCCAGTAAATGCAATCAGACCGACGACGACGACGACACTGATCAATGTATTCAAATAGCTGCTAAATGAGAGAGAGATATATACGAACTCAAACTTTCACAATCTGTTAACAACAACTACGTAAATATATGTATATTTACATACTCGCGCATATATATGTAGGTGCGTCTGGTCATAATATACGCGAATAACATTGGCAATCAAAACCAACCATCTTCGGCATCTATCTACAAAAATTTACTATCTCTATAAAATGCTCTCTCTCTCTCACGTTACGATCTTAATTTATGAATGAATTTCTGCTTTACGTACACACACAATGTTTAAAGATATTTCGCGTAATCATCATCATATTGTTTATATGCTGGTGACGCAGATAACATAGCCTCTTACGAGAGCGACAAAATAGCGGGTCAATATATATAGTGACGTAATAATTAAACATGATTCATCGATACTGGCGCTGTCATAAGGAGAATTCCCTCCATCATCATGTTTTTCATTTGATTCAATTTCATTCATAACATTTTTTTCATATCGTCATCTTTTCGCAGAAAACCGATATGATTGTGTTTGTCATTTTTAGACCTGAGACTTTGTTTCTATGCACATACATATATATGTATGTTCGTATCTGTTTGTGCATATATTCACACGTTCGTGCATAATAATTTAATGTATTTTATTGCATTCGCTAGTCTCTGATGAGATCGTTTTGAAATCAGTTTATAAAAAGCAAAAGAATTTTTGGAAAATATTATATATTTTATACATGTATACGGGAGGGGAGGAGGGTGACGGGGGGCATCAAGTATCTTAAAGAGTTTCTTGTTTGTTAATTAATTGGGGACGTTATCATACAGAATTTCACATTCAAAATTACATTGATACCTAACATATATTGTATTTACTCGTCATCGTCGTTGTGTTACTGTATCTGCAATAAAATATTCATTTTATGATAACATTCCGTTAGTTTTTTTTAATTATTGCAGGTGTTCTTTTGCAAAATTTATGTTCGGTTTCAAATGTGATTTGCGGCATTGACGCCAAAATGTAACAAATTTCAACGAATTTTTTCAATTTTTTTTTGATTTTAATTGTTCCCACATCGTAAGACGAGCTATAGAACGTTATCTGGCTAAAATAGCCAAATAGGGGAAGTAAGTTACAATTGGATTATTATTAGATAATTAACTGATCTTAATGCTCTACGCTATGTCCCTTTATTGTTTATATTTCCTTCGGAAATTAAAATAATAAAAATAATAATAAGTTGATAGAGATCGGTTGTATTTTACTATCTGCAGATAATTTTGTCTGGCAGTATGTATCAAAAGAAAAGCAGCTAGAATGCGTCGTATGGGATCTTATTACTCTTATTATTATTATTACTACTCTTCATCAGTTAATTGTGAAGTATAAAAGAATGAATAAAGATTGCAAATGGAAAAGTACATTTTTTGGTATAAAAAAGTTCCGAAACGTTGAGAAGTGAAGTTATAAATGTTCGAACCTGTCCAAAATGATGTGGCAAATTTCAGTCTCTCTCTCTCTCATCCAAGGCCGGTAGAGTCATTTTGCGGTCCATGTTGGAGAGAAGACCATATCTAACCACCATTCGACTATTAAGAAATACATCAAACATCTTCCAAATGTTTAATACACGACGTTTAAAATACGACGACTTCAAT